>JAWDGP010001311.1:162500-227500 GCA_033675545.1 Elysia crispata | reverse complement strand
GAACCAACGATTTATAGACATAGGCTTAGAAAAAAAAGTTTTCAAATAGAGGTTGATCGGATACAATATTTTCAGTTGATAATATCAGCGATTCCTTTGATGAAAGATTGGATTTGCCATGAAAGTAAAACAGTTACATATTTAAGGGGAGGGGGAGAGAATTATAATTCATTTAGAACAAGCAAACCTATAAGTCTAGTTTGGTCTTCCATCTAAGCTAAAGCTTCAAGAGACAGTGTGTAATCCTTTGTTCAAAGGCAGCTACATTATACATTATAACTAAGCAAAGTGAATGAGGGATGATACAAACAAAAAGTGAAGGAGAAAGAAGGAAAGCAGATTAAACTAAAAAGGTTTGCCCTCGAGGCTTGTCATGCGCTTGACTTTTTCATTACCTCAAACAATTAAAGACACATTTAGGTAAAAACTTGTTATACAATCTGAACTTTAGACTATGCTTTCCTGCCATTGGATACCTTGTGACAGCATATAAAAAATTAACTGCAACAAAGGCAAAGGACTAATACTATACTGTACATACACACACACACCACGCTCTCAATTCATGCCTTTGTTTACACCTCAGTAATCACCACCCTTTCTTACTTGGCTTTACAGTAACATGAGGCTGTGATTGACCTATGACATGCTTGCTTTGGTTTAATTTTATTATAAAAACTGGCCAAACGCTTTACTTTACACCAAACACCACCATCAGCTGCAATCCACATGATTCTAGGAAAACTGGGGGGCAGTCTTCATACCTGGTCTTTGTCAAGACTCTGTATTGAGGGTAGAGGGTTGGGGCAAGTAATGGGGAAGAGAAGGGACATGTGGTAGAATCAGTGCTGGTCAGTTCTTTTATTTCTCTTGGGTTGTTCTAGAAACCACATGTGAAGGAAACAGGTTTCCCATGTGTCAGTAACCTCAAGGACCCATTTTGTAACATGGTAACAACAGACATGCCTAAGTTATAATTTGTTTTTCACATCTCATGAGCTCTCTGTCTCCTTCTTATTCAAAGCGGAAGAAACTCACCTTTTAATTGGTTGATATTCTTAGAAAAGATATGAAGTTTGCAAGTAATTGAGACAGGTAGTTTAGACGATAATGAAATTCCAAATAGGCTTGCCAGTGAACACCTAATTCTATGGGCACTGCAGCATGCAGTTTAGAGTCTCATCGCAGAAGCCAGGTCACCCTACATGTAGGCACTGCTCAGGAAAAAGGTTACAAAAACTATTGTCTAATCCAAACTGGGGATTTTTTAAGTTTTTGAAACTAAATCAATGTTAAAACATTATGTATTTGATAAAAAGAAGAAAACAATCCAAAATATTGTTTGCTGTTAAAATATAAAAAATCTCACTTACTCTTTGTCTTCGTGGAAATTAACCGGCCAGTACTTCACAGCCTCATTATACTGAAGCCTTGTTAAAGGAGGTGTTGAAGGCACTTTAGCAAGATAGGGTTTTCCCAAACCTTCAACTGTTTTGACAATTTCTAGAACTGCTTGATATGAGTCTGGGCCTATTGGCTTATGAACAACTATTTGCAAAGGCATACCTGTAGAATAAAAATTATCAATAAATAAATCAAAAGTGAAAGAATTCCATTAAAGGAATGAAAACAATCTTACTTAGTCTCATTTGAGACTCAATTGTGTAGAGGTAATCGTTTTTGTTTTATTTGTAAAACTGATCTTAGATTAAAAAAAAACAACCCAATATAAACAGAAATTCATACAGGCCACTTACATAAGATAGATAGGACATTTACAAGCATTGGTTACAGATATAATTAAGTGCACCTACTAAGACTTAAAATATTTCTTTTCGCAATATTTCAATGAAGGACAAAGACAGTATACAGGCAACAAGATATGATACACTGTTTTCTAACACATTTTATGATAAACAGAAATTAATAGTGTCTGAGACTTTGCCTAATTTTCAAATTATTGTTGCTGCAGAACACAAAACTTGCCAAAATTTCAAAAGAAAAAGAAAAAGCCTTTTAAAAAAATGTGTTATACTGTTGTTATGCATATACCATAACATCTTGTAAGGCAAGTTTACCCGTTAATTGATAAATCATAGGTAGTGTTGTGTGGGGTTGTTGCTAGAATTGTAGAAAAAAAAAGTAAAAAAAAAGAAAGAAACAACAGTAAACTAGATTAATTCCTCATACTATCTTTTCTATGAATGTTGAAAAGCATGTTAAAATCAAATTTTATAGACTTGAAACGTAAAAATTTTCCATACCTTTCTCTGTTGATGCTCTTATACGTTTTAAATGTTGAAGCTTTTCTAATGGACACAATTCTGACAGCTGCCTAAAAAAACAGGAAACAACCAAAACAAAGAAGTGTTTCTTCATTCTGGTCAAGGGTTGAAGACATAAAACTTGCTAAAAAAACAATTCTTTTTTTTTATCTTTTTCAGATTGCAAAGTGAGTTTCTTGAGGTTTCTGGATTACCAGAACCCATTAATGACTCATTATTTTAATTGACACTGTCACTTAAAGCACCTGATTATGAAAATACTCATTGATTAAACTGTGATTTATTAGTGCGCATGAAAATTATCATGACAATGAATTCAGAGTCACCAACATTTTTTTTGGGTCATTAAGAAAATTATATGCCATCATTGTGCATTCAGACCTTAAAAAATCAGCAAGAGTAGTATTTCTTTGTGACTATGTGTGTTCCCTATTTGACAGATGATGGGATATTGGTTCCTCTAGAAGTTAAATGTCCCCTAAATTTTCTAAAGAATCTTACAAGGAGGGAATGGGATTTCGGTTTTTACTTGACATTTTATAAGGCGAGCTAACCCCTCACTGATGCCTGACTTTGGATTGATTTGAGCAGAGGGACAGCACATTTTCCTATGATGAACGTTTTCTTATTTGACTTGAGAATAGTCAAGATATACAGCTATCCTTGAATGACGAAAATTGCAGTGAAACAGATTTTGACTTTGATTGTTACTAATGTAATTTGTCAATTTATTGAGCCCCGACTGTAATGGTCAAGCTAAAGCAAATATTTATAATGCTGTGACCGCGATGGTTGAGGCTATAAAAGTATAAATAAGGGCCCCTAACTAAATAGCAGTGTTATAAATTGTTTCCTTGTGAATATCTCTGGTTTTGGGGAGAGTGGGGGGTTATCAACTGTTGTTGAGATTTTTAGTTCACTATCAATATCATGGTCTTAAAACCCTGGCTGTATTGCTCACCATAGAATTGGTTCAGCCATGCCCTACAGGGGCTTAAAATGACACATCAAGCAAAATTCTGAGAATGTGATATCACTGTATTGTGGACGAGTTACATTATCAAATTACAAATCTGAAAAAAACAATGATCTAGATGGACTAAACAGAACTTGTTAAAAAAATAATTCTGGATCTAGATTCTAGATCTAGATCTAGGTAGGCCTTCAGATTGGGTACGTTGGTTTAGTATCTTAAGATATTTACATGACACCAGTTTTTTTTTTGTTTTTTTTATTTATTGGTAATTAATCGTTACAAAAATATTTACACGTTACTTGGGGCTTTAATGAGTTCTATTATAAGGCAAATATTGACTTGTTGAAAATTTGAACCAAGAGTGTTACCTAATCTAGAGGTACTGTAAACTAACCCATTTGGAATTCCTTTCCTTAATCTAGATCTCAACCTTACAACCAAAGTAATATTACCTCATAATTCTAGACGTTTGCTTTTTGTCTGCAATGTTCGCTATAAAAACGTCACATGTGTCGACATTTTGAATGAACTTGTCGGCCAAGACAGCTTCAAGTCGTGCTTTTGCTGTCATTTTTATGAGATTGCCCAAAGTTTTGACCAACTAACACGATACGAAATTTAAAAATAACTCAAGATCGTACATGTAATCTGAAATATCGAATAAATTTTGATCAAATTTGGACCTTAAAAAGAACCCTCTTCTTTCACAACTAGCTAAGATTTACATCTAGATCTCTAGATCTAGATCTAGATCTAGTAAGAGAGAAAACCATTACTGGTGTAGTCTACTTTTCTTTTCGTTTTTAGGCATATTTAAATCTTTTCGTAAATTTGGTATCAGCTTTAGACTTTTTGCTCAGTCTGTTTGCAAATTCTATTCTAACATGAAGTTGTTTCAATAAATTTTAGGTTCAGTTTTATTTCATGATCTAGATCTAGATCTAGAACAATATGACTTTAAAAAGTCATAGCTTGTTTGTCCGAAAACGAGAAAGGTAAGTTTCAACTAAATCTAATCTAGATCTAGATTGTTTTGTTGTTCTTGCCAAGTTCACAAATTGTTTAACCTTTACTTTCGTTTTTTCTTTTTACACTCCTCAGATACAATCCGTGGGCAATTTGGGCGTAGAGATCTGTGGATTTGGATTTTGTCCGCTAATTTTATAAAATAAAGAAGAACCTGCAGAAAGGTTCAATATCTTTTCAATTAGGAAGCCTATTGTTACAGGTAGATATTGTAATTTACATCTATCCAGAGTCTAGATATTTAGGCTCTGGTATACGTGTTTTAATTAAGTCCATATCTAGATCTAGAACAGATCTAAGCTTGGATCTAGCAGGTCTCCCGAAATTCACACTGAGTCCAGATTCTACAGTTTGCTGAAGTGGAAGATTTACCAAGAGATATAAATTTATAATAATGCTTTCCTCTCTACTTCTGCAGTCATCAATTATTAATGCTTAGTCAGAAAACTGAAGTTATCGCATATTGCTCAGTCAAAGCTCAAGGAGATCATCAGTTCTGAGACAGCAGGCCAGTGGCAACTTTAGTTTCTAATTTGTAACATTTGTATGGTCGAGCAAAAAATCACAAATTCCTGAAACATATCTATAGGTCTAGATCTGGTGGTTTTTTTTATTTCCACCTTTACACCAAACTAGATCTAGATCTAGATCTAGTCCTATATTATAATTATTTGACAACATTCAGTTCTCACTCAACAATGCAAAGAAAATATTAAATTCATCAGAAATTAGATAGACTGAGACTTTGAAAAAATGGATTTTTAAATTTGCAGATATCAGCCCAACTTCCTTTAAATCTTCAAAATTGCCCTTTGTTGATGAATTTGATGTGCTGAACACAAATAACTAATTACTTTTTAAAGATATAAGCGTTTTTGTGCTGCACTGTTTCCTGATGTTTGTCCCAATCCGCATGCTTTTGCATATATCGTACCTGCCTGCGCCACTTACTCTTGTGACCTGAGCAGCTAGCCTTAATCCAGCTCAAACCCAGGGCATGCACTCAATTCGGAAACGGGGGGCACTACTTTCTGATTCAGAAAGAGCTAAATGCAATTTTTTTTTCTCTTATATGTGTATTTGTGGTGATGGCGATGACGACTTGTACTACCAAAAATAAATTAATGTAGGCAAAAAAAAAACACTTAAGAAATAACGCAAGCCGATATCTGCAAATTTCCCGAAAAATGTCCACCCCACCTTTAGATGTCACTCCTGCTGAGGTAAATACCTAAATGTAGGGAAATCACTCCAGAAAAATACAGATACTTTTTTTTTAACAATAGATAGTTAAAAAAAAAAAACAAGTGAAATGTGAAAAAAAAACATAAATTGGTGTAGTATTTTTGATTATACAATTTTAATTTTTTGGACAAAGAGCATTTTCTAGACTTGGGCTCTAACGGCAGATAAGTAGGTCTGGGCTCTGCTCTTGTTCAATCAGACAGAAATTGAGTGGAAAAAAATCTGATGAGTATTTGGGGAGATCTCCGTTTTGATGGTTATGATAGTTCAGTAGGTAGAAAATTAATGAAGAGTAAGAAGGATGGTGTTCAAACTCAAAATGATATATCAATTAATGTTATTTAGTATGATTCATAATTTTTTTTTCTCCCCATAGCTAAGAGTTTCCTTCAATGGCTCTGTGCATGGCATCATCACCAGGTCAAGTGGTACCATCTATCATCAGGGTTGCTACAACCTGTTGCTGGTTTAGGTTAGTTACTCTGAGTGAAACAAAAAACTATGATGAAATTCAGATCTGCCTTTGAATTATTTTTTTTTTGCTAATTAGTATATGTGTGCACACTCTATTAATTTAAGTACCAATCAACTACAAATTTTAATTTGTGCAAACTGTCGCTCTTGTGCTTATAGATATAGACCAGGGCTGGCTGAAAGCCTCTCTAGATCATGATGATGATCTTCAGAGGGATCAAGGACCAAAAACAATTTCTTCATCAGTGTATTTCATTTGATGCTGTAGGTGTTGTAACTTGTATTTTTAAACATTGATGGTCATAAATACTATGTTACTTCTTTATTACTTGGTACTGTGATGTGACATGAAGGCTTTTGACCATGCAAGTTCAGGGCAATCTCAACCATAGTTTTAGATCTGCTGGTGATTACAAGCTAATGAAGCTGAGGCTTATTAGAAACCTTGCACTGCTATTGGGAAAGCTGGGAGGTCTGTCTGGGAAAAAATTGAGATTCCAGTGGCAGTTCTGTGAGGTTTATATATCTTCTATTTGGTGCAGCTGGATGAAAGGAGGCCATAGTCTGGTAGCTTTAGAGAGTTGCTCTGAGGAACTAAAGCAAATGAAGAGGGCCTTTTGGTGGATTTTGACAAGTTTAAGATGATTATTTGGATTTGAAGAGGTCTGAGACTCTACCCTCCTTCTCATCCATTCAGAGAGTAGAGGTTGGATAGTTTTGATTGCTGAAAGTGCCTTGGTGATTTTTAAAAGGTTATTTAAGCTATCAAAATCACAGGAGCTTCATTGACTGTTATGAAGGCCTTATCATGTGCTCAATGTCGCATGCTATGTGGGGTAGAAATTTTTTTTTTTTTGCAAAGTTCTAACAGAGTTAGAAGGTCAGAGTGTGGCTGGCAGTGTCTCACTGAATTGCACTGTAGTCTGGAAGGCTGGCTGAGACAGGATAAAATTTTGTTACAATTGGAGAAATTCTGATCGTGTCTTCAATATCCTACTGCAACTGTGTAGGGTGGACGAGTGATGTAGATTCTGCCAACTTTTGAGCAAAGTGTCATGTTGAGTAATGAGGCTGGACGAAGGAATGTCTTGCTGATAAATTCTTGTGAGAAGAATGAAACACCTGATAGATGGTGAAGAGACTAGAGTGATCTCAGGGGAAGTCTGCAGTCTCATCCCTCCTGTGCCTGGTAATAAAGGAAGAAGTCTTGTCGAAAACAATTAAAAACACTAAGGTGAAGAGCAGGATGGCCCCCTGTACACCCACATGCATTAAAATATGTTAGTGTTCCATGGGGTTAGTGCAGGTTTGCCTTATGGTATGGTTCCATGAATGCTTTTTTTAATTATATTTGTGAGTGTTTAATTGTAAAAGAAAGTGACTTTTTGACAATAAGTAATGAAAGTGCAGAAAATGTGTGAAATCACTTGACTATAAAAGGATGCAATGATCAGAAAAATAAATCTGTTTTGTAATAGGATTTGGAATATTCTTAAAAGCTGTTGTTGCTCGAGGGGCAATAGCAAATTAATGGTGAAGGTTCTATCAATAGTGTTAAAATTGCTGAGACTTAACATCAACAGTTAAATATTGTGAATTAACCATGAAAATGATAAAAAAATAGTAATACATGTATTATAATAATAATAATGATAATAATAATAATAATAAAATTGATTATTGGCCTTAGAACTTTAAGATGAAAGCAAAGTATTGTTGTTGTTGTTTTTTCCACGCTTTCAATTAATTCTAAGTAGTGATGTGAGCCATTGATATATCTTGATGGCCTGAAGTTTTCCACATTAGAACCAAATTTATATTTTTGAGCTAAAGCTTCAAAGCGGCCTTAATTGGTATCAAGCTAAAAACATCAAATTTAGCAACTTTTCCCTGAGATTTGATGAAAAATATTTTTCAAATCATTTGTTCTAAAACTGGACATGCTCCCTTTGAAATGCTTTTCTATCTGTGTATGTGCAAAGCAGTTTACCTTATGCAAATGTAAGAGGTAGATCTATAACAAAATAATGGGCATAGAGAGGTGCTAATTTACGGTTTTGCGAAAATGTGATAGTGTCCACATATATACCTATATAGTTTCCCATGTTTTTTTATTCTGAAATACTTTCTAATTCAGTCTTTTGTCTTTGTTTTTTTATCTGTAGCACATCAAAGCCTCATTATGAAATACGAAATCTAGCACGAATGAGGATTGTTGATAACAGTGCTATTGGAAAAGCTGCTGCAGAAATTGGGAAACCACCAAGAGTCATTAACGTGTACAACAAAAAGAATGTAAGTACACAGTTTTGGAATTCGACAGAAAGTGAGAATATAAAATAAATGTTGCCAAAATGAAAAGTGTTTATGCATGCCTAAAGCGCCACAGAAAAATAAAGTGCCATGTCACATGGTCAATACAACATTGCCATACCTGGGGAAACTTTGTTTTCAATTGTACTGTAGCAATAAATGAATTGAGATGTTAATGGGCCATCATGTTATGGTTTAGTTGCTTATATTACGTAAGGTATATAAACTGGGGTAGATATACTTCATCTTACTTTAAATGAATGAGTAAAACAAAACTAAAATTGGCCTCTAAGGGTTTGCTAATGTTTAATCCATGAGAAGAGATTGTATCTGTTAAACAATTTAAAGTCAAAGCTTTTTCTCAAGATCTTTATAAATAAATTTGAAAGTGTACATCTTACTGTCATGATCACCAATGTTTTGCTTACTTTTGCAAAAATTTACATGTATATGCAACTGTCCAGCTCTATTTCCTTTTTGAGAATGACAGTCATGAATATAATTGTCCATAGGCTCTGGAATGATACTGGGGCTCAGGTTTTGTTTACTTTTTAAAGCAAAAACAAAGTTTGTTTTCTACACATGAACAATTTTTCTACAGTCTATTTGTAAGATTCTATCATTACAGAGTATGTTTTATTGTTTGAAATAAGTTAACTCATTTCTTGCTTCTCAGCTTTATCTGAGTTTGCATTCTATAAGTGCCTTAAATAATGAAACCAATTTGATCTGTGGCCAAGTGAGAAGAAAAGGCAAAATGTTCACCAAAATTTGACATGGCACATCGATTATCAAATCCATTTTTGCATAGCAATCTTTATATATAGAGAGATCTTCTAGGTACTTAATAGAGAGTGTGATTGTTTATTTATCTCAAAGATAGCTTATAATAACAAAACTTTGAAATCTAAAAATTTAAAATCTCCTTCTAAAGTCTAAATCCAAATACAATATATGTACAAAGGTCATCAATCAAATGACTCAAAAACAGTCTGACCATATTTTATCTTACTCATTCTTATTTTCAATGCTGATGACTTTTGCTTTTTCTAAATTTGTTTGCAGGTTGGTTACCTTGGAGATAAGGTGCTTGTGACAGTAAAAGGTGAAATGAGACGGGCTTATATTGTTGGTCTCAAACAGAAACAAAAAGCAAATGTGCCAAGGATGGACACTAACAACATTGTTCTTGTTGATGACAATGGAAACCCATTGGGAAACAGAATTCATGTGCCTATTCCTTCTTGTCTAAGGGGAAAGGGTGGTGACCTTACAAAAATTCTGTCGCTTGCGACAAAATTTGTCTGATCTTGAGCATTATGCCTTTAATTAGGGGTGTGAGTGTAGTTGAGAAATGAGAGTTAGAAGGTTGTTTCCATGTTTGTAAATCTTCTAAGTGTTGTGAAAATTTGTATAAATTTGAAAATAAATGGTTCCATGTTTGTAAATCTTCTAAGTGTTATGAAAATTTGTATAAATTTGAACCATGAAAATGAAAATAAATGGTTTGTTTATATTTTGCATTCACATCCCTTTATATGTATAACATCTGATGTGGTTTCTTTTAAAATTTCTAAATATGTGATCCTATTATGAAGAGATGAAATCTCAAAAATCAAAGTAAATTAAAAAAAAATTGTGTTTAAGAGTTTGCCAGATTTCAAAGAACAAGAAGTTTTAAGATAGCTTATGCTGAATTTGTTTTAGAAAGTTATTTTGAAGAGCAGGTAACTGGGGATTTTTATTCAGGTATCCAGGTAAAATGAAAGGGAATGAGAAGATAGGTTAGCTTTTTTCTCATTACAGAGCTTCAGCCCTACACCTGATTTCAATAATGATCCACCTTATTCACTGGTCGTGTTGAATGCTTTTGCTTTCTTTTAACAGGATTTTAGAGACGCCAAGTCCAAAAGATTATTTTATTACTTGCACATGCATGGATTCTTGTAGAGTTTGTTAACTATTTATTTTATTTGAAGTGGGAAGACCAAATCAATGTAAGTTTTAAGTACACTATCAAAAGTCCTGTTTAAGTAGAGAGTGATTTGTAGATACTACAATATAATTTAGAGCAGCTTGGAATGAGTACAGAATAAAAGTCATGGATACTTATACCAGTATTTAAGAGACATTGTGTGATACACTATGATATCATGGTCATCTCAGTGTTCTTTTGTTTCATCTGTACGTGTATTTATTTCAGTTAGAAGTTGGTATTGTACATATACTATCTTTATTGCTTTTTGTATGAAAATGACACATTAATTATAATTTTCATTTGATAACTTAAGTAATGTTAAATAAGTGCGATTCAGTTCTCAAAATGCTTGTTTAATTTTGAAGAACTCTTCATAAAAGACTAACTAACTTTACACGAAATGAATAAAATTCATAACTCAACAATGCAATGTTTTGAATTGAAAAACTGAAACAAAAGAATGCTATGAAAATTTTTCATTAAATTTATGGGCAAACTAGCTCCATGTAATAGTAACAAGGCAGCATTATTATTGTTATATGTTAAAAAGAAAATTAATATTAATAAGTTTTAATACCTTTCTTTGTTAATTTAAATGAAACAAAAGAAAGACTGTCCTACTGCTCTCAATAATCACCAGTTTTATTTTAAACGGCTACACTAAAATTAATACAAAAAGCTCATGAACTGAACATTTTGGTTTTAATAAAAACTTTTTAACTTCTCACAACCAAATCCAGGTTACATTTATCCAATGTTCAGTTGCACAACTTATGCATGAACTATCTAAAAGAAAGAAAATTTTTTTTTAACCATATTGAGCAATGGAATGTTTCATAGTTACTTAGCAAACTTTAACTAAAGAAATGGGTAACCATTTAAACATTTTAAAGCATTGTTTGCAAATAAATGCATTATCATGTCATTTACTGTAGGATCACACAATCCTTTATCGTCCTTTTATGTTAATTAGCCAAAGGTAGAAACAGGGAAAAAGAAAAACGAAAGAGTTAGAGAGGAAGGGTCAGCGGCTTAGAAGAATGATGTCCCTCCCTCTATCCCTCTCTATTTCTTTCTTCTTGCGTCGCTCTCAACATCTCTATTCTTCTTTATCTCCATGGAGTTGGATATAACTCTCCTTCTGCATCTTTTTCTTTTCTTTCTCCTTCTCTCTGCATCGCGCTTTGTATTCATCACTCAACCTCTTCCGTCTTTGAGTCTTTCTTATCCCCTAATTGTATATATCCTCTCTCACTCTCTTTCAGCTCCTTCCCCATTTACCCTCTCTCTCTCTCTCTCTCTCTCTCTCTCTCTCTCTCTCTCTCTCTCTCTCTCTCTCTCTCTCTCTCTCTCTCTCTCTCTCTCTCTCTCTCTCTCTCTCTCTCTCTCTCTCTCTCTCTCTCTCTCTCTCTCTCTCTCTCTCTCTCTCTCTCTCTCTCTCTCTCTCTCTCTCTCTCTCTCTCTCTCTCAAAACAGATACATGCGCACACAAGCAGGCGCGTTATCCTGTTGTGTAGGCACTGAAGGAGAGTACATATTTTTTTTTGTCACTTTGTTTTTCTTCTATGACTCGAGTCAAGTGAAAAAATTTCGGGTGTCATTAGAACAGTGCATGGAAACTTTGATGCATTCAATAAAAATCAGTTACTTCACTCTTTCATCATAGCAAAATGGTCAAAAAACACCAGTGTTGAATAATTCATCAGAGCAAATATAAAAAAAAAATCTGGAAAATAACGTCAAAAGAGTAAAGCAACAGTCTGACACACTGTTGAGAGAAGACGCATACGAAAAGCTTACAGTGTACTATTACATTTCGCAAGCAATTTTCAGCGCATTTAATGATTTTTAATTGAAAAAAAGAGAGGTCGATAACCTTAGAACGTCCTTAAAAAATAAGGAACGGAAAAAAACAACATAAAAACTTTAAGAGCCACCACAAACTTTCATTCCAACTAGGCTGGTTTAACTTGAGGTAAAACTGAGACATCCCAAAGCCGGTTTGCCTGTCAATGTAATGTCATTCATTGTGACGTTACATGGGCTCACCCCATTACTATGTGGCTAGATAGATGATACTGGCTGGATCATTTTCAAGGTCTGAGTCGAAGGTACGAGGTTATGGGCGGTGGCACAAAATAAAACAAACAAAAAGAAAAGAACACCCTTTCATGTGAATTTTGCAAACATTTGCACAACATGTATTTCTATTGCTTTCTCTGTGACAATAACAGAATATCTTGACGGTGACGACTCACTGGCTAACTATGTAATATTATCAAAACACGCAGAGAACAAAATAAGAAAAAAGAGATCTTTATGGACAAATGATTGGGCCCTGAATGAAAGCAGTAATGGAGTCATAAATATTTTTTTACGGGAATTACACAAAATGCAAGATAGAGAGTAGAGAAAAAAGACATAAAGGAATGAAGATGGCGATAAATTATAATGAATAAGTATGGTGTCACCCAAACAAGTTATTCGCGGGGAAATTTTTAACTTTGATTACATTTCCCTGTCTTATAATGCTACATTTATGATCTAAGTAAGGAGCACGTTAGTGATTGATCTTATACATAAATACCCACCCCCTTTTTTTTTCTTCCCATTTCTATCCCACTCACACAGAGAAACATGTAGGCGCACGTAAGCACACACATACACACACGCATACAAAAAGGCGCATCATCCCATTATAGCCACTGTACGAGAGCAATTTTTTTTTCTTTTACCATTTTGGAAGAATAAATCGAAAGTAGATCGTTGTATGTAAACACAACAGTTCGGAGCGATTTTGATCTGATTTGTTGATTGGTAGATCCATTTCAATTCGTTTGAAAGTCTATCGGAGGCATTACAAAAGTTACCCTCAACGTAATATTTCATATTTTCATTGAGTGGGCGTACGTTTCGCAAAAGAATAGACAACAAGAACCCCGAATTAGGGTGACAAGAACAACTTACTTTTCTTCTGTATAAACGTACGTACCCATAGCTGATATGTTTTGCTTTGACTCTTCCAATGCGATAGTGCATGTAGCACTAGCAGTCATTGGGGTGGCACTGTTTACTCATTCTCAGTTGAGTTTCCGTAAACAAAGATGGCCTACTGGTTTCATAGAAATCCCCTTAAGGCAACTGCGCCTACTACATATGAATTACACGGTGTTTCCACAAATGAAGCCACTCGAAAGATATTCAGGTAATAGAGTGATCCAAGAAAAGTGAAAGACATGTACATGATCTAGATCTAGATCAAGGTTTATATGTTTATTTAGATCTGAAATACGTAGTCCTGTGGGCTTAGGATAAAACAATACTATTATTATTATTATTATTATTATTATTATTATTATTATTATTATTATTATTATTATTATTATTATTATTATTATTATTATCTCATCATTATCATCATTACTAAAGTGAATGGGCCTGTACTAGATCTAGATCTAGGTAGAGCAAAATTGGAGCTCCATTATTGCGATTTACAGACTGCCGCTTTTTATACAATCTATTGATGTTTTAACCTGTAAATCTGGTTTCGCCCTACACCTATAATTTCACTTATCAACATCTGTCATTTACTGTATCAGTTTATAAGTAGTTGCAAAAATCTGTTGATAATGATCCAGAAGTAGAATCTGAATTCGAGACAATGCCCACTGATTGAAACTAGATGTAGAATCTGAATTCTAGACAATGCCCACTGATTGAAACTAGATGTAGAATCTGAATTCTAGACAATGCCCACTGATTGGAACCATTGTATTTGTCTGACTAGGATGCGGGCGAGGCCAAATCTAGATCTAGATCTAGGCTTGTTACTAATGGAAAGCCAGTGAGGACTGGTGCTGTGCTCTGAGAAAGGGCTGACAGAAAAATTTGGTAGACCTAGTTGTAGATCATGACACTATGAAAAGGGATTTAGGAGATGTTAAACCCTCTATAATGGAAGGTGACTTTGTTTAGCAAAATGAACAGGGGTGGAAAGTTTTTTTCTTTTTTGCTTTTATATTTATTAAAGCTCAGCACAATCTTGCAGAAGGCATCTCATTAAGGCGAAGTAACCAAAAAAAAACAAACATAATATAAGAGAATTTTATTACTGAGAACATTAAGGTAAAATTTCAGGGTTTGAGAAAAATGTCAATAAATTGGCTGTCAATATAAGTGGGCTATACTGTAATGAAAACATGTCTACATAAAAGCCTATTTTAGATGGTTTTTTTTAACAGTTAAGATAAATTTGCAACCGAATGCATTCAATGAAGTTATATTTTTACACCTACATCATGTCTCTTATGAACTTTTGAAAAAATGGGCTAAGGATTAAAACTACCGTAAATAGTTACATTTTTTAAATATTTACCTGCTTAAAAAGAGAGAGAGAGAGAGAGAGAGAGAGAGAGAGAGAGAGAGAGAGAGAGAGAGAGAGAGAGAGAGAGAGAGAGAGAGAGAGAGAGAGAGAGAGAGAGAGAGAGAGAGTGTGGGTGGGATATAAAGCAGGAAAAGGTGGGAAGGGAGCAAAAATCATGTCATGGTATTTAGTCATGTCACAGGGTGTATCAAACTGTGTGCATATTCCAGCGAAGTCAAATTTTGTGTAGTGAGAGTCATGATAAAGAAGAGATAAGAAGGAAGATGCTTTGATTATTGACAGTTGGAGGATCAGATATGGGAATACAAAGTTATGTCATTGTAAGGAAAAGAAGCTCTTAATTTATAATAGCTGATAAATTGATGAAAGGTTTAATTGTTTTATGTTGACTGAATTTGGTATGTCAAGAGTTACATTTATAACTTGATATTTCTTCTACTCTTGATAGTGATTTACGACTGAATCGTGCAAAGCTGCTTGAATTACTCACTGATCCCAACCACTCAAGAGAGACTGTGGAAAAGGCTGCTACAGATTATCTGAGTCTTCTAATTGGTCTATGCATTCCTATGGACCAAAATGAACCTGAAAACAAATTGCGCAAACTTATCAAATTCAAGTGGACTAACACCCTGCTTGGAAATGTACCTTCGTATGTATTCATTATTTTCATGTATCCAACTTTCCAAGCAGTAAAGTTCTAATTACTGTTTATAAGGCACATTTAATATATTTCAACAACTCTATTTCATAATTTTGTTTATGCTTCAAGTCAGAAAATCTGGATTGTGGACACAGTATGAGAACAATTTTTTTTTATGGACAACTTCATGACTTTTTAAAGAACAAAAATAAGTTTTTATTCAACAAGCAGTGCTCACATTTTTGGCACTGTCCATATTTCAAAGCAATATATTATTTTGAAGGAAAACAATTTTCTTTTATTTGCTATAACGTTTTCAAATTTCTTTCAATTCAATGATCTGAACATTACTTTAAAAAGTCTTTTTTATTTATGATAACTTATAAGTTATTTTCTGAAATCTTACATTTTTAAATTTTTTTGGCTTATATTGTCATGCTTGTTTATCTTGATCTTGCAGTGAAGCAACAGACACAGGATTTGAGTTTTTTAACATGCTGTTTAATGTGGCGTTATGGTTCACCAAGCATGCAGCAAAAGTAGCAGCCAAAGATGAGTAAGTTTGCTTCTGGGATTGATTTTTACCTCCCAACATGATTTAAAATCTGAGTCATGTGAATGTAATTGGGTTGATATAGGGAAGCAGGAGTATTGCTTCATATCATTATATATATATATATATATATATATATATTGTTTTGCTTTAGTCATGGTTTTTAAAGGATATTGCATTAACTGCTCAGATTTTCTTCTGAATGTTTTATGACTCTTATCTGATTATGTTATGAATTGTAATTTTTAGAAAGGACAAGATGTCATTGTAATTTTGGGGTTGAAAAGTAAAAAAACTCATTAAAATGAAACAATGTGCACAAGAACTTAATTTTTTGGTTAAAATAAAATAATCTAAACATGCACGAAGACCATTCATTGTATTAAATTGTTGGTAATGCAAAGATAGATCGTATTTCAAGATTGACATTTCTTATCTTCCAGATTTTTTTTCTTTTCATTATAATTAAAAAGAGGGAATAACACGACAATGTTTTGGAAAGTAATATGTGGACAAAGGTAGACTCTAGTCTTTAGACTTGTTTAGATGATGATTCCATTTTTTTTTACTTTCAGTCCTGATATGGAAGAGGCCAAAGAGATCCACAAATGTTTAAGAGTTGCAGCCGGAATTTTCACATTTTGCAAGGTAGATTTTTGATCATCAATGTGTTGTATAACTTGCTCATACTCCTACATGTAATATGTTTAAGAGAAGATGTGATTACATTCTGAGTTTTGAATGTTATTTTGAACCTTATATGTATATATTATGTGTCTGTGTGTCAAATATGTGAAAATTGTACACAATTTTTTTTAAATACTAAAAAAAATACTGCACTATTTTAAATGTATAAATTTTTTTCAAAGGACCTGAAAAGCAGCACATGAATGCAATCTATCGAACAAGGAAGTTTACAGACATTGCTTCATTGCTTTGTGTCTTCTTGTTTACACTCAAAGATGCATTGTTTGATTTATATTTGTAATAATTCAGATGCAGTATGAATTTAGAGTGTGTATGTGACAAAAAATGAAGTTTGTTCTGGTTGTGGTAAACATACGCAGGCCTGAATTTTTTAAATTTATCATTTTCTCCCCAAAAAAAACATCTCTTTTCGAAATTCCTCTTGTAATATTTCATTGGTATGTTGGGCTGATTCAAATGTTTCATTTGGTTTTTGCTGCAATGAATATTTTAAAAGATAAATTCTCAGATTTTTATTTCTTGTCTTTGATTTATGTACAACATTCTAAATCGAAAGCAATGTTGCTTTTACTTGTGATATTCTGTTGAGTATCCATGGATTGATTAAATTTTGTACAACCAATTGGAATATGTAAAGCACCAAAAGGTATCCAATTTTTATCCTTACTTTAAATGAATTATACTAAGACTAGTTTTTCCAGATTGCTCATATTTTTTGTGGTACCAACTCTAACATCTGGGACTAGGTTGAATTTAAAAGATCAACAAAATATATAAGTTAAAAAGTTTAGAGACCCAATAGTTTCAGAAATTATTTAACAATTTTTTTAACAGATTTGTGCAAAAATGTTTGAAATGCTATATATTTAGTGGTTGTGATTTTATCTGCCTCGAAATTATTTCACTATGAAAAATTGTCATCTTTTACCTTTTCAATTAAATGTAAGGATGATTTGAGGGCTAAACTGATAGATCCCCCAGCAGAAGGAGCTCAAGATACAGACACAAGAGTCCTAGATGCTTATATCCAACAATGTACAGCAGAGGCTCAAGAGAGTAAGTTGCTATTCATTTTAATAAGCATTACAGCCTCTCTACTAGCATACTAAGTTTAGAGAAAAATATTGCTTGCTTTTGTAATTAAGCATTGAAGCAGTAGATTTGGATCCTATAATCAAATTAATAAATGTTTGTTTGTCATTTTTAGTGTATTGATGACTAAAATGGATGCTCAATGTAGGATCTTTGAAACAAAAGTTACATTATTTTTTTTGGCTTATCTTATTGTACTTTATAGTAAATTAGAGGTTATGTGGTTATGTAGATAAATATTTCTTCACAGGGCTTGTATTTATTTCAAACCATCAAATTTTATTTAAATTGCTGCAATCATGCATGTTCATAAGGCAAAGGGAGAATAATATTGTTTGTTGTTTCTTTTTTTTCCAGTCACATTAGCAAGGGCAGTCGAACTTAAACATGCTGTTAGTTTGATTGCAGCATTGGCTTATGAAACAGCAGAGATGTATCAAAAAGGAGGTAAAATCAATTCAACAAAGTGTGGTAGCTTTACTAAATAAGTCAGTGCTATGTATTATCTGTAATTACATCTGGTAAAAAATAGTCGGAGGTAAGTGACTTATGTCATAAGTTCAGAGGGAATATAAATATTATAAATTTCTCAGATATAACAATTTTTATGTCATACTAAACCAAAGTTTAAAATTGGTGGCTGTTGACATAGTCATGTAGAGCTTTTTTCAAATCACTTATGATTAATGAGCAAACTGTAATGTTTTCAGGATAGAAAAGAAAGATAATTGACACATTTGAAAGAAATCTTTCTTGCGTTTAAAGCAAATGCCTAAATGCTGGGATAATTCAGTGAGATTGAAATCTACAAGTGCATATTGCTGCCCATAAAAAAATATTAGGAAGTGTAAAAAATCTTAGATTTAGGCTGATAACTGTATTATTCACAAGCAGTGATATGATGTCAGGTATTGCATTGATTTTTTACTCAATTGCAATTTATTTTTTAATACATTCTTGAACCATTTTAATTTTGTAAATCTTTCTTTCCGTTCCCTTTGAGTGTGATATATTGGAGAGAAAAATTCAGAATTAACAACTTTTTTTCCTTTGGTTCTGAATATTGTTAATAATATCATAATTTATCATCCCTAGATGATTGTTCATTAAAAAAAAAGGAAAAAGGTACATATTTTAATAGTGAAAGTATGCAATGTGCCAAATTCTTATTAGTTACCCTTTATGGTGCAGTTTGTAAATATCATTTACTTCATAAAATGTGTTCTTTTTTCTTTTAGATGATGCTTTGGCAAGCTTGGATGAAAAAGATGTTGGGAAATGGAGGAAATATTTCCAGCTGAAAAACAAATTTTATCTTTCCTGTGTAAGTTGTTTTTAAGTTATGTACACAAGTAATTGTTGCTCATAGGATGACAATTCTAAACCTATTTTTAGATAAAAACAAGCTAATTCATTTGAAATTAGGATAGTTCAGATGTGGTTGTTTTTTCTGGAGAGAAGTCATTTAAGGTATATATAATTGTTTAAATTGATATTTTTAAATTTTGGGGACAAAGTTGGAAGCACTCTGTATTACAATACCCAGTAAATTGCTACTGTTTTAGCGATATTGGAATTAAACCAACATAGATCTAGCTTTGATTGATTTTTCATATGTTTCAGTAAGGTATGGTGCAGAGATAGGTTTGTGATGGGTTTTACTTTCTGTACACAGAGTTATATTACTTACAATACTTCACAGGCTCACAGCTACAATGGTGAAAACCTTTTGAGCCAAGATAAATGTGGTGAAGCTATTAGAGGTTTAAGAGAAAGTGTTGATTGTAAGTAAAATCTGTTGTATAAATATATTTTTCCTTACATGTAAAATTTTTTTTTTAATTTTGAGAGTCAGAAAAAAAATTTATTGTTGGCTTTGAAAAGCTTGCTGTTTTAAGAAATTATTTGAAAGAATCATAGCAGATATTTTTCCTCTCTAAAATGGACCCCAAAATCCAGGACAATGTTAAAAAAAACCTCTTCAGTTGAATGTAGCAAAAAAAAGGGTGTTGATTGTAAAAAAAAATTTTTTCTATTTAAAATTATTGTTTTAATCCAATTGACACTGTTTTACCCCACAATAATTCAACTAAGTTCAAAATTGCATATTTCTATATAGCACATAAGCATTCAACATAGAATCTTCAAATACTTTTGAATTTCATTGATTCACATAATCAATTCTGTATTTAAATTTTCATTTTTTTTTTGTATATGTATTCAAACAGTGTATGGGAAGGCAGAGCTACTATGCAAAGAATATGGTCAGAGCAAAGGTGCAGGCACTACTGCAAGACCACAAAATCATTTATTTTTCAGAAAGTTGGGACCTATTGTAAAACGCACATTGGAGAAGTGTGATCGGGAAAATGGACTGATGTAAGGAAACGATTTTCTGTAGTGTAAGAGTAGTGATGATAATAAAATGTCAATTTGATTCTAAGGCTTTTGTATTGATAAGATTCAATTTTTTTCTGAATTTTAAGAAATCTTTACATGCACAGCTCCATTGTTGTGACCAATATTAATCACAGCCCTGACACTGGAAGATCAGTAGATAAGTAAAGGAAATAAAGTACAAGAAGCAAGACTTTTTTATCTGAAGAAAGGGCTAATTTTCTTCTTTTTAGTCAAATTATGCCCTCCATAAAGGATGTAATTTAACAAGATTTTAAAGTTTACAAAATATTTGGCGCATTTTTTTATATTAATCAATTTTGAAGGCTTCTCATTCCTGGCTAGCTTGAACCCATGCATGTCTGGTCACCAAACTTTGGTGTTAAAGCTCTGTTTAAAAAGAAAAAAATTATATTGAAGCAGAATTATTGATTTTGAACAGTTTTAGATAAACCTTTTAAAGAAGGTTTAGACATTTTATGAAGAAAGTTTAATCCTGTATATCTTTACATCTGATTGTGTACTCTTTCAAGTATAATTTTACACAGCCGCAATAAAGTGCACTTTGAGTTGCTTATATGAAATTTGATTGCTATGGTACTCTAATTTTGATAACGATAGACATATGAAATTTGTATATCACCTTCATTCTTCCTTTTGCCTTAATTCAGTTATCATCAAAAGGTGGCATTTGACCCCCCTCAACTGGAACTTAAGGCCACATATGGTCTGGTCAGCCCTGAAGAGTATAAAGCACCTGTACTGCACCAGCTTTGGTCAACTGATGTCTACAGCAAGTTTAGCACACTGAATGCTCCAAAACCTCAACCTGAAAAGGTATGTTAAATATATGTTTAAGATGTGATGATGGAAAGGCATGTTACCATCATTTCCATGTTGCAAGACCCTAAAGAAGTATTAAGTAAATTTAAAGAGCTATCTGTATTGTGAAGAAGAAGGGAGAAGGGACAGTTGCCTTTTTTCTTTTTTTAACTTTTTAAAGATAAAGTTTTGCAAGTATTCAAATTTTTTAAGCAAAGAATCAATCTTTGTTTATCATTATGCTCAAACAAGGCTTGATATCCCATAGTTGTCTATGCCTTAACATCAATTAGCAATTATCAAATGCCCCCTATCCTTTTATTTTTTTTTTTTATTCTTACCCTTTCTGAAAAACAAGGATAGAACAGCAACATGAATAATAAAGGGAAAAAAAAAATACAGAAAATGATTACTTTAAAATAAAATAATTGGTTTTTGTGTGCAATGGCATAAAGAACTGCAATCATTTTTCTGCATGTATGGTATATCATCATTATTAACCTCAAAATCTGTGGATGCAAAAAACGGTTTTACTTTAATTTTTAGATCAAATGGCAGAAATATGTTATCATTTATAGTGATAATATATAAACATTGACTGAACTCCCTAAAAAGAGAATGTAAATACTCATGCTAGAAGACGTTGAACTTTTAAGCCACACAAAGTTGTCTTTTTTATCGGTTCAAAGAATAACCTTACATATTTAATTAAACTCGAAGTTCAATTTTTGTTAGAGTAAAATAAATTTGAATATATTTGATAACCAAATAAAACAAAAAACAAGAATGTGAATGAAAGAATGGCTCTATCCTCTCTCCTGCAGAAAACCAAAGATGAGGCCCCAGCACCTTTGCCATCAGTCAAGGAAAAGGAAACCCCTATGTCGGATAAAGACCCTAAGAATAACAGTGGATGCATTGTATCTTAATCCACTCATTTGAACCCTGGTCATATTTCTGTCAGATTTGCAGGAAAACTTTTCTTCATTTTTGGCACCAACTTTATAATTATGTCATTTTCAAGGTTTTTGACATGTGTATCATCTCTGACTTCATCAAATCACTTCTACATTTATGATCATCTTCACAATGTACTTATTAATGCAGTGACCAACACTATAATTAGAATAAGATAGTAAAATGTATATATATTGATACACATGGTGTTTAGGATAAGAAGCAGATGTGAAAAACATTGTTTGAGAAGGGGCTTGATCTTCTTAATTGATACATCATATCTCATTGTGTTTTAAATCTAGATTAATTTTAATGTGATTTACAAAGTAGGATATTTCCAAATATTTTCAAAAACATATTGTGGACCATGTTCATTTTAAGTAACATGAAATGAAAATTTACGTTGAAGGACTAATTGAAGAAATTGATACAAGATTATACTATGTTTTGTTTTGTAAAATCTATTGTTTTTATTTATGCCTGTGATCAAGTAGTGGAGTAAATTGCTACTGCTAGGGTTGTTCAAAATCAAGTATACCTTGGTAATAAATTTTCTGAATTAGCATTCGCATTTTACTCTCATCTCATTACTGTATTTACCATTTATTATCCTCATAGTGTCAAAAGTATATTTTATCATAGGTTCAAAAAAATATCAATATGGCTAAGGCAAAATTATCAAATCAGTTTTATCATGTGTCAGTTGTTGTCAGTAAACTTAACAGACATTTTATGTTTTTGATACATATGGATGGGGAAGGTACAGATTCTGCTTTGTTTTTGTTTTTTAAAAATGAAATTTAAATCATTATTAGCATATATTTTTCTGATTGACAAAGAAAACATTAATCTGAAATGTTACAAAGATTGTATTCAAGAGTACTTTGTGTTCACCAGGCTAATTTGATGTCAATCACTCTCTCAGATATTTTCTTGTCCATAATAACACATAATATCAGTGATATAAAACTTCAACTCTACATCTTTAAGTAATGCTCAGTACCGTAATATGAGTTTGCTTATGCACTGCATATGATGCTACCATTGTCTAGCCTTCTTGCTATTGAAAAATCTCTTTTTCTCCTCCTGCATTCAATTTCTTTGACTATGTGATAATGCCATTCAGGTGAGATCAGGTTTGAACCCCCAGAGCTTGCTTCTGATGAGTACAGCTTGACATCTGGCTTTCTTGAAACAAGGGCAGGTTTGAAGGATATGAATAGGGTTTTGTTGCACAGCTCCACTCTGGCATTGTGCTGCTTTCCCTCTTCCCAATTTTTCAGGTGCTTATTAAGATTGCAGAGGTTGGATCCACAGTGAAGAAGCATTATTTGGTTAATTCAATGGACGATATGTAAATGTATGTGTTGTTTGTTATCCTATCTTCAGTGTCTTTATTCATCAAACATCTAATCCAGTAGGAAATTGTTGGTGAGGGTTGGACATGCTTCCTGATCTTGTTAGGTGATGCAATCAGACTTTATATTTCTTTCAAAGAAAGGAACAAATGATATTGTAAAAATTACATTATTGTTATAAAAGTAATAAAAAATAATCTGCATCAAATAAAAAAATACAGATGAGAAAAAAAAGCAGTTTCAAATTATGATTCACAGACTTGTAAAATTTCCGACAAGATGGAAATCCAACAATTTTCATGCTAACAAAAATCTTTTTTTGGGCGAGAACTTTATCAGATGTAAATTTAAGGATGCTTTATGTTTATTTACTATTTATTACAAATTTATCTTTTACAAAATTGAAAACAAATTCTCTTAATATTTATTTTTAGAAGTTCAAATTAGTTACGAGAGATATATTCGAGACTTGGAATGATTTATTTTTAAATAAAAAGATTAAACCTGTTGAAAAATTGAGCACAAAAAGTAATTCTATTTTGTGCCAAAAGTTATTCAAAGTAGTCATAAAAAGGTATATTTAAGAACCATTTTTCTTAAGGCCCAAAAGAAAGAATTTTTTTTTTAATGAAACAAGCCATCGAAAGGACTACACTTTTGGGCCTATCCATCTGTTTGTGCTTACGTCCTTTTTTTCACTCATCATAAATGGCCATCCAACTGTCAGAAGTATAGTTAATGAAGAATGAAGAAAACTGCTATAATTTGTAACAATTGTTTCCACACTGCGTCTTAATATAATTTAAAACAAACTCATGTCCTTTGATCAGATCTAGTTAATAAATACACGAAACTATGAAAAAACTCCTTGAGTGCCTAAACATGATGTTTGTCTGAAAACTCTCCTCAAACTTTTTGCCTCATTACTGAATGTGTGAAACTGATATTCAAACTTCCAAAACAATACTTTATTTTGTTTTCAGAGGTAGACTGTATTGACATAATTATATTGAGATACTGCTAAAGAACCATTTATCTGAGCATGACTCCTGGTACTGAAGGAACACACATACACTCACTCACACTCTCATGCACTCTGAGGTTGTTTATCTAGTCCCTTATTTGAGTACATGTATATGTCTCTATATTATGTCAGTAATTTCAACTTTTTTTTTATGTTTTTCTTTGTAGTTCAGTCTTAAAGCAGACTCCAAAACAATACTTTATTTTGTTTTCAGAGGTAGACTGTATTGACATAATTATATTGAGATACTGCTAAAGAACCATTTATCTGAGCATGACTCCTGGTACTGAAGGAACACACATACACTCACTCACACTCTCACGCACTCTGAGGTTGTTTATCTAGTCCTTTATTTGAGTACATGTATATGTCTCTAAATTATGTCAGTAACTTCAACTTTTTTTTATGTTTTTCTTTGTAGCAGACTCAACTATATTTTCTCCCCAGCATGATGAAAATGGAAGAGGTTAAATGAAGATGGATAAATAATAAGAAAAAATGCTAAAATAAACTTCAACAACAATAAAAAAAGGACCAAACTCTAAACATATTTGTTTTCAACATTTATTAACTAGTTACAATTTTGTTACTACTGTATATAGGAAATAGAAAAAGAACAATTTCAGGGACTTATTTACTTAAAAAAAAACATCATTGAAAATAAATCACATTGTATTCTGTATTGTCTGTGTGGGTCATGCATTGTTGAATGTTTAACAAGTAATGAACAACAAAATTGGTGATAAGCTAATACAAATTATGATACCAATAACAAGAAGAGAAAATATGATCATCAAAAGAAAATGTACAATAGAGCAATCTTTCATACTGGCTAGCCTAAACATACAGTTTGTGAGGGATAATGTGTCTTATTTTTCTGCAAAAACATCATTTTGACAAAAGATAGAAAAAAGATAAAAATGTGTAAACCTTTCAGTTGTAGAAAGAACACTATGAACGGCCAACCAATCAAATCTGGCGAAGTTAAAACTGATGCTGTTACCTTGCAATTTATTTTCTAAATAACAGAACTAAGATTTTCTTCCATTTTTTTCTAGGGAATAAATGACATCTTTCTCGCAGTTTCTTATTGGGATAGAAAAAAAATTATGAAACAGCATTTACATTATGGCAGGTGATGCATCAATATCTCGCCTAAGTAAAAGTAATGAGTATAAACACTGATAAATGAATGTGTTATTGAGAAGTAACAAACATGAATTCATCATGGAACAGTGTCTTGCGTGATATTCATCCAGTGCTACTTAAGCCAAAGGCAATACCTTTTCATTTGGTCATTTCTAATGAAAAAATCAACCAGAAAGAAATTTTTTTGGCAACTTTCAACGATTTATCCACATTAATGCTATCTAGCCCATTCTACAGACCAATATGGTGATTAAGATAGATTGGAGCATTGAGACAAAAAGAAGAGTCTTCATTTCTATCCATGTTTTATTTTTCAGTTTGTGATCTGAGATTTTATGAATTCTTTTTTGTCATAAATGTTAAAACTAGACTTTCATTTTTGCCTTTTAAAATTGAATCCCATCAAAGGCAGAAGTTGCACTATGTTTATGTATCTAAAATTTGACAAAAGGACAAAACTTCTCTTTTCATGGAAAAAAAATGGGAAGTTAAAATTCAGTATTTCAAGATTTGAAAACTTATACAGAATGCCTATGTAAGCAGCATGGATAATGGGGGAACTGCATTATAAATGTGTGAAACTGGCAGATCAAATCCATGTTGCCATTATTGTACCTCAAACTACTTTTACGAGAGTCAAGTATGTCATGTCAATTAGGGTCAATAAAGCTGTTTTCATTCATCTTTCAGGTGACAGGAAATAAGTTGAATACAATTCTAGCAACAGTCTTATCAATTGAATTTGACACAAGTATACTTTTTTCAAAATCTTAATGGCTTCAAATGAGAGTAAATAATGTTAATAACACAAACATATAGAAAGGGTGGGAATTTCAGACACATCTTCCACACAAGATGATAATAAAACAATTTACAACAAGCATCACTTTGGAGATCTTTGGTATGAACAGATTCAGGACGATTTATGTTTTCTTACAGATGAAAAGGCCATAAAACTGCTTTAACTACTACTATTATCTGTCAAATGGAAGCCCCATTGCCACTCACACAGATTATGATAGTTGTGTACTAATTTGTTGAAGCTCTCCCTAGAAAGCATCTTGTCCATCAAAAAGATATGTTTTTTTATCTTATCATAGATTTTCTTTTCAAATAATACCTTTAGATGCATGATTAGCTTGTCACAAGTATTAGTTCCCTGGGGCTCCTTAATAATAAGTGAAAATCAATAAACTGTTAAAAAAAAAATGGAAATTAATAAAATCCAACTAAGTTGACCTAAGGAGAGCTCATGTGATGATGGACATCCATGGTTGTCATTTCATAAAATAAAATTTAGAAACAATCCCAAATACAATCTTACTGCATGAGTTAAAGACAACAGACATGGAAATGATACAATTAAAATCAAAATAGTTATTAAAAATAACATTTTTCATGTGGTGGTACATGTATTTAGTTTTCTTGCGTGCATGAGAAAAAATTAGCAGAAGCTTTCGAATTCAAGTTGTTGCACAATATTTTTTCTTCAAATTCGGCAATGTGTCAGGCAAGGGAAAAGCATAATCTTAATTGAAAGCTGTGTACTAAATAAGGTATCCTTGCATTCATGGGTGTGGTTACACAAAAGGGTAATACATTACAAGAATTAAATGACATACTGAATTGTATTTTTGTGTATATACATGTGCATCACATAAATTCATTAGGATATGCTTCATTTGCTTTTCAGAAGAAATATTGATACATGTACACACAAGATCATGTGATACTGAGTCTTTATACTCTCTCTCTCTCCTCTGTTTTACTCCCTCTTTTAGAATATTGTCATTTTTAACAAACAAGTCTTATGACCAACAAAGATTAAGATAACATACAGAAATGGCTGTACCTGCAATCAATTTCTTGACATTATTTTCACAGGAAAAGAGGGCTTTATTTGCTTGGAGTTGCATATGTAACCAAAACAAAGTTGAATGTGCTTTTATTTTACAAAATAGTAATAGATGATTCATGGGACTTTTCTTATTATTATCAAGCGTTTTTAAGCTTTCTTAGTGTCTTTAATATAAGATCACAGCTATGCCACTTCCACTTGGCTTTCCATATGCAGCTGTCCTGTTAAATGTAGATTTTTAAACTACCAGCCTCATAAACAAAATGAGAATATATTATTATATCATTTTATATGTCAGCATGTCAGTTCACAAATATTGAAATGGACCAAATATCACTTAAAAAGAGGTGAATGTGTTTGATGCTCTTCCCTTGGCAAAATCTGATAATCAAACAAAAAAGAAACTTTCAAGCGCCACCCGCACTGTATATGTTAAGAAAAACAAGGAATGGGATTAACAATGTAGAATTAACATAGTGGAGTTTAAAAAAAAAATTTCCTTGAAGGCCATATTTCATCAGCAGTCGATATAAAAATACCCCAAATTATGATTAATCTTAACAGAAATGCTTATTTTGACAGAATTATAAAAATAATGTTTATATAACTACATTCCCTTTAAAATCTTTATGAATATTGCTATTAAATTTCTTTATAACAAAAAGTTATTGATAGCATGACCTCTTAAATAAATAAATAAAAAATTCACAATACCGCAAAGATTTTGATAATATGGGGTTATGCAGGTTGCAGAAGGATTGACAACTCTGTTTACGAGACATGTAAAAGCTTGCAAAGCTCAGTTTATAGATCTTAGGATTCAAGATTTGATATTTAAAAAAAAATTGTGTTTGTGTTTGTGTAACAACCCCATGAAATGAAACGTTTTGCTGCAAGAAAATTTTTGGGTTAATGCAAGTTTCCTAAAGAAAGCTTGAAATTTTCACTTTTATACTCCTCCAATTTCTAACATAAATATTGCTTCAAATTTTAAAAGAAATTTAAATATGGTAACGAGGATATCAAGATTTCTTGAGGAAAATGGCATTTACCAAAATATTTGTCTGTCATAAAACATATCATTTTGTGACATCGCTTCACATGTATATATATATATATATATATGTATGTATGAGGTGAATTGAACGTTTGCTGGCTTATGAATTTCTAATGTATTCAAGACAATCTGTTTTCCCAAATTTATCTCTGACTTAATTTCTTGATAAACTCTCAAATAAAAATTTAGATTATGAAACTTGATGTGAGAGAACCGGTACTATAAGTGCAAAAACTATCAGTGATGTTCAGACAAGTGGCAAACTTTTGTTAGTGCACATCAACACACTCAGAAGATGTTATGGTTACATGTCAACAAGCCAAAGCAAATCTCAAACAATTTTTTCATAAAAAGGTAAAAAAAAATGATAGCACATAAAAGACAAACAAAAAGTTTGACAAAAGGCCCTACTTCACATCTCCGTGAACCTATCTTATCATAATGTAAATATTTATCGCTGGCAAAATAATGAAACTCATGACTGATTTAATTGTCTTTGCATTTAGGGATATATTTTGACTCCAACATCATAGTTTCGTAATGAGAAACATTTTTACACATCTAAATAATCTAAATTTGACACATGTTAAAAAAATCAAGGTCTTTGGTATGAAGGAATTATTTTAATTTTAAAAAAGAGATAAACCATATACCTCCATTACCAATCAGACTTTTACTCATGTCCAACACTGAAAAATGCAAATTAGATTCTTACCATATTCATATATTTTTGTGGTTTACACCCATGAATAGATTTAGACTTTGAAACTTTAGCAAACACTCTGTATCAAAGAACAACTTTCCTTTGAAGGTAAAATTTGTCGAAATTCAAACTAGTGCAATTAGACAACCTCACGTGAGCACACCCAAGAACATATTTAAGAATTTATTTGGTGAACTGTGTTTAAGGATCAAATGGGTAATTAGAGCAAATAATGAAAATACACTTAAAAACATCCTCAGAAAGGCAATGCAATAAGTGAAGAATCTGAACATTTAAAGAAAAATAATATTCTAAAAAAAACTTTTAAGACAGTAAAATTGGCAGCACATCATGAACAGAAAATCAACACTATTAAGGAAAAAGTTCACAACAAAAACTGATTGTTTAAGACCACAAGGGAACAAATGCGACAGAGCAATATCAGCAAATAGGAGTTCTAATCTTTAACCTATATTTTACTTCATAGAACAAAAAAAAAAAAAAAAAAAAAAGAAAAAAATTGTAAGGACTTCATTATTACAAAATACATAAAATTTGTAAGATGATTACTTCCCAGCACATTTTCTAGAAAGATTTATGTGACCATAATTATGGCTTTCAGGAAAAAGACTAAACTTGATATACATTTTAACTATTAAAACTTAAATGATCAACTTTAAAAAAAGAAAGTACAAAACTTTATACCATTTAGAATATAAGCAAAAGAAAAATATTTGAAAACTATTTATGTAAAATTTTATCTTACATCTTTGCATCCTACAAACTGTCACCCAGTAACATAAAATATCAATTTATTAACCCTTCTCCCTCATCCACCCCCACTTTTTTGAAGGGAATAAATATCTTCAAAAGAAGTGAACAGCCAGTACATATTATTTTCCACAAAATCTATCACAGATTTACAGAGAGTCAAAAAATACCCGTTAAATTCATGCCCTAAGACCTTTAGAGTATAAGAAGGCAAGCAAAGTTTTACAAAAAATAGATAAAGAGTGAGAGAGAGAGATAGACAGACAGAAAGAGAGAAGAGAGAGAGAGAGAGTAAGAGAGGGGGGAGGGGAGAGAAAGAGAAAAACACAACCACCATTTTGTTTACGAATCACATAAGAAAAGTCAAGGATAACCATAATATCAACTTATACGATACAGCATTGATAGACTATACACAATATTGAAAAAGGATCTATGGCAAGTTTTGTTACTGGTAGTTTCGGTTTTCATTCATTGTTTTCTGTATGTCATTTTCAAACCATATTTTATATACACATTTGCAGGATCCACGACTTAAGATTAAAAAAAAAAAACTACATTGAAATCACTATGAATGACCACAGCAGCATCTTGTATGTTAGTTTACAGACTTTGATATTCAACACTGATGTGAACAACAAATGGTGCGATATAATTTGGGTGCTGGCAAAACATTAAAACAAAATAATAATAAACAGTTCCTAGCTGCAATTGTGCAGTGAGAGTTTTTTGAAAATGAGAGGTGATAAAAACATTGTGATGTCACTGCATCATCCCTACTTTCAGTATTATTTAAGGGGTTTTCAAATCACTAAACCGGCAAGTTCAAACTTCTCTCATTACCATAAAGGAGTACATTTTGTCAGTATGTGATATGTGTAGCAGGTGCTGGGCTGTCATGAAAAGATAAATGTCATGAGTTCTGTTGTATTTAAACACCAAAATTTAACAAAAAAAAATCATAAGAGGGAAGCTGTCGATGATTGCTGATGAAACATGGCCTCCAGGGTTCTAAGGAAACACTCCAGGATGTAGTTTAGCGTAGGTTGGCTTCACACAAGTCAAGTCAGACAATCTACTGAGCACTGGTAGCAAATCACTCTATTGATAAATAACATTTCCTTTTGAGGCTATATTGCCAAAAAACTTTCTGTTGTTGTTTCTGGTTTAAGCTATTTGAGAAGAAGTTTTGCTGCACTAAACAACAATAAAGAAATTATATATATATATATATATATATATATGTAACAATTCAATGTTTACAGTAAAAGACTTGGTATTACTAACTGTAGTGTTAAAACAAATCAAAATTTCCAAGAAATGCATTTTTCGCTTAGATCTGAACTTAAGGCAAAAAAGTGTTTTAGATTTTTTTGGGTGAAACAATTTTATAACAAACAATCCTATACTCATCTAGATGTGATTTCCCGGACATGGAATTAATTTTAACAGGATAAAACATAAATATGGATTTTTAACTAAAAAATTTGTTCGTGCACAATTCTTCAGGAAATTAAAAGGGAAAAATAAACCATGACACTAACTTAAACAATACATCTTATATGGTAAAAAATTTTGTATGCAAAAGTAGGGTAATAAAAATGAGAACCAAAATATAACAATATGACAAATGAACAGGACTATCACAAAAAGTCTTTGAAACTAAAATCCCTAGCTCTTTTGATTTTGATTTGGCCTGAAAAAGAAACAGAGTATGTTTATCACATTTAACTTTCACAAACTAAAAAAAATATTCTTCAGAAGTTATCTAAATTCCATTTAAATCCCTAAACTTTACATAAAACACACAGCATATTTTCAAAGTGAGAAGCTACCAATATCCAGTGATGTGTCCTAAGCTTGTGCTGCCAGCTCACTTAGTTTCCATCATAACGAGGAACCCCTTGGCCAAAGAGTCAGATGTTTGGTAAGTGATCAAACCGTTGCTTCTGCTTGCTGGCAGGCTGATACTTTGGATTGGGCACTGGAGACGTTGAGTTATTAGGGCCAGGAGGGAGTTGGGGCAAGGGTTGGAATGGCTGAAAGATGGACAAAGGTATGAGAGAATATATTTATAACTTGAATACCTTTCTCAAACAAACAATTTTACCATTGCCTCCTGGACGTGATATTAACACTGATTCTTTATAAAACATAATTAAGTAAACTTTAATAAAATGAGTCACATTATTGTGTAGAGAGATCCAAGACAAATCAAATTATTCATACAAGTGATGCAAATAGGGAATTTTTTAATGTAATAGATATTTTTTTAATTTGATTTATTAAAGGTTATTAAAGTAAATCGTATTCTGTTTATTTACGACATCAAACACATGCTATGAAGAAATGTGAAAATTGTCAATAATCAAAATCTTTGAATCTTTTTTATTTAAGTAAATTCTAAAGAGGTCTAATAAGGTCATAATTATGGATCAGTTGTGATTCTGTGATAGGACCTGATAATTTTGCAATTTCTGAAAAATAAATTTCTAGTTTCAAGGATAGCAAAGTTATAAAGAAGTAACTTCACACATATTGTCCACTGGTTTGAGATTGCAGGTTATGATTGTATGTCTATCTTTTTATTTTGAAAAAAAAAAAAAAATTATGAGTACTTTAAAATGAAATCACCAGGGTTGATTTGATGTGCTTTTGTTATAAAACTTGATAATTTTGCACTTTATTAGAAGTTTCTAGCTTCACAAAGAGCGGAGTTATGAATGAAAATTAACTTTGAACTATGATTGTTGGTCACCAGCATTATCTATAACTATCATATATCAAAGATGTTCCCTGCTCTCCTTATAATGCAGCCAAAAATTTGAATTCAAGTGATTTTGCCATAATAGAAGACAATTTTGCATTTTTTTTAAGGTTCTAGCTTCATAGATAACAAAGTTATAAAATAAACACTGTGACACCTGACTTCTATTTAAAAAATCTTAACTAACAATCACTGCACTAAAAAATGAGATATAAGCCTAAGATATCATTGTCTTCATATGCTGGGTTGGGTTTCTCAGTGTGAGAAATGGAAGGGGGAGATTGTTAAGCACAGGCTATCTCTCCATAATTTGGACATAAAATGGCTATATCTTTAAAGTATAATGCACTTGGGCTTAAAACAATTTGATTGTTATTTTTTTTATTGAGACTCCTTTGAAGTTATATTCATAATTACATTGTTCAAGAGCTGTTCATGTAGGATGACCTCAGTACCAGGTCATGACCTAGTAAACCAGATCAGGCTAAAGCTGAACTAGCTGATAAGCTAGCAAGTAGCATACAGCCATGGCCTTGTTGGACAATCCTGACTGATTCAATAATTTTGTTTATGGATCATAAATAGCCCATGATGATTGGTTTCATCATCTTTCAAAGTATGGTGAGTACTAGCAACACTGCTCTCTCCTGGATCTGTCCAATGTGTCATTATTGTTCTCTACACTATTTTATGAGACTCTTTGATCTTAACTGTTAATAAAAAGAGTTTTCTTATGCAAATATCCTTATTGAAAATGGAATAAAGAAAAATTCATCCAAGAACATAGGGTATGCACTAAAGTTTTAGAAAATGTATACTTTTATAGGTTTCCATAAACTTTTGAGTGCAAAAAGCATTTTATAATGCCTAAATGTTTGATTTTTACACAGCTAGACCCATTAGCTCTGCAAGCTCGACACTGGCTGACCAGTTAGCACCCTACATGAGCTATCTTTTGCAGGTAAAATTTCTCACACAATGTCAGAACTAAGATTTCAGTTCCTGCACAAGAGGATCAAAATTATTTTAGATAAACAGGGATGAGAACTGGTCAAAATTTTTTTTACTAACTTTTGAAAATCAATTAGAGCAAAGGGGCACAGACTGAGCATAACAAGGGCAAAATTAGGTAGGTATCCTCCATACTCCAAAATTTAAAAAAAAAAAAAAGGGTTGCAAATAGAGTGTGTCGAGTGTTCTTTTGAAAGAAGCTGATTTAGTTGTGTCCCTCAAATGTTGCTGTTTTCTGCATTGCACTGGCTAAAGTGAAGCTGAATAACTATTAACTCATATTATGTGCTGCTCTCTTAATCTTTATCTTTTTTCAAAACATTTGAGATGGATAATAATGATCAATATCAATTAGGCTTAGAATTTCTCAATAAGCTCCACCAGATTTTGTTAAAAAAAAAAATCAAACAAACAAAAAAAAAATAAAAAACTTAAGATATAGATTTATAATTATTTGGTTTGCAATGAATATCACCTACTGCATGCTAATCTAATTATAGTCTCAAGTCATGCTAGGTTATTGATTATAGATATAGTATGATTAAGCCTTGGCTGGAAATAACAGAGAGGTCTGGATGACAAGATGGACAAAAAGATGTTTTGCGGATGTTGCGGATGAATGAAGATAAAGTAAACAACTCCTTGGCACCAATATTTTGGATGGTTTCAACTACAAAGCAAATCTTGATACAAATCTGCAATTGAAATATATAGAAAGATAAGCAAAAAGAAAAGACATTAATGTAATATATCACTCAGTTTTATCCTTTCCCACAGACTCTTCCTTCATGATAAAAAAATCTTGATCCGTTGTAGAATTACATTTTCACTTTTTCTTTTTCCATAAAATTTTACATACTTTTGTGGAGCAAGTTTAGCCTAATGGATAGAAATTTGCTTCACGCGCAACTGTAGGATATACGAAAAATAATAATTTATCAAAATACAGGTTATTCCCTAAATTTATGGAAAATTCTCATCCCTGAAATAAAGGAGTATTTGCAAAACAGAAAAGCTTGATGGCAATGGAATACAGAGGAATGATTTCTACAGGTTCACTACGGTTGAAAAAAAAAAAGCTGTTTTTTTTATTTTGTTAACTTGATTTAAAGAAATCTTAACCTTTCTATTCTTTACTTTGCAATATGAAGTAAGGTTTACATAAAACATACCGCTGGATAGTTGCTGATTCTGGAGTTATTCTGCCTTTTCCTCATGCTTGATTCCACTTTATTTTTTGAGAATTCTAGTCCTGACTCTCTGTTGATATCCATGTATGGATGTTGTATCAGTTGGGCACATGTCATACGTTCGGCAGGGTCCATCATCACACATTTCTTCAAGAGACAGAAAACAATGATGGATATATGACAGAATGAGGTGCTTATTCAAATTCCGGGACTACTGCTGTTGCTACTACTTCTACTACTACTACCACTGATACTACTACTACTACTACTACTACTACCACACCACCACCACCACCATGTTTTAATTATGTTGAGTTATTTTGGCGTTTCTAGAATTACTGATACTAGTTTTACTTCTTTTAAATTCTCTTCCTTCAGAACTGATTAATAGAAGGCAGCCACAGTAATTTCTTGAACAGACTCTTATTTAAAAATCAATTTGGATTGGTCTTGAAATTTTAATGTCAAGAAAAACTTTCACACTCCTGTGCGGTACTAATAAACATCGAATTACATAATATTCTTTGCAACTTTCAAAAATGTAGATATTTTGTTAAATTGGTTTAGCACCACATTATTTATTTTTCAAGAGAGAAACATACCAAAATTCAAAATATTTATCTTTGACAATCATCTTGGATGTTTTCTTGACCGGTTTTCTTTTCTTTCTTTTTTCATGTAGTAGTAACTTTTAACTTATCAAAGCCTTTAAAGTTATTAATACCACAAACAATCCCAAGTAGAAAATGGTAAAGGTAAACAATAAGTTAATAAAACACTGAATTGCCTCTTAAATCTAACTGATACATCTCACCCAAACCTTTTATGGGATTTCAGAGAAGGCTTTTCATAAGCAAAATGTTATAAGATTGGCTACAGAAATGACGATAAAAGAAATCAGATGCTGAGCCTAAGTCTGTATTGAGGAGGATGCCATAAACATCATTTTTAATATTATAATTCAGTCATGCAAATGGCCTCAGACACTAAAATTTCCCTTCCTTGTCCATTAGCGCATCTATTAAGTACGTCAAAAATTTTGTTATTGCCTTTATTGCCGTTTCAATTTGAAGTTTAAAATGATGCCAATAAAAGCTATACTGGTGTGTCGTTACTTAATGATGGTCTAAGAGATCTCATTCTTTTAATACAAAAAGTTAGATTTGACCTTTACCAAATGCATAACTAAATAATTTTTTGATTATAACCAATAAAGACAAGTTTATGCAATTCATGTGTTAATGAGTATCAAGCAAATTCTAGGAAATATGTGGGACTCAGACTAAGACTCACCTGTAAAAAGTTCATTGCAGTTTGTGACATTCCAGGATACCGTTCATCCAGTGGCACCTTTTGAAATATAAAAAAACAAGTATTTCCATAGCAAAATCTATAATTCCACACAATCAAGGGAAAATACAACAGGAAAAAAAAGCGTTTAACATTTACAAATATGATTCAACAGTATATGTGAGAGAAAAAAGTTCGAGATTTATAGACATAATTTTAGCCATATACATTAAAAATCAGCGTCTTACCAATCTGTCTGGTTCTGGAATGCTCATGCCTTTAAAGAAAGCATTGTTGGAAAAAATCTCTAAGTGTCGAGGAATAAGGTCACCTGAGAATAAGAATTATTGTTCATGTAGTTTATATCAAATTAAAAATGTAGTTGTTTGACAGAAATGTGAACTCAAAAGAAAATAGAAGGCAAATTATCATGACTGTAAGCCCACATCTTTAAAACGACTTACCGCTTGCCAGAAAAAATTGTATTAAAACACTATACCAGCCCTACCAAACTATTGTACCTATTTAGCTCATTAGTACTTATATAGTATGTAGATCTAGATCTGAACCTTAATCCAGCTTATATCTATTCAGATCGAAGAACTAGATCAAGCTGATTTAGGAGAATGATCCCTTTGAGTAAAATCTTTCTAGATCTCCGAGTTGAAAAAAGTTTCCGACTAATAATATTTATAGTATTTGTACTTGGCTAGTTTATGAAAATTTTGTCAAATTTGGGCATGCTGATTACAGTATGTATTACCAGTAACAGCTGAACACGAAAAAGAAATGTAGAGTTTCATTGGAGTGTGCTAGACTCAGTATGAATAATGTAAAAATGATATCAATCTTAGACACTCTAATTTAATGGTTGGAATAACACAGCAAAAACACAATTGAAATAGGAAAACATCAACAATATAAAAAAAAATTATTTTTCTTTAAACGAATATGCTTCTTTTCCATTATAAATATATAAATGCTTAAAATGTATTTTTTTCTTGAAGATTTTTGCAAGAAAACCTATCCCCAACACACCTAGAGTTTTGCGAATGAGGTAGAGTTGGTCCACGTCTGACCTTCCGGGCCACACAGCCTCTCCTGTGAGGAGCTCAGCAAACACACAGCCAATGGCCCATACATCAACAGGTGGCCCATAATGAGTGTCCCCTACAAGAAGTTCAGGTGCTCTATACCAGCGCGTGGCAACATAATCTGTGTACTCTCCGCCTGGACCAGCTAGTAAAGAAAAAAGTGACAAGACAAAATATTATAGCTCATAATTTAACTGTTTAAATACCATACACTTGCTCTAAATTGATCATCTATTAAATGCTTCACAGACCAAAATACAACTTATGCCTCCTAGCTTTAAAGCTTTGTTTCCATCTACAGATGTCGAGATTAAATTTTTTTCTCACTGCATGAAAAAGGTATAATTTTCTCTTCCTTGGCAAGCAAGATCCAAGAAAAGCAAGCCTCAAAGAATCGAAGGCTTCAATATCACTTTTCATCTGAGCAAACTTTTCAATGTTTCAATGACAGAAAAATTATGCACATTGCCAATGAGAAATTCAATAGCTCACATTATCTGCTGTAAAATAGTTAAACTTAAATACATTTCCTATCTGTAAAAATCAAAGACACAAACTTACTGAGCACCCTTGCAAAACCAAAGTCACATAGTTTGACTTGTCCTCCTCGTGTAATTAAAATGTTTTCTGGTTTAACATCTCTGTGGATTGTCTAAAAGTTGTAGAGGGAAAAGAAAAATTATTGACCTTCAGAGGATTATCACAGTTTTGTCTGTCGATCAATCCAATTTATAAGCCAGCCAGGATGGGGAAACAGGGCAAATGCAAAAACTTTTTCAATAAATGGTTCAGTATAAAACACGCTGGATAAGATTAAAACTTATAATTGCAAAAACATGACACTTCAACACTTTACAAATCAGGCTTTCAAAAAATATTCAAACCCGAAAACTTAAAAAATTCCAATGACAACACATTTTAACAACTACATAAATATACAAATCTTTAGATGCTTTTTCTTGTAGACTGGTTTATTATTCTGTCCTGAGCCTATATCCTCTCTATGCAGATGTCATTTTATGACACCAACTGGTGCAAATAGCAGGAAATGTCCTAAAACACAAAGGCTAAGTGCAATGTCAATATGACCTCTTCAGTCACAAAAACTGTTTGGCTTTTATCAAGCCTTGGAACTGTGTTTGTTTAATATAGTTAAAACCGGAATTTTCAGGCTAAAGTTCTGCTGACAGTTATGCAGCAACCCTCGGATAGACAGATAGAGCTCTTTTTTGCCTCTCTCTCCCACACTCTTAGGAGACTAATTCTTAGTAAGTATAGTCACTTTGTTGAGTAATAAATTCATTATGAGAAGTATTTAGACATGTTATACTTCACTTAATATTTCTACAATTTTTTTTTTTCAACATAGAGTATATCCTGTCCAAAAATAATCTCTATGAATTTTACTCACATTATGTTGATGACAAAAATGGACTGCTAATAATGTCTGATAGATGATTCTCTGAACCATCTTTTCTGGTACCCTGAAAAATAGAGAAGTGTTTCTTAGAAATGCAGAATAAAAGAAACTTATTTATGACTGGTCTCTAACAGGAATTTCTGCGAAATGATATTATAAAACCGCATTTTTTTTCTACATGATGGTGTACCTTTAACTCTTTTAATGTCAGCATTTCAAAAGCCTCCGAATGTAAAAACAAAAATTCTTCACAGGATCAGCTTATTCAATGTGAGTGTTGCAAACGAATATATTCCCAACCAACTCTTTCTCTATTATTCATACTTGTTTATTTTATATGTTTTGTTACGACAGTCAATTTCCAAAATTAATTAATATTCTTCTTCAAAACAAAGCTACAGTAAAACATCACTGCCTTCAAGACTTCATTTCTCTATCTATATAAACAAAGTATTGTTTTCTTTAAAAGCATTTGCTACTTGGAATTTTTAAATAATATAAAATATAATAATTCATAATCAGTCTAAATAAAGAAGAATCCTTTTTGACTTAAACACAATTTAATGAACTACTACAAAATAAAATATAATTATTCTCACCCCCTTGGATATCTGTCAAGCTCGTTAAGAACTGTGTGATCAACATATTCAAATACAAGATGTAGCCTTTTTCTGCGTCTGAACACTTCTATCAAGTTGACTAAGTTTGGGTGTTTCAGTTGCTGAGAAAGCAAAAAGAGGAAAACATAATTTCCACGCTGGTATAAAATCTATAATAGAAACATTACCAATTTTACTAACTGATTAAGTTAACAAAAAAAAAAAAAAAAAGCAGATGCAAAAACCTTTAATATTATTATGAATTGTATATATATATATATATATCTATATCTTTCTTGCCTGATATTTTTCATGCCTCAAGAGAAGAAATAATGATTTTGAAAATAGCTGAAACTTGAGTAAAATGATATACAATGATTTAATAAAATTTATGCATATTTTCCCCATTTCATTAGTCATGAAAAACAATCTCATTTAAAAAATGACATGTTTTGACAATGGAACCTAATGAAGGTAAAAAAAAAACCTCTTTTCTTTTCAATTCCAATCATGATTCAATAAATATTCAACTATTTAGACTCAAAATTTATCATTCTTTTTTAAAGAGTACTGAAGAACAAAAAAAAAAACCAGATGGAATACTGTAAAATGAAACTTGATTTGTTTAAATATAATGATGAGGATTTAACTCATATTAAGGAAGAAATATAAGATTTTGGAAAAGGTAATTACTTTCAGCATCCTGATTTCTCTCATGGCTATCTTTTTTATCAAGGGATCCTCCTCAGACTCCACAAATTTTTTTATAGCCACAAGCTGAGAAGTTTCTCTGTTGCGACACTTGAATACCACACCATAGGAACCTTCACCAATCTTGTTGATCTTTTCATATTTATCCATCTTATCTGCAGCACCACCGTTCCAGTACTGACCCTGTTGCTGACCTCCAGGAGGGTCTTTACGAGGGCTAAAAAATAAAGAAAGATGGCAAAACATATTCGTTGAGACATTTCAGAGTTTCCTTTCACACTATGTTATTGTCTGAAACAAATGGACATAAAAAGTCTGCATGGATTACACCTTGCAAATTCAGAAATATTAAAAAAAAAAATTTAAATAAGACTGAAAATCTGCTATATTTATTGCACACAGACTTAAATATTACTGATATTTGAGTATAACCTAAATTATTTTTGTAAATATTTGTGCTAGATAAAACGTTATGTAAAAGTATACCCACTTAAGTAGTTATATGAGATTCCAACACTATTAGATCTAGATCTAGATCTAGATTATCGATCTACAACGATTATCCAGAAACCGCTTATTTATCTCAATTTAGGGAACTCTGTCCCTGTAGTCCCGTGAGTTTAAAACAAATCTAGATTTTCATCGCCTTTTCTCATTCACATACCTCAATGAATCATTCATCATGGAACGAAATGAACCCGATACGCTTGAAAGTTGCTGTCAATAGCGACAAAACAACGCTGTCAAATATTTAGAGGGATGAATGACCAGCTCATGACATGGTGCCATCAACGATCCCAGTTTGATTTTTTCACTAAATCTATCTAGATGATATCCAATTTAGATCTAGATCTATATAATAATTATCTAAAAACGATGACTGTGCTTGTACCAGTGATGTATCATCCAAACGAACACCGTATATATTCTTTAACTATTTGTCTTGCTGTCCATTTCAGTCAAAGCTTTCTCAGGCTGAAGATAGTAGAAAAATCTTTAAACTTCCGGCTAATATTATATATATATTTTTTTTTCAAATTAGAGTTCTCAAGAGAACAAATAACTCCTTCTCTATGTTATGAATCGCAATTGCATTCTTCCATAATACACATCGCCATATTGGATTTCGAGGTATTCGAATTCTTACGCCTAACTGAGAATAGCAAAATAAACAGTTGAATAATATACGCTCAATCAATCCAAGCTTTTAATTTGAAAGATTTTACTACGAAATTTAAAGAAAAAAAGAAAGTTTTGTTCATCAGTAATTGGGACAGTACTCATTATATGCGGACTATATTTACTCGGGTGCGGAAAAGAGAGCTCAGGCAATAAGAAGCTTTATACCAAAGGTCATCACCCTGACTACAAGTACCACGTGACGTAAATACTGACTATTATCGATTTACTTTCTCCTCGAGTGCTTTGTTGACACTGCTTTGGTTTTAGAATCAATGAGCCCCAGTCTCAACTTATTTATTTTTGTTAAAGACATGAATAACATTATTCTTCGGAAATCAAGAAGTAATTTTTTTTAACTTTATCTTTTTTTTTTTTAATGTGATACATGACAAAACAAGGGTCCTGTTGTATTTATTTCAGTCCACAAGGGTGCATAGTTACATGCAAGGGACATAACAATCGAAAACTTGTTGCAGTAATATCTCGAAAAAATGGGGATAAATCCACACACTTAGCATGGATAACATTAATATAACTATAATTATGATATTTTGTCAGTAGATGAAGTTTATGTTACGTCATAGCACGGCTTAGAAGATAGACAATGATAGAGCCATTATATTTATTGTTATTATTATTATTATTATTATTATTATTATTATTATTATTATTATTATTATTATTATTATTATTATTATTATTATTATTATTATTATTATTATTATTATTATTATTATTATTATTATTATTATTATTATTATTATTATTATTATTATTATTGTTGTTGTTGTTGTTGTTGTTGTTGATGTTGTTGTAAAAAAAAATATGTTAATTTCACCGCGACAGCACATTATACGAATACGATCATAAAAGCTATTGCTCATGTGATCAAGAAAATATCTTTGCTATCTTTCCTTCAAAGAATGCAATGTATAGATTTATCCGATTGATGCTCCTCAACTACGTCTATAAACAAAGCAGCAATCAATGCCAAATAAGAATACAACAAAGCTCAACAATATTGCTCGCCGAAATGAAGGAGGGCCTATTATATGTTCTTAAACATCATTTTCAAAAATAGAAAAGAAAAAAAAAGCTACGTTAACATTTTGTGTTGTCATTGTCATTTATTTTAACCTGGCTAATGATTTTGGCAACAATCCGGTAATTTATGAAACACCAGGGTGACATTAGTATGCTCAAACAGCCATTGCTTACAATATTTTACGTTTTAGGCACTTTTCTAATTTTCACGACTTCGTAAGAGGTAGGATCCGAAATATTTCATATCCCATAAAACCTTATATGGATTACCCTTTGTTTTTCAAGTAGTTATATTCATTGAAGATACGGCAACAAAACATAATGAAAACTATTACTATATTCAGTAACAATGAATGTAAGTGCCTATAAAATATTCCCAAAATGCACGCGTTTTTTTTATGTATAGAATATCCTAGTATTGATACTTTATAAACAAATTTACTCTGCAACGCGAAAGAGAACTACGATAAATCACTATATCGTTTGACTTAGTCATAAATCAAATAACCAATAGAACTTTAGATCAATCATATGCATAATTTGTATTTAGTCATATGATTTAAAAAAAATCCCAAACTGAAACCACGATAGTGAAAAGATTGCATATTATATTCATTGCACTGTAACATGTTATGATACTTTATTAGCAAACATGAGACTGACATCATATTTTTTATTTAAAAAAAAATGGGTCGGTAACCTTGCTGTCTCAGGAAATAATGAAACACCTAATTTATTGTTGAAATGCATCAATTTTACAACACTAGAGGAATTAGGAAGCTGTCATGATATTTAAAACCGAGCACTTTTTTAAAGTGCAGCGAATTTTAAAGTCTCGATTCCTAAAAAAATGAACAAACAAAGACATAAAGAGTATAGCAGGAATTCTTCCTACGAAGTGCACTTTAGTACATTCCGTATAACAAAACCCACTGTCTTCATTAGGCCTATAAATTGCACTTGTGTTAAAAAGATTATGCGGATTGGACTAATGTGTGTATGAGCAATATGTGCGTCCCACTAGAGATAATTGATAGACCAAACATTATCAGGTGTTTATTTTACTCCCATAGCATATGAAATCCTTAAAGTTTACGCAAAGTTAAAAAAAAAAAGTTTTTGAGCTGCATATAAACAATCAATGTCTTTATACAAATTATTCCTCCCTTTAAATTCTTAATCATTCGGAAACTTAAAAGTTACATAGATTTTTTTTTATCTTTCGTTTTAATTATCAGTAAGTTTCCATTTGTTTCCACTTGTAAGTTTTAATAGAGGCATAAAGTCAGCTTTGTTCAAACTATGGTGTAAATTAAAACTTTTTTTCCCTCGGGGACTATACATTGAAACCTACAAATGAAAGTGTATGCCCTGTGGCACTCTCTTAGTACCTGAAGAAGTACCCTTTTCAGTCTGACTCAAACAAGAGAGAGAAATTAGATAATTATAGATAAAGAGAGAAAGAGGGAAAGAGAGAGATAAAGAGAGAGAGAGAGAGAGAGAGAGAGAGAGAGAGAGAGAGAGAGAGAGAGAGAGAGAGAGAGAGAGGGGGGGGAGGAAAATTTTTCATAGAAATTTAGAGCGATATGAAAAACCGTAATAAGCTCTACATTGCCTTTTAAGCAGTAAGAAAATAGCTAGCTGTGGCACGGAAATGAGTCGAATCAGCCAAAAAATCATCTCTTAAGTTCTTTCGTAGTATTAAGGCCCACAAATAAATAAAATTCATTATTTAATTTTATTTTTATTCTAAAATGTGTAGGTCTGCATAACATTCAAAAGTCTAGAAATAGCTTTTGTCTTTTGTTTCACAATGTGTGTGGGGAAATCTATTAATAATAGGGCCCGGGATACATACTAATGAAACAGTCAATTAACACATTTTTACAGATAACTGAAAGCGATAAAGGTAAATCATCCTCTAGAAATTAATAAGCCGATGGATCGCACATATACTTTGCTTGATTTTGGGCGAAATTCTGGTGCAAATGACATAATGGGTTCTCTTGTATAGCGTATAACGCAGGGATAAATTAAAATTATTTCTATATGAAAGAAAGATAGAGAGGGAGAGAGATGGTGGTAAAAGAAGCGGTAGAAAGAAAGATAGGGAGAGGAGGGGGAAGGAGGGAAGAGGAACAGTTGTTGAAAATAAAAACAGAGAGAGAGAGAGAGAGAGAGAGAGAGAGAGAGAGAGAGAGAGAGAGAGAGAGAGAGAGAGAGAGAGAGAGAGAGAGAGAGAGAGAGAGAGAGAGAGAGAGAGAGGACATAGTTTGCTTTTATTTATGACATTCTCTCTTTTTACAAAGTGCAATCGTTTTTAATCTTTCTTGCTCTTATAGAGATTAATTTTTTTTTTCATTTTGACATGATAAACTGATTTAGAAATGTAACGAGGGACGTTAGTAGGTAGGAAAATAGATACAGATATAAATAGAAAGATAGATAGATAGAAACATAAAAATAGATGAGGGATCATGTTTAGTGAGGGATTCAATTTTGCGAGCTCTAATTCCATCTTTTTTTATTTGTTTTCGCCTATGAGTGTAGCGATGAGAGTAGAACTAAAATGATATTATCATCAAGGATTCACTAGATCTCCATCATCCATAGAGATACTCCATTAAAAAAGCCCACAAAGCCCTGTACAGATCTTGATCATTGGTAAACTTAAGCCTCTTTCATAAAATTTCTTGAAAAAAAAAAGTCATTTTATAGAAAGTTCGGTTTATAGTGATGCGAGTGTGTGTGTGTGTGTGGGGGGGGGGGGGGGGTAAAATGTTGCAGGCCCAAAGATAGGTGTCAATGACGAAATATAGCTGTGGGCTCTTCTTTCAAAAGGTAAGTTTAAGATAATAACCGTCTTCAATCACTTTGATGAATTCAGCTACAAACATTCTGAATTAGTGTTAACTAGGTGCAGCAACTGAAGCATTTGATATTTCATGATCAGAACACTTAAGGAAATGAAAGAAATAATGCATGGTTTTACAATTCATGCTTATAGGCCTATAAAAAGTTGGAAAACAGGTCTGTATATAAGCATGCATCAAGATTAACCAATGATGCTGATAAACTCAAAATAGTGAAGAGAAAAAGAGACGCAGTGTTCACTAACTTTTCCACTCTGTCTCTGTCTCTGTCTCTCTGTCTCTCTATCTGTCTGTCTGTCTGTCTGTCTGTCTGTCTGTCTGTCTGTCTGTCTCTCTCTCTCTCTCTCTCTCTCTCTCTCTCTCTCTCTCTCTCTCTCTCTCTCTTCATCTATTTGTCTACTACGCGTCTCTTTTTATCTTTGCTTTTTTCTGCTATCTTTGTGATAATTTAAGCATTTTCAAGTTTCAACGCTTCTCGACAGCTATTTCCGTATTATATTAATAATGATGGGCTATAATGCTTTACAGTGAGTGCCTCAAGTTGTCATTAGATGGAGTTCATAGCTATGTACAAGATTATAGTACTATTCTGTGAGGATTATATTTATGAATGTCTCAATATCCAATTTATAAAGAGGTCTATTTTATTGTGAAGATACAATCAAAGGAGAAAAGCTCGGCCTTGAAGAAATGGGCTTACAATGTACGAGTTACCTTTAGGTACAGGTTAACGACTGTTCTGATTCATAGACTCTGACTGAAAGAAAAGGGCCTTATGTTATATAGCCCTCCACAATAGTCAGCAACACGGAGGCCAGATAAAATTTGTGTGGTTTTGTACTTTATTATAATCTCTAGACAAGAGAGTTGTCCTATATTGAAATCATAAGTTTGACTACTCTGATCGGTATCAAGAGGAGAGTGAAAACGAGGAGAAAAATAGATAAGCTAAAGAAAAGAGACACTGTGGAAAATTAAGTCGACAACGACAATGGTGTTACGATGTTGATCATGTTAATGATGATGATGATGATGGTGATGTAATAAAGGTAATAAAGATGAAAAGGGCGATGGTGGTGATAATAATACTCGATGATAATGATGATGATGAAAAATTGGGAGAAACTCGATGTCAATGGTGACAAAGACTAAAATTTTACTCCTGTTGTTGTTTTCCCAAAGCAAACAATATCAAAGACATATCGGTCAACTCTTACCTACACCAAGTAAGAGTATTGGTTTTTCTTTACTTCAGGTTTGCTGCATTTGCGCACTCAAGAGCAATACAAACAGCGTACAGTATAATCCAAATACAGAACCATAGAGAGTTAAGCATTCCTTCGTCCTTCAGCCTTCTCTCTCTCTCTCTCTCTCTCTCTCTCTCTCTCTCTCTCTCTCTCTCTCTCTCTCTCTCTCTCTCTCTCTCTCTCTCTCTCTAAGCAGCATGGTATGAAATCCCATTCCCGAGTGACCTTTACAAAGAATTGCTTGTTCATACATGTATTGTGATTCACACTCTATGAATTGAAAAGCTTTCGCACACTTTTTTCATGCAGATCACAATTGTAACATTGTTTTCATCTTTTTCGCGTCTTTTGAACCAGGAATATTGCGACAAACTTATAAGGTATCGGCCTTTACAATAAGGAAATTCTACACTAATGCTTTTCTCACACTTAATCATTGAAACATGTAAAAAAAATTTCTTATGCTTAATATCTTTGTTTACTCTGATTTATAAAGCATTTTTCAACTAAGGTTTCACGCTAAAGAAGGTAGAATTGAAGCTTTCACTGAGATTTTATTCAAGTTAAAAAATTGGTTACCTGGTAAAGACTTATTTAAGTTATTTATAAGGCTGCTTTTGGAGTCTTTTGATACTTTAAGAGGGTCTTTATGAGGTTGATTGATAAAGCACGAATTGCTGATTTAATTGAAATCGTCTCCCTTTTTGGAGCAGTAGCTGTAGGAAATTATCTGTACGCACGAAATCATAGGCAGTAATATATACCTAGTCGAGGCTAACTACAATAACTGCAACTATTCCTATAATCTTGGATATTGTAGTTTTTGTCGTTGTTGAAACTGATTCTTCATCATACGACTATAACATCAAGATTTTTCACCCGAGGAAAACCAACCACAGAATGGTTGTGGATATTAAATGACTCTCTTTATAGATTGTTAAATGTTTCGGAGGGAAAGGAATGGAAAATTAGAGACTTTAGTCTGATAAATAATATGTACTTGTATACGTACATTATTTGTTGATAAATATATAAACACACACACACACATATATAAATATATATATAATTTTATTTAAATGAATTTTCAAATGCATTTTTTAGTCTAAATACATAACGTTTCTTCATTTTTTAAACCGCTTAAAACACTGATCTTGTCAGAACAAAATTCAGTAAACTTCATTATTGCAAATTGAGTGGCTTTGGACCAGATAGGGTAGAAAGAAACCAAAGTTGCCTTTTACAATATACAAGAATGATTGCCCCTCCAAATGAACAGGTGGGAAAGACAACTAAATTGAAGAAATACAAACATCACAAACAATAACAGACTTAATATATCCTCCACAGATATACAACTGCACTGAAGTAAAGCAAACTTTTCAACAATGACCAGTGGGGAAGACTAGTACAATAAAGAAAGGGAAATTTTAACAACAATGACAGGTATATCACCCCTGAAGCCATAAAACTGCATAAGAGAAAAACAAACTTTACATGTGTGTATATATATATAGCAATGCTTGATGATTATTCTAGCATTCTCTTATAGTGCTCGACAAAGAGGAGCGTTAATAACAATAAAATTGATTTCCTATATATTCTTGGCCAAACGTCAGCACCAGTTACCGCTCATTACCCACAACTATTTGACGAAATTTTTCAATTTTTTCGGCAGAAAGTATGAGATTTTTCTATTCGTTGAATTGAAATGTATGCCACAGCGCTGCGAAAACTCGCCTGAAATGACAGCGGGCTGAAAGTAAACTATGTTCTGGGTTGTCCCACCAGTATAATGGTGCGTTAAATGCCCAATGAATACTTAACTTAATTATCGCTAAAGAATATCAGAATGTCCAAAAAAAAAAAAAAAAATGATTTTCGCCGATGTGATTTTTCATTCTACCAATTGTTAGTTCAAGAAGGTAGGAGTTCCAAAAAAGCAAAGCAAACACTAAAAATCACAATGATGTGAAAGAATGATCTAAGAATTAAACACACTTTTTAAAGCTTGGATTGGTAGTGATAACATTATCATGTTTTACTTCAGCGATTTAGATTTTTAAATAAGTGACATTAAAGTGAAAAAAAATATTTATTTATGATCAATTTCGCTGAAATGCCCACAAGGTGCAAATAAGTAAGGGTTGAAAACAATTTAAAAATGATAATTGAGATAAATGTAAAGTGCAGGACCTGGAGGAAAAAGTGCTGAAAGGTAGAGAAGAGTATTTTTACAGAATAATACAGCAACTGCTATATTTTCTATGCCAATCCTAATTCCCATAAATTGAATTTGTGAATAGCATATTGAAATAAGTCATTTTTTAAATGTCATCATTTCTGTCAGCGCTAAAAATATTAAAGATATTTTACGTCATGATCTGATTTTTTTTTTTTTTTTTTTCTTTTGATGACTTACAGTTTTTCAAAGCTTTACAGAATCATGATAATTTGACACCGTTTCGTCTTTTTTTGTGTGTGAAACGATTAGTACTGTCTTCATAATTGTTTTTTTTTACATAATTTTATTATTGTTATTAATTTTCTCTTCAGGTAAACTGCGTATTCCCGATATGGCTGATGTAATTATTTTCTGTATGGCTCTGTAGATTAAAGAACGAATCAACTTACAATAATATTGTTTGGTTCGACAACAAAGAATATACTTTACTGTAAAAAAGAAACTATAAAATTTTTATACTAATTCGATTTCGCCTTGAGTCTTTGGATTATCTGTTGTGCATTTATACCGCGATTTAAAAGTTTTTATTTCTATGAATGTTTCTCAGTCTTTTTATATTTACCAATGTCTATAAGAGATACATACCTCTTTGTCTTTGCTCTTTTCAAGGTATATGCCAGAGAATAGACTTCACATTACATAGTGATCACTGTGGTTTTTATTTTTAAGCATTGCAACTATCGTTTTATCATTTTTCATGCGATTTGCCTCTGAATTAGATTATATGATAAAGTATTCCACTTTAAACTGAAGTAGATTTATTATAAATTACTTAGAGTTGAAATAAATTCAATGTCATTGAGATAATTAAATGTCAACGTCGTGGAATTTAGAACAACATAACAGAGTAGCGAATAAGCTTTGTAGAAGATACTAGGTCTAGGCAATCTGTTGGTGGGGCTCCCAAGTCTCTTGTCTGGAGTGTGTTAGGCTTGGGCAGATCTATTGACCACTTGCTCGATTCCTTGACAGACCGTTCCTTCCCCTGTGTTATTCGGCATGTCCACCAGTCTCCCCTTGTCTTTGCCATACAATTGCCTAATGCGATCCTCGTCTCCTCCCCCACCAAACCTGCTCCCGCACCACCCAACTAACCTAACTAGATACAGAACAGGCGCCCGCTACTGGACAAGGACAGTGGCCAAAGCAGTCAATAAGCCACTCTACTGGGCTCCACTAGAGCTATTATTTTTGCTCAGGGGATAAAGGGTCGTCTCTTTCCCCCCCCCCCCCCCCCTCCCCCAACCCACCACACACACACACACGTCGCCCTGCATGCTCGAAAGAGAAAGGAAGCAAGAGAAATTGGAGTAAAAAAAAAAGAGAGAGAATAATCATTACTCATAGGTGAAAATAATGGTTACCTGATCAAAGGGGCTACAGGGAAGTAGGTAAAGTTCCTCATGGTTGGTTGTGGGTAGCGACGCTGCAGCTTGAAGAACAAAAGGTTAGAAAAGCTCGAAGATAAACACTGACACGGCGTGGCTCCCACAAGTTTGAGGTATTGTCTCAGACTTAATCCTCAGGCGCAAAAGTTAGCACTCTGTTGGAGAACAGCTGGGCGAGGTTAAAGGGGTACCTCAATTAATAAGCCACCTTCGCTCTATATGCTGAGGTTGACCATTTAATCAGCCTCAGTGCAGGAAGAGGGTCGTATCCAATTAAGTGGCAGTCTTTTTTGGAAGCTTTTTATTACGCTGGGTCACTACTGAGAGACGCCACTTAAAAACAAGACGGTTGCCAAAGAGCTGTTTCAAGATGATACCTGACTCCACGCGATCTGAAGTCTGAGAGGTCTTAGTACCGAAACCAGAAATGGTAGGGACCATCGGTGTATCAGCAGTGTGATCCAGTAGGTAACGGAATCTAGGTGACTTAAGCACTTTCACGAAGAAGAGAATTTATTGCCTGACTCTCATGAAGTTCCATGAATCAATGGTGGCAGATATAACTCATAGAATCATACACGATAGTTATGTGTCCACTGTTTCAAGCCATCTTTTAGAACGTGTTGATAATGTTCGATGAATTTCCTGTCAAATAATTAAGCAATGCCTTTTCAGCATGAATTACTGATTTGAATACCACAACCTGAATTTTCAATTGAAGTCAAACGATAGCCATAAAAAGGTATATACAGCACAACACTTCAAAATAAAATAACAACTCAAAGGTACCGATAGAAACTATGATTAAATTCTTTTAGCAAAAAAGCAAACATAAAATCTTAACATATATAATTCAGTTTCGCCATGTTTTTTTAAATTAATTTTAATGCATTGTAAGAAAGATACAAAAACCACTGATAAATATCAACCAAACATAATACAGCAGGCAAAAGGAAACAAAAATTGCGGCATAAATTATTCTTCTGTTACTCTGTCCATAACATTAACTTCACAGTAGGGTTCTCCAAACTGCCTAGCCGAGCTCTAATATGGCTTCAAAGCAAAATTATTCTTGACTTTCTTATGTCTCATAAGTTCATCAATATCTCATACAGGCATTGGCTGTCATCACCACAATTATTTGCCCCTTCTAATAGCAAGAGAAGTTATGTTTTTACCTCACCAAGTATCAAATTAATATTTATGCAACCAACACCCAGAAGAAAGATTGAGAGAGAGAGAGAGAGAGAGAGAGAGAGAGAGAGAGAGAGAGAGAGAGAGAGAGAGAGAGAGAGAGAGAGAGAGAGAGAGAGAGAGAGAGATTAAAAAAAAATTGAATTCCATGGATTCTCATTGGACCACACCTAAATTTAACATTCTCCATATAAAATGATAGCTTAATCGAAGTTAAATCCTTAAGCAATAAGAGGCAAAAGAAAGCTGAAAGAGAAATGAATGAAGAGAGTCAAATATATGGACTACAAATTATTGAAATAATTCTCATAAAAATCGTAAAATGACAATCTTTTGATTTAGGTGTCTAAAGTCATTTTGAAAGATCAAAAGGAAAATGAATAAAACAATGTGCGAGCTATACTTATGCTTGAATACTGGTTGTGAACATATGCCCATTTTTTTTTAGGAATCTTATCACGAGGCAGTCATATAAATAGGAAAATTTTTTTTTTCGTTTTTCCCTTTTTCTTTATACAAATGAGGCTATCTAGTTTTATATCTGCTTCATCTTTATCACATTTTCTTTGTGATAGGGGATTTTGAATGTATTTTGGCTTTCCCTCTGTACTTTTATTTTTTATGTATGGTTGTCGTTTAAAATTACATCTACTTTAATAATAAAAGAGAAGTCCATTAAAAACCATATATTGTTATAATAATATCATTCAGCAACTCCAAAGTTTCTATTAAAAAAAGTATTTAAATAATGCTCAAGATTTACAAGACATGTATCAATGTTCTTGATCATTTGATGCAGATAATTAGTCGTATAAAATTGAGGCTCCCCCTACTTGTAGGTTTAGCATAGGGCGAACAACTCTATCTTGTAAAAATACTATTGTTACAGAAACAGCAACAAACAACCTTTATAACTCGCGGAAGAGGCTTTCTGAGAGCCCTCAGGGCGCTTGTATGAATGGCAGTGGTGAAAGCCGAAAGGAAGCCACTGGCGAGACAAAGGAAGTCTTGAATGCAAAAACTAAGACCAGGATAGGATTCTGAAATGTGAGAACAATGTTTGAAACAGGTAAACTTGCCCAGGTAATATCAGAAATGAACAGATATAACTTGCATATCTTAGGTGTTAGTGAGAGCAGATGGACAGGGACTGGTAGACTAAGAACAAACACAGGAGAAACAGTTCTACACTCAGGGAGAGATGATAACATACATACTGAAGGTGTTGCAATTGTTCTTAAGAAAGGCCTAGAGAAATCATTAATGGAATGGAAACCAGTTAACAGTAGACTCATCAGAATCAGACTCAGAGGTAGACATAACAACTTAAGTATACTACAATGCTATGCTCCAACAAATGATCACGAAGAGGAAGACAAAGACCTTTTCTATGAACAGCTACAGGCAGAACTTAACGAAATCCCACGTCACGACGTTATTACCCTGATGGGAGACCTTAATGCAAAAGTAGGAGATGATAACAATGGGGCTGAAAGAACTATGGGAAAATTCGGATGTGGAAGCATTAACAACAATGGGGAAAGGCTGGTGGAGTTTTGCGCCAGTAATGATTTAGTAATCGGAGGAACGCTCTTCAACCATCCAGCAATTCATAGACGGGATAAAAACCAAATTGATCACATAGCAATTAACTGCATTTGGAGAGGTTCCTTGTTGGATGTCCGAGTGAAGAGAGGGGCAGATGTCGGTAGCGACCACCTGCTTGTAATAGCCAATATACGGCTTAAACTCAGAAGAACAGAGCTTTCAGGCCTTATCAGACCAAGAGAACAATACACAACAAGAAATGGAAGATACCAACCATCTATGGAACCAGGTAAAAACTACATATCAAGAAGCTGGCAGAACAATTTTAGGGCATAGAAATGAGAGACACAAAGACTGGATATCACAAGAAGCTTGGCAAAAGATAGAAGAGAGTAGCTGGCAAAATTAGGATATTTGATTTAATATCTGCGCTGCATAATTGTTGTTGTTTTTTTTTCATTTTCTTTGTGACTGGTTAGTTGTTTTTTGGTTTTTTTTTTAAATCTAAATATGTCAAAGGTGTCAAGTTCAGTGCATTTTATTTTATAATATATTTTTTTTTTCATTTTTGGACGGGTTCCGAATTCTGGCTTGGGCCATCTGGCGACAAGGTCGCATCTCATCTAACCAGTTCTTTCCTAAGGCTAGACTTTGACAAGAGCCTGATTGTCTCAGTTACCCTCAGAAATTTCAGTAGCCAAATTACACTGAGTCGTTCCTACGGGACTGAAAATAATCAGTTGCTTTTTCGTTTACACACTAACTGCAATCCTAAAAAGCTAATCGCCTAAAGAGGGTGCAGGATTTGGGAAAAAAAAAAACTCGACTAACCACGTTTTAAGGAAAAAAAAAACAATAATTGATTTTTCATACCATCAGTTGCAACCTAACTAAGAAGAACCAAAGTTTTTGCGCATTTGAAACTTAAGATAATTGTGAATAGATTTATTAAGTATGTACACTATTGCATGATTTTAAACTCACAACATTCTTTAGACTTGAAAGACTATGGTTCATCCAAAAGGAGATTCAGAAATAATATGACGAGAATAAATGAATATCTTTGATAAAAAAAAAAGTCTTTATATGCAAGCTCCAATCAGATACAGTATGTATTTAAATTCATTATAAGCAAAAAAAAAAGTTTATAAGTGCCTATCATAAGAATTAATCGATAATTTTGTTGCTTTATTATTATTATGAAATAAAGCATTATTTTTTAGTCTTATTCAAGATTGATCAAATAATTCTATCAGGGTTTTACTTACATTGGACTTTATCACGTCTTTATGTAAAAAAAAATGCAGCATTCATGCACGTCAAAAACCCCAACTATATTTCACATTCATTTCCATCTAGTTTTTTAAATTGTGCAAAGTGAATATTATTTCTACGAGTTTTAACCACGATTTTTCTCTTATAAACCTCCCTTTATTTATGAAATTAGCATAAAGATATACATGTGGATCGGTTACTTAGTAATCAGGTTTAATCTTTTGAATCGTGGAAACTAATTGTTTCTTTTTAATTTAACTGAATTTTTATCTATTTTATGTCTTTGCAACAACCAAACTTTACAGAAGTTTGTTTAAGATTATCAATAAGGCCCAATTCAATTTCTGCAAACAGAACAAGGTGGGTGAAGAGTATACATCATGAAAATTCTTTGGCATAGAACCATTTTAGGTTCCTCTTCAACGCAAATTTATCAAAGCTTTTGAATGCAAATGACACCCACAGTACCAGTAATTTTTGGGGAAATAGCGTGTTCCTTACCACCTTGTCTCAGCATGATTCATTTTACTTGTTCAGCCTAGGTTTGATGACATCTCAATTCTTTTATTTTGCTTCAGAATTTGATTTTGGCATTAGTGTTGTTACTATCGTTGTTTTCATCAACTTCATACAAATATTTTCCTCCTCATATTTCCTTTTTCTCTGCCTCCCACATTTTTCTTTTGTATACAAATAGAAACCTTCATAGGAACGACAAAAAAACAAAACAAAAACAAAACAAAACAAGAAAAACAACAATGAAAATATTTGTAATAATAATAATAATAATAATAATAATAATCATAATAATAATAATAACAATAATAATAATAATAATTATAATAATAATTATAATAATAATAATAATAATAATAATAATAATAATAATAATAATAATAATAATAATAATAATAATAATAATAATAATAATAATAATAATAATAATAATAATAATAATAATAATAAAATGTTAAATCCTATTGCCTTTTTTTTTTTTTATTAAAATTATTATAATTCTTCTTCTTCTTCTTCTTCTTCTTCTTCTTCTTCTTCTTCTTCTTCTTCTTCTTCTTCTTCTTCTTCTTCTTCTTCTTCTTCTTCTTCTTCTTCTTCTTCTTCTTCTTCTTCTTCTTCTTCTTCTTCTTCTTCTTATTATTATTATTATTATTATTATTATTACTATTGTTGTTGATATTGTTGCTATTGTTGTTGTTGTTGTTGTTGTTGTTGTTGTTGTTGTTGTTGTTGTTGTTATTATTATTATTATTGTTATTATTATCTCTCTGATCACTTTATTTTTGAAAAGTCGTTACTAGCGAACCCATAATCAAGCATTTTGCTCTTCACTTTAAATATAAATCTTATAATGAGCAATAGACGTTTTAAATATTTAATTAACAAAAAAAAAAAAACAAAAAAAAAACCAAAAAAAAAAACCATACGGAATATAATGTTGGGTCTGTTCTTAATTGGATGGAAATTAATGTAGATTTATGCGAGGGAGCCTTGGGAGGAGGTTAAAATATTTTATAATTTTATCGCCTAAAAACTTGCTAACAGGTTTTTCTGCATTTAATGTATTTTGATGGTCTTGCATTTTTATTCACTTTATCAGGGTACTTGTTCAAATACGTATTTTTTCGAGAGAATGTGATAGAACGAATTAGAAGGCTCTCATAAAATATTAAACTTGACTTGTAGTTTTGCAGAACTCGATTTATAACATTTTGAAAAACTTACATGTGTTAAGGAATTGCACACACGTAAATTAAAAGACATGAGCTGAGAAGAACTACCGTTCACCATTAAACTTGAAGATATCTAATAAAAATAAAGAGCTGTCTGAATTAATAGCTGTGGCATTACACACTTGCCTCAATGACCGGCCTAGCAGTTGCAAACGTACCATCTATTCTCTTTTCACAATATTCTACAGCTTGTCACAAGTTCACAATGCAGGAAGGTAATAAAGTTGAGATCTAATTCTAGATTACCATGAATAAGTATTGTGATATTCTGATGCGTTGCCATCAGTCAACTGTATCATCCGTGTTGACTGAACTGTACGGATTGAAAGTGCGCGCGCACGTCAATACGTTTTCGTTTTCGCTGGATAAAAGACTGCGAGGGTGACACACAGTCCTAACGACTGGTTTGCTTCCTCCTTGTTTTCCTAGAACCCGTTGTGGGGGAAAGGGAAGAAAAGGGGCAATAAGAGTAAGGAGAGATGGGGGGGAATATTATAATATTATAATACTTGTTTGGTGTGTGAGAGAAACCAAAAGAGATGTTGAAAGTACAGACAAGAAAATTAGTGTTTATACCGCAAAGAGAGAGAGAGAGAGAGAGAGAGAGAGAGAGAGAGAGAGAGAGAGAGAGAGAGAGAGAGAGAGAGAGAGAGAGAGAGAGATATGAAAAAAAAGAAAGAAATAAGAGACAGGCCAGTGGAGGAAAAGATCGAGTGTGTTGACCTATAAGTCTGTATTCAAGCTGAAATGTGAGCAGTTACACGTCGATTGACGTAAATGTCTTAATTAAACCTCCTTTCTATATCCATTTCTCATTTTCTCTGTCTCTGTCTCTGCCTTCTCTCTCTGTCTGTTTGTCTGTCACTCTGTCTGTCTGTCTCTCTCTCTCGCACTCACACACACACACACACTTTCCTTGTTTCCTCCATGATTTATAATCTATCTATCTATCTGTAATGTTATATATATATATATATATATGTGTATATGTATATGTATATATATATATATATATATATATATATATATATATATTGTTTTAACTAACTTTCTATTTATTTATCTTCTATCAAACCATCAATCAAAGAGTTTATGGTCGTATCTATTTATCAATCTATATCCTTCTAGCTACCCACCTATACACCTATCAATACATCTTATCCAAGAAAAGAGAGACTTTACATTCAAAACATAAGGACTTGTTTCATTCTATTTTGTTTCCTGCTGGTATAAAAGCTAAAATACTATTATATTGATCGGAACTTTTGAAATGATTTTCCCAAACTTTGATAATGATCAATTTCGAAATTTTCTTACTCAGCTTTCTTGCCCTTGGACATCACTCAGCCGGTAAGTTCATTTTTCCGATCTAAATCTATTCCCAATATCAGACTTATTTAAAACTGAACTAACTTGCAGATTAAAGTGATGCTGTTAACAGATTTCGGTGAAAGACTTTGCCTGTGCTGATTTTATTTAAATCTTAGAAGATTACGCGGACTACTCCATACATTATAGAATTCAATATAATGCTCTTTTTGCAAGTAACCCTCAAACTAATTATCGCTGTTGATAATAAATTTATTTTTATTGCTGCTTTTGTTATTGTGTTTTTTGTTTTGTTTTTAATGAGTTAAATTTCAGTTTCCTCCATCATTGCAAATGAATATTGAAAGAATACGAAAAGCTCTTGTTAATAACAAAATAACTTATTTCTTTCAAAATCATTTACAACCCCCACCACCTCCCCTTCCCCCCCCAAAAAAAAAAAAACAAAAAAAAAAAAAATAGAACTTTATAGACATCGTCTTTATGATTTACCATAGGTTTTTGTAATTTAACGTCCTGTTACACTCGGCAAATGATCTGCTGTAATATTATACCAAGAGATGGCTTGACTGACGCAAAAAGTGGCATAGGTCACTTCAGACCTCTGGACTATACACTACATTACGACGCAATAATCGTTCCTTCTCAGTATAACTCCTTCCTAGTATCGATGGACAGGAATTGATTTACAACTGCTCTTGTTCAACGTTGAAATCACTGGACATTGGAGCTGGCCTAGGTCTTGCCCAAATATCGCTGGGCTGAACTGGAGATAAGGCAGTTAGTGCTGTTGTAGGTTCCTGTAGTGCTGTCGGTCTCTCGGGTCCAAGTTTCGTCAATATCACCCAGAGATAACGGACCATTGTCGCGGGTTTGGTTCCTGAAAACTTGTATTGAAACCAGAGCGGCTTTGAAAAGAATGTTCGTGGGAGAATGTACAAGGGAGGTGCGCAGGTCTCTAACTCAAAGGCTCTCCATTCGAGTGCTGTTTATATCCGCTGAAAACGGGACGTTACTGGGCGGGAGAAGTAACCTTACGGCTCCTAGTTCACTCTGTCAATATTTGAGAAAAATGTGTACCAGCAGGAGCGCGGCATTCAACTGCGACTTGTTCTCCGCGCTGGTTCATAATCAATAATAGATACCAAGGGTGAAAATAGGATATTGAAATAGAGGGTGGGGGTTGTTAATCTGAAACACGAGAGGTATAGAGAAAAGATTCGCGAGAAAAAGAATGAAATTCTTCCATACATAACACGATTGGTTAAAAAGATTTCATAAAGACGACCTGTTAATTCCCTGGCCGTAATTTGTTATCACCTGAAGTATTTTCAATATCCTTCAATATTCTTTGCAAAGAAAATGTCGAACGTTTTAGATGCTGTGAAAGATGGCAAGACTAACAGTAGCATGATGCTTGCAACCCATTACTGTCGTTAGACCTACGTCAAGATCATCAGAGAAAACTGGACGTGATTAAAGATAAAACTGAGGGTTATTCAGTTCTACAGAAGCTGATGCCTTGTGCAACTTGTTTTCAACAATTCCATCAATTGGATATGGGGAAAAAAATAAGAACCATTAAAAAATCTTAGATGGTGTACATTTCATTATTTGTTTAGACAATCCATAAAGTGCAACCGATTTGTTGTTTTTTTTCTGCAAAGTCTTGCACAGAGCCAAGAGACTACCATGAAATATGGACGCCACACCTAGACTGTACCTAAAAAATGGTTTGACGTTTGCGAGCCTATGGAGATGAAATCTTTGTTGCAGGATCTCGGAAACAAGTAAAGTTATATCCCTTTATCTAAACAAGGCAATTTGTTTTTGAAATTTTAAAATGGTATTTCAATACTGTATGCCTACAAAAGAAATTTAGGAGCGCAGGTTTTTAAACCTGTTACTCCCTCTCAAAATTAATGGGCAAATAAAATGAGACAAAACTTTATAAATTATTCTAAAATCTATTCAGAAGTCTTAAGTTGTTTCAACACCTTTATGTATCTTTTCTCTTGTAAGAAATGGTATGTGAATCAAGTTCCTAAAGAGAAATAAAAATGCTTTCTAGTTTGATTTAAGAGCATGGCTTAACATAGAGAACAGTAATGACTTTAAACGCGTGAATAAGAAAAAAAAGATATAAGAGCTATAAAAGTATGTATGTAAAAAAGACATATTGCAAAGATGCAAAGATATGATGTCATGGTGGGATCGAAAAACGAAACAACAGACTGGTAGTAATAAAAGCTTTTGAATCTGCAGACGGGCTCGGTCAAATAATGTGATGTTGAATCAATTGAAAAATTTCATAACACAATTTTCGTCACCTCATTCATACGTTAAATGAATACCCAGCTACAGTCAGTGATATTTTTTGCCAGCATACTGTAATGACACGATGTTCTAATAGCTGTCTTCCATTATGGAATAGACAAAGCAAAAGAAATCATATCTATGTTGTCATTTATGTGCCATAACAATTTATGGGTTGACAACACAGGATAGAACTTTGCTTGCACATCTCTAAATTGCAACAAGGACAAAGGGGTTGTTTAAGCAAAAAGAACATTTTTTTTTTGGATTGCATAAATTGTCAGGAAAGCGGAAGGGGCTGGGGGGGGGGGACAGAAAGAAAGAGAATGAAATAGAAGGAGAGACAAAGCGAGAGAAAGAAGAGGAAAGAGAAGAAAGAGAGAGAGAGAGAGAGAGAGAGAGAGAGAGAGAGAGAGAGAGAGAGAGAGAGAGGAGAGAGAGAGAAAGAGATAGAGAGAAGGACTGAATCTGCAAGTAAGCAAGGATTTATTACTTAGTCAGATTATCCCACATCATCCAACGTTGTAATCGTAAAAACCAAGTTTATTATGATGCTTGAGAAAGTCTTCGAGACATGAATTTGTTTTCGAGCAATTTTCTATGCTCGACCCGTGAGAAAGTAGATTGATATCATGCAGTTTTTAGTGATTATGAGTTCTTTTCAGGAAACCTGAATAATGGTCATTCTAGTTTGATAAGATCGTTAAATATATTTTACCAATTCTATTATGTACGTTTATCTTACTTCAGTTGTGATCAATAACTTAAAGATGCTGAATCTGTCTTCTTATACTATTATTGAATCAAGATGTCTTCAATGAAAGAGAAGCCGTGCCCATCATTCGGGGCAGGGGGGGTTCTATGTGCGCTTTGAGTGTGGATATCATTTTGTTGCTCCAATGCAATCGTGGAAAAAAAATTCTATGGGAAATGTCACAAAATCGAAATGCAAGGACAACCATCCTTCCTTTTTTCCAAGTTTAATGCTCGCATCGAATCTATGTCCTCTACCACAAATAAAAAAAATGAGAGAAGCAATCAGTATGTATTTAAATTTTTTATAAATTACGGTCGCTTATTCTTTCAAACATCTACCAGCTCTTATTTGAATGACTGAAAAAATTAATAAAGAAGAGCGGTGCGTGAAAATAGGAAATTTTAAGAGACAATCATAAATAATAAAATGAAATAATGATTCCATGATCACTTTGATAACCACACCTTTACGTTGAGCTGCTGAACAGAATTTAGTTTCACTTTACTTTTTTCCAATTCATTTATGTGTCTTTGTCAAATAACTCGATTATTTACCTTGTCTTTCCTCATTAAGTTCAAATTGATAATTGCTTTACCACGTCCTTAGTAAGGATTTCGGTATAGTATTTTATTAATTCTCTATCAAGTCAATTTTACGAAAGAAAGAGTCAGGTGAGTGGTTCGGAAGAATGGGCGCTCAAGTTAAGCTGGGGATACAGGACTTCCACGTCGTGTATATAGTGTGACATGAAAAATGGCGCCACTGATCTTCATTTGGACGGCCGCGGAAATGAAAGAACTGCTCCATTGGAAAAGGACACAAAAGGTCAAAGTCGTTTTCTTATTTGGACAAGACCGGCGCAACCAGGACGAACCAATCGACACACATATCTCGGGTGTTTGTGAATATACCTAAGTCTATGACGATCCTCCTAACCGCGATTCTGTCGGAGACGTCATAAAATAGGTAGCCTACTGTGGAAATCTTGTATTGCATTTAGAAATAAATCTCTTGAGTTATGAATACCTAAGTAATGAAATCAGTAAAATCATGTAGTGTTTTCCAAGCGTGGTTTTGATTTTATAAAACAGCTAGAAAAAAATTTAAAGTGTTTCAACATCTATTGCTTTGTTAAAGCGATTAGAATTGAAAAAAAAAAACTTCCTTTCACGTGTGACCAGACCGTGTTGAAATATTGAGTTCGCGTGGTAACAGTTATTTCCTTATCATGATTTTATGTAATTCGAGCATCCTAAAATACCACTGTTCACTTCAATTATATAATGCAATATTGTAACAAATTTCCTCTTGCAACTTGCACGAGGCAGAGGTTCATCGGGCTGATTCCTTTGGGAAATCTGGGACGGTTTTTTGGGAAAGCACCTGTTAATGTAGTTAACATCAAACGTTTTAAAAATTAATGAAAAAAAAATCTCTGTCCTTCATGTTGGGAGTTTCATTTGGTGTGCTAAAATTTTAAAAGATAGCCGTCAGAAGTTAACAAGGTAATCAAGATAACCAATTAGAAAAATAAAGATTAACAGTTTGGACAATCCAAATTGAGATTTTTTTTTTTATAACTGCAACCCTATTCTTACAACCCAACACAATCGTACACTACAAAATTACTTTACAGCTTGGTTTATAATTAAATACAAGTTATAAAAAGTATTTTGCTCATCATCACATTAAAAAAAAAACCCTTATAGTTTGATAGATTTTACACTTCATCTTTGATTTAAAGGTCGATAAACCACTTTTTCACCTTTGAAGTGTTTATGTGGAATGAACGTTTGGGATCTATAATCTCTACGTCAGTATTAGAGTGCTTATGAGAAAGCTTACATATTCGTTTGTGGTCAACAAAGCCGAGCTGTACTGGATTGTTTGCCCGCGCGATCTTGACTGCAAGTTCGTGGGTCGGAGTGACGTGCCCATTAGTAGCAAAGGTCAGGGCTTCATTTGGGCTACTGCTTGGTAGAGTAGGCTCAGCACCTCAAACACTTCAATTTTCGACCAATGACCCCGCCTCTAAATTTTTGGAATAACTAGAGCTGTAGATTGAGAATTGCATTGGAGGAAATCACCATAAAAAGGGACGTAAGCGGCGATTACAACGGAGATAAAGATGAGAAAAAGGAGGGAGAAGATGAATGTTATGATATTGATGATGATGATGATGATGATGATGATGATGATGATGATGATGATGAATGTGATGATGATGATGATGTTGAAAAGAGAAATGTTGATAAGCGTGGGGGTGATGATGATGATGATGTTTGTGGCGATGTCACGAACATTATTTCATCAGCCAAATAATATAAAATCTTGTCACGCAATCATTCATGTAAAAGTGCGAATTTGCTTTACACACCATATTTGATAGAGCCAGAAACGTCTAGATCGATAGATAAAAGGAAATCAACAAAAATGCGTGCAGATAGATTGCAGATCCCTCCTTACGACTCATAATCTTCGTCAAGGAAATGTAAAGACAATAATTTTATCCACTAGGAATGTTCTCTACCTAGCGTCTCCTTGACGGAAACTACAGCCGTTCGGTCTTCGATATTTCTTGTGCTTTTAGGCTTTGGATGATGGGATGAGGAGAGGAAACTGGGAAAGGGGCGGGGTTAAGGAGTGAGTCGGAAATAAAGAAATTAAGAATGAAAGATTGGGAATAGATTTTATCATTAAAACTTGATTTTATACAAAATAATTATATGCAATACGAGAAAGAAGAAAATATATGCAGTTCTAGATGAGAAAAACACGACAAGTTAGCTTTTCCATTTTGAGTATGTCAAAGGCTGACTGTTGTAGCAGTCTACAGTATATCACTGGATGTAATCACTATCGGGGCAGTGTTTATTCGCTAACTAGTTGGTTGTCAGGGCCACTCCACCTTGGGTTAGGTCTCGTGTTTGTGTTGCCTGGTTATTACGCAGTCGAGCACACCTTCCGGCAAAAGCAGACAAACAAGCTTACGTTACGTGATTGTCTTGCCAAATAAATGAAGTTAATTTATGAAATATTCCGCCTCACTAGATTACTAAGTGTTATGGTCAGAAAAGTCAACTCGGTCCCATTGTGTTGCCCTCTTATAAAAGTCGAATTCGTCGATTCATTCAAAAAATGTGGTTACAGGCAGATTAAAATGGACAAAGTCATTTTTTTCCCTCCAAAATGTGGGCCATTGGTAGCACTTTGCGCAAATGGTAAATTTTTTAATTTTTCATAAATGAGCTGAAAGAAAATAGATAAAAGGTTCATTTCACACGCAAAGTGTGAGTTCATTAACATTAACTCTATTGATTATATATCGTGAAGATATATTTTCAAAATAGCAAAGATGAAAAGATGAACGCATTCTTGAAGCTGTAATAACTTTTTTTCTCTGCGCTGAAATGCCACCACAGTCGAACTAGCCAATAAAGCCCATTTTACATGATTTATATATTGATATGCACTCGATATGGCCAAGACAATGACATCGACCCAATTCCTGATAATTCCTCCTTAGTAGAGGGGCATGGCATGCTCAACAACATTCTTGCAATGCACCTTGTAAATTGATTATCTTTCGGTGTCACCCGCTGTCACCAATAACAGTATATCTTCTCACACGCACCCCGAAAAGGACGTCTAGAGAGACTTAAAGTTAGATTCAATTCAAGTGAAAACTCACTTTTATTTAAAGTGCACCCTTATTACAATTAGAATTACTGTTATTTTATATTTATATCCATTGGAAATCTTCAAAAGTTCTGTAATTCTAGTAATATAATGTGCGTCATGTGACGTTCAGTTCTCTAAAAAAAAAAACAACCTTTAAGCAATACAATTACAATTAAATCGACAAATCAAACTCTTAAAGAAACGCAGATTTGCACGCACCAAAGTGAGAAGTATTCACAATTATTCATGATAATGTAGAAGGAGTCTTAAGAGGCTGAAGTTGGGTGGATGTGAGACACCTGTGAAAAATGTGGTTCCGTATATGAGTATGAAATGACAGACCGAAGATTCCGATTGAAATTTTTTGTGAAGATATCCTGGTCTACTGAAGCATCTGTTAGGACGACAGACTCTATAATTGTAAGAATGACATCTTGCTTAGCTAAGTGTCGAACTTCATTCTCGTGTTTCTGTTGCTATATGCGCATAAAATCTGTCACTCAAAAAGACTGTAATACCAGAACTACAATTTCAAAGGAAGATTGATAATTGAACTTTATGTAACACACCAACATTAACAATTGTTAAAGACATGTTAGATAGTTGAAAATAATTGCAAAGAAAGAAAACCAAATAAGAGAGAGAAACAGACAGAGAGAGATAGATAGAGAGAGAGAGAGAGAGAGAGAGAGAGAGAGAGAGAGAGAGAGAGAGAGAGAGAGAGAGGGAGAGAGACAGAGACAGACATACAGAGAGAGAGACAGAGACAGAGATAGAGACAGAGACAGAGACAGAGATAAGAGAGAGAGGAGAGAGAGAGAGAGAGAGAGAGAGAGAGAGAGAGAGAGAGAGAGAGAGAGAGAGAGAGAGAGAGAGATTGAGAGATAGAGAGAAAGGGAAGGGGAAAAAGGCAAATAATTAGATGAATAAGAAAGGAAAAAGAGGGATCAGATAAAATTAATAATTCAGTGGGATGTTTATAAGAAAGCGGGGAGAAATAATTCTTCGCCGGAGTGACTGAGTTTGATGAGAAGTTCATTATTTCATTATCGTTCCAATGATCTTGTTCGCCGTAATTCAACTTCCGTATTCCTGATCAAATTATCCAGAGCTTAACTTGGCCTAATAAGAATGGTTTTTGTCCGCTCTTTTCATAATAAAAAGCGAAAAATGCACTGAAATTCAAGTCGGTTCCCATCCTACAATCTTCTCTTCCCCCTTTCATCTCTCATCTCATCCTCCTGCACTCTACACACACCGCCCGATTTTTGGTTAGAGCTAAATAACTTTTTTTTTTTTTTGTGCGTTCCACTTTTGC
>JAWDGP010001311.1:87500-157500 GCA_033675545.1 Elysia crispata | reverse complement strand
CATTTTTCATAGTTCTTATTATGTTCGGTTTTGTAGACTGCCATTGTCTTTAAAAAGGTACTAGAATCTAATATGTGTTTTGTTCAATCCTAATACCGACTTCAATGAGACCACGACAAATGAAGAAGACAAAAAAAGAAAGAACAAGGAGATTCAAAGAAAGAAATCAGAAAGGAAGGAAGGGAGGGAGGGAGACAGGCTGAGAGAAGGATATATATATATATATATATATATATATATATATATATATATATATAGTGAGAGAGAGAGAGAGAGAGAGAGAGAGAGAGAGAGAGAGAGAGAGAGAGAGAGAGAGAGAGAGAGAGAGAGAGAGAGAGAGAGAGAGAGAGAGAGAGAGAGAGAGAGAGAGAGAGAGAGAGAGAGAGAGAGAGAGAGAGAGAGAGAGAGAGAGAGAGAGAGAGAGAGAGAGAGAGAGAGAAAGGTAAAGGTAAAGGGAAAAACCAAGAAAAACTTCACTAAGTATGAAGGCCGAGCAAACTAGGAAAATTAAAACTAAACAATCCTCTCTCCGCGTTGCTCGAAGTTACTTTAAGTAATTAAACTCTTCGTATGTAAGGTTCCTGGTGATCATTATAATTATAATGATGTGGATGCTGCTGCTGATCATGATCATTATTGTTGCTCCAACATTAATCATAATATCACCATAAACCTAAATGTGTAAGGCAATACGTTAAAAAAAACAAAGGGCCCACATCGAGCCATGAGCATTGACGACCACAATAAAGAATCCTCATACTTCAGCGGTAAGTTCAACAACATTAGCAACAACAGCAACAACAATACTTACCATTATCAACACACTGAGAAGTACAAAACTATCAGAGATCAAACGTGCCCAGTTAATACTGTAACCTAACCTTGAGGCATAGGCCCAATTTACAGAGCTTTCTGTGACACAGCCTCTCGTAAATTTAATCTTCAACGTCTGTCATGTCACTGAATCGCTAGCCTTGCCCTTTTCTAGCGCTTCGGCAGAAAATTGATAAGAAATAGAAAGGCAAATAAACTTATCTGATATCTGCAGCAATAGTCTCCTTTGTGTTTGTATCCAATAGTAACAAACCAAATGGCTGAGCGTGTAACACTGCTAGAATTGTGAATAATTGTACACTAACTTGTCACACTATTATTAGGGCTTCTGAGATCAAAGCTTTTGGTGCTGCTTGGCCCTTCTTGAAGACAAAGAAAACAAAAATAGTGGACCTTAAATTACATTTGATTCTCTCTTTCTCGTCGACAACTAAGTACAAAAATACTGAACAGGCCCACCTTTGATCGTAAGGCCTAGCCGGTATCTCATGCTTTCATTAAGTGCCGGCTCGACGTCTGTATCTCTAGACTGTACTATAATTTAACTATAAAACCTGATGACTTTATATTCTCTTCTTCTACAGGAGATTGATTACGATGCTCATAAAACAGTAAGAACAACCTTCCGAGTGCAGTACAATAGAATGGAAAATCAGACCCAAATCTTAGATTTTGCCCATCGATACGAGTAAATAATTTTCAAAGAATATTTTAAATAAAAAAAAATGTATTTATTTATTTTCTGTGGAATGGCGGGGATGGAGGGGGAAGGGGGCATCATTCCCCTTCACAGGCTAAACCTTCTCACTCTCTCATCTTATTTTTTTTTTATGATGCAATGTACATGTAAAATGCATCACTTATTAGTTATACAGATTCGAGCACAGTGTTCTATTTTCCGATGCATATTAATAAAAATCGAGATTACTGTTAGAAATCTTGAAATCACGCCAATGGCCGATCGCTGCCCGATCTGCACTCACAAGAGATTGCGGGTAACGAGAGACCGTTAACGTCTGTAGATATTACCTGTTCAGGGGCTGCTGTCAAGACAATCATGCTACATGTCTCGATACATGATTCTATTTCTCAAGATACTTCAATACAACTACTTCATGCGGTGTCTCACACTAAATCTCTTTCCACACTTGAGAATATTTACCATCCTTGTGGGACTGATGTTTCATCTTTCTTCAGATAAATTCCATGAGATTGGCTTCCATGCTTGAGATTGAGCGGAACTATTGAAAGATTGACATGTCTCTTTATTGCAAAGCCATAAAGATGTTAAACTATTTACGATTCAATTCTTATGCTGAAAATCAACATTTTTAATGCAAGTCTTGGCTAAATGAACGGTTTATGTCTGGTTAACCCAGTTGTCCACTGCCTGCTTCGCAGTAATAGGTAGAGAATTTAGATAGGCTTGTTGTATTGTGCGTAAATATCAGATTCTGTAGTGGAGCTCTCCGTCAATGTTTATTTCAATTAGTTGAACAAACGAGGTGCTTGTAAAACAGTGTGTAAACATCCAGCAATAACATTTCACCTAATTCAATGAAAGCGTATCTATGGGTTGTCAGCCTCACTTTTCTGTTGATTGGTCTTAATGATCAAGCTCTTCCGATAGCTTGTCAGTGGAAATGATATATGAATTAAAAAAAAATCAAGTCTCTACCCCGAGAATGTTGAATATATTAAGCCAATTGTAATGTATGATGTTATGTTTTTTACAAGAATATTTTTTTACGCTAAAATACACACCTTACCAGCATCACAAGAATCATAATTAAAAAAAGAAAGAGAAAAAAGCAGCAAAACATTGATCGCTGACCGACAAAAAATGTTAAGATTCTATGGGGTGCAGGGAGTCGTGTGTCTCCCGAATTTTCTCAGACCGATCACGGTTTGTCGTGGGTTTAATTTGCTATAAACATGAAGGTGAGTTTAGGGACTTCATCAGTGGTCACCTCTCTTATGGCGCTAAAACAAAAGGCTTTTTCACATTTCGGCACAAAAGTTGGCTGAATTAGCCCAATAATTTTTTTTTTTTTGGCTGAGGATTGAGCAAAGCTTTCTATTCCTCTGTTTTCACAAAATAAAATTCTACAAATTAATTCCGTAGAAAAACAAATTACACAATGTTCATGAATATTCCTGTTCCTTATACAAAACTAATTATCGCTTTTCAAAGTTACCCTCCGAAAAAAAAATGAAGTTAACCTGTCCCAAAATTAATAAATGTGCAGAATCAAATTCGAAGAAACAAGTTAATTAAACATTTAAAAAAACAAACAAAATAACAAAACAAAACAAAACCAACAGGCCCAGTATTTTTCTTGACTCATTTCCCACAAAGGTCTCTTAATTACATATAAATTAATATTTGGTGAAGTATTCAAGCAGTCCCTGAAACTGGTTTAAAATATAATTAAAATACATGTATGTGTACATAACTTGTGTTCATTTTCTATTCTGTTCAAGCTTCAAGTTAATAAAATGACACTTGTTTCACAACAGTAGATGTAATAATTTAAAAAAAAAAAAGGCCAGACTCCTTTCCAAATAAGGCATAGCTTTTATTTATTATCAATCATTATACACAAATGTCCATCTTGAGGATTTACCATCCTTCAACTAAACTGAATTCGTAACATTACTTTTCTACTGGAGAATTAAACCACAGGAATAAAATATCACCAAAATATTCTGAGAATGCCCAGAAAAAAACACACAACGCTTGAGTGGTTTTGATCATTTCATACTACTGAATCTAGCAAAATAATAAAAAAAAAAACTAACAAAGAACAAAACAAACTCAATCTTATCTTTATTTATATTAGTCTACATATTTGAAGTACAATATGACCAAAAGAAATGTTGTTCTCAGTAATTATTACACAAACCCCAAGCCTTGAACAGATAACTAAAATCTGATACAAAATACTCCTGTGACCAAGATTGTCTTCCTTCGGAAAAACCTATCAAATCATAAGGACAAGATAAAGCTTGAATTTCAAAAGAATTGGCACAATTTTGAAACTGATGTATATGGATAATAAATTCAACCTCACTCCTCTCCCTTGTAAAATTTGAAAAAAAAAAAATTAAGATAAAAATTTTGGAAACAAATTTGTAGTAACAACTTGAGTAAAAAAAAAAAAGAAGAAAAGGACAAATAATTTAAGTGAATTCATTTAAATATGTTTGGAAGGCATTCAGATACTCTTATGGCAATGCAAGAAACAGCTGATCTATTCAAATACAATAACATTACATTATGGACAAGCAAACGTGTCAACAGGGAGAATCACATGTGTCATGGTTTGATTTCAAAGTGAGCAGCATCAAATAAATGAATTCTGTTATCTCCCAAAGCACATGCAAAATGTAAAACTTTTTGAGAAAACTGTGAAATTACATGCTATGCAAAAAAAAATTTTTCTTTGCTGAGTAACGTAAAACATATGCTGCTCAAGACAGACACTAGAAGAAGAAGAAGAAGAAGAAGAAGAAGAAGAAGAAGAAGAAATAGAATAAAAACTATCATAGGCTGTTCATACTTAGCCTTTAACCTAAGTTTCACAAGTCTCTGTGGTTTTTTCCTTGATAAATTATGTCTGTAGGGTAATACTTTATCTATAACAGCCTCATCAGTTCACACTATTCACTTATATTCATTATCTTTATAAATGCAAATATTTTACCAAAGTTGAGCAAAACAAATACATACATGTAATAGAGAGAAGACTTGAAAAATAAAAATCTTAATCCAAACTTAGAATCTATTAGACAATATGAAATCACATGACTTAATCCAAAGTGGCATCAAAGGATTGACACAAAATCCTATGAATTACATTACAATTTCCAAGCTACATAATTAAAAAAAAAAAAAGATACACACTAGGCTAGTCATTTAAAGTTAAAAACGAGAAAATCTATTTGCTTAGCGTTATTTCAAATGTGTCTGATATCAAAGCAAATAGATAAGTTAAACATATTCAGTGTCTATTTCAGCTTGCAGAGCAGCAACACCAAATGCACATCTTTTAATGCAAGAATTATTAATTATTATCACTTTCACAATTTGTATTTTCATGGTTAGAAATAATGGAAATTATTCATGCCATGACAGAAACAAAAAAAAAAGTTATTTATGCAGTACATTTACAAGTTGATTAAAAATCATGAAGGATGCATACAGCTTATTTACAAAAGCAACCAATACTTGGTGTGGGTATAGATAAAAAGGTGAATTTTATGTACAATTGCACTGCAACAATTTTTTTTTATATAACTAAAAAACAAGATAAAGACAAGTCAAGGCAAAATGTGAAGAGGGGCTTGGGATATTCACAAAGCCATATCACATTTTTCAATCATGTGATAGAGAAGAGCAAAATAAAAAACAAAAATAAAAACAACCCAAAAAACTGCTAAATATACATAGTTCACATTTGTATGAAAGAAAATGTCAACAAAACAACAGCATGTGACTTATAATAAGCTGTTTATTTTATGCACAAAGTTTTTGTACAACATTAATTTGAGTGAATTTTGAAACTAACTTCCATTCTCAAGGATGACATTATTCATATATTTAAACATTGAAAACTTTTCCCCCACTTTTTCATACTTCCCCAAATTTTCCATCTTTGCTTATAAAAAACATGGCAAAAGATAATTGGATGTCATAAAAATAGTGTGAAAACTGATTTTGGCAATATAATTTTATGCTCTTGAAATAAATAACTACCCTCCAGCTACACCATAACAACCACTTGACAACTGTCTTTCAATTTGTTTTTAAAATAATGTTTGCGTAGGTGCAGAGTGCTGCGGTGTTTAGCTCTTCATATTTTTTTTTTCAGATAATAATAATAATCTTTTCATTCATATTTTCCCTTGACTTCATATACCCACTAAAAAAATGTTTACAGCTGAAGATGTGCCATGCAATAAGCATCAATAAAAACAGACATGATCATCAAGTATGCATAAAAATTACTTTAAACTATGCCATTTATCACTTTCATAAATCCAAACTCCCCGAAAAGTTTTGGATTTGTCATTGAGCTAGGGAGGATTTTATGTTTATTTTACACCAATTTTTCCCTTTTGCCCTTTCACAAAAATCAAATTGAAATCAATCTCACCCAGACTAGAGCTTATAATTATAAAAGTTATCTACAGTGCACGGCATAAATTCATGCACATTGAATTTAACAATAACAACAATATTGAAAATATTGTCCTCTTAGTTGAAACAATTTACAGCAGTGGCAACACTAATGATGCTGATAACAGTATAAGAAAAAAAAATTATTTGCTCGTCTCCTTATGCTAATAAAGACTAGTGTGAAGGACAAAACACAAAAGCAATCATCTTTCAACTCATAACAATTGTCAGACTTGAAGCTCATGAATTTATTGTCAGAATTAAAGTGCACATTTGCTTTTTGATACCACTTACCTTTATTCATTTTTTTTTCGATTTTAAAGAGGGTGGGTAAAGCCTTCATTAAAAAACAAAACAAAAGAAAACAGTTAAAAAACATTGGACAGTCTACAATGATTATATTATACATATATAATATCATATAAGTGAAGATTGCTTTATCAAAATTGTACTATTTGCATCTTCTATTGTAAATGGTTGTAAAGAAAATGTTGAAAAACATACATAAATTTTCTGTAATTATGTGAGACAGCTAAGCAGAGACAATTAAGTGCAGGAGTTGCATATAGTTTTATAATTTATTACTATTTAATTTTCACCATACAAATTGCATGTTTTGGCTTAAATTGAATGACATTTACATGCAATATCCATCATAAATGGTGTCCATTGGACTTTTTGGGAAAAGCTAGACGATGTGGGGAAAAGCTAGATGATGCACAAAGTTTAAAAAGACCATCGAAAGAATTGAGACCCACCAGAAACACTCAGCCATAGAATCCACTACTGACTGCTGTTAATGTATTTGCTTGGTATAAAACTTAGCTTACCTCAGCCCTCATAATCAAACAATGAACACTTTATGAGAAGTATGTCCATGAAATGAGGTAAAATGAGGGCTGGATTTATCTTTTTTTTTTTTGTGAGAATTCCTATCGATTCATTTAGCAGTGTTTAATAACCATCATTTTAAGTATCCTTATCCAAATCTACCTACTGATACAAATTCAAACAGCAGTTCACCATCTGGAGGCCCATATTTGAGTAAAAATGATTTATGCAGTCTTGAATGGGTTTGATGTTGCAACTTTGAAATACAAGTAGTGCAACTCATACAAATTTGTTATCAAAAATGAACATTAGATGCAAGTAAAAAAAAAAGTCTTTTTAGTACTCTGTGATCTTTCCCGGGAGGAGAGAAGGAAGAGTTGCCACCTGAAAACATCTTTTTTTCCAAATAATTGTTTGCAAAATTTGTATTTTGGAACAACATTACTTTCTTTTCCCTGAAATACTCTACAATTTCATTACAACAAATGTTTTGTTTTGTGAATTGCCAACACAAACATTGAAGCAGATATAATTCAGAGCGAATCATGGTCTCATAGCAAATCATGTCTTGAGTAAAAATATTCCAACTAGCCATTGTGATTGTTTTGAGGAGCAGAATCCTTGAAAAGAAGAGCAAAACAAACAACAAAACAAAACAAAAAAAAAAAAAACAGAAAGAAAAAAACCCATTGATTTTTAAAGCTACTATTATTCTGCAAATGATCTTTACTAGTCTTTTCTTAATTTGTTTAAAAAAGCAATAGCCTAATAATATCTATACTAAGACAATTGTGGCTTATTACTTTCTCCTGGATTCATTTATAAGGGTTGTAATATAAAGAGCATTTTTTTAAAGAAACCAGTTTAGTTGAAAATAGCAAAAGGGGACATAATTGTTGGTTTATATAAAATTCTCATCACTCACTGCACATAAGGAATACAAAAATATCTTGGCCATGACAATCACTCACTCACACACACACACACACACAAAATATTTAAAAAAACCTTTAATCAGTGCAATAAAACTATACATCTGCATTAAAGCTGTTTCGCAAATATTATGAAAAGCAAGATTGAAACACATCCTCATGAAAATGTGGGAATCATTGGATCCTTCGAAAAAAAAAAAAAAAAAAACAAAAAACCCCACAACAATTACACTGAGAACCATCAGCTCTTGTCTGATTGGACAGGGCTGATTAAACCTCACACCTATCACTCTTAAAGTAACTTGTATTTATAAAGGCTAAAAAAGTCATTTCATCCACAAGGCTACTTTTATGTAAGCCCCAGGTGAACTATTTTTAACACAAATTGAGCTTACAAATTTCGAAAAGAGCTTTGTGGCTGAGATTGAGAGCAGCAACTAAATATTTTAAGTTATTGCACCTTGGTATTCTACCTCTTCTAAAAATGGTTGCCCTTTAGTTTTTAAAACAAAGAGAACACAATCGTGTGAATTGGCAAATGGATAAATCGTTTTCACATACTTATGCAAAGCAATTAAACAATCGACCTGAGTCCTTACCTGACGAACTTTACAGATGGCCTGAATAAGTAAGCATAGATCTCAAATAAGGCCACTAAGATACAAAACATCTGAACTTTCCTCATGAAGATCAGAGCTTGAAGCATATTTTTAAAAGGTTTTCAATTGGACATTTCCAAAGCATCTATTTAGACCTTTACTCTTTAACGTGAAAATTGGCCTCAAGTAATGGATTGATATTAAATGCCCTGATATTTTTCATAATTAAATTTTTTTCCCTAAAGAATCATTACAGTTTCTTCTCTGCATTCTTAATGAATTAAAACTATAGCTTAGAAACCATGGTGCTCAAAAACCTTATCACGTCATGTAGCAAAATCAGTTCACAAAGATGGCATTTATACTTAAGCTTTAACCTCTGATAGAACATTTGAATCTCAGTGACTTACTGGTATCTCATAAAGTAAAAAGACTTCACGATTTTGGCTTTTGAATTTGAGAGTGGTATTGATAATATTGTCTAAAAACCTCATAGGAGCTTATCTATTTTGCAAAAAACAACAAAAAATCCCTCCAAATAACAAAAACAAAACAAAACAAACCTCCCAACAAAACAAAACAAAACAAAAAAAAAAAACAGTAAAAAAAAAAGTGCTCAGTGGTCAAATAACGCCTCAGCTTATATCCTTACATAAAAATCCTTGGGTAAGATACGATAGCACTTGCACTGGCACCGAGACCAGCTCCTCATACTATTTCTTGTTTAAATTATCAGCCAATGTTTCATACCATTTTCAGGCCGGCACAAACGTTGTTCCTGCTGTATTAATGTAGTAAGTCAAATAAAAATCGCTTTCCAATGGCATTAAAAACCGTTTCAGTAGGTGTTCTCGTGGCCTGCCAGGACATACAGGTTAGAATTTGCCCTAGGATCACTGGTCGGACGACTCTCAAGACAGATCACTCTGGTGAGAAAAAAGGAAATGAAATCCTGGTAAGTTCGGTTTGTGTATTGAGCAAATGTAAAAATCCAAGTGCCAATCAACCCATGGAAGGCAAGGGCAATAGCTGGTGCCTTGTTTTTTTTTCCTTAAAAAAAAAACACCAAAAAACAACCAAACAAACAAAAATACATCAACAACAACAAATTTCCACCACAACTTATCTCTGGACACAGGTAGACAATAGAAAAAGTATCCAAAAGAGGTGCTTTACAAATGTACACTTAAGTCATTAAAAGTAGGTCTGCAAAACTTGGAAAAGTCAATCTACTTTAAGCAGAGAGAAGTAATAGTATTTAAAAAAAAATGGAATAAATGGGCGGCATGTGATAATAGAAAGATGGGGAGAGGAGCCTTTAGAACCATTTTAACGGGCCGGTTAGACAAGAACAAATTTATAAAATAATCCTCCGTAACACCTAGCTCAAATACAGGAAAAGATTGAGAAGTGGAACAAGAAAGGTCTTCAAGTTTGAATGAGAGAGAGAGAGAGAGAGAGAGAGAGAGAGAGAGAGAGAGAGAGAGAGAGAGAGAGAGAGAGAGAGAGAGAGAAAGAGAGAGAGAGAGGGGGAGGGAGGGAGGGAGGGAAGAAGAAGAAGGAATGAATCAGACGAAATAATGAAGGGGTGACCAGAAGAAAGTTAGATACCTTTTGAGACAAGCAATAAAGCCACTTCAGAGGTTGACGAGGAAAACATAATTCAATAAGGAAAAAAAAAACGAGAGCATCCGTTCGGAATATAGGTGGTATAATGCATCTTTGTGGACACAATATCGCAACTCTAAAATATCATTATCAACAAGCACAAATCTAACCCCTTTTTTTTTAGATGAAGCCATGGCGAACATCAGCACAAACAGCTTGTCTGCATTTTCTATGCGACTAACTCGGCAAAAATAGCTTATTTAGGAAAATTCATACCTATTTATAAATCCTTTAAAACATTCATTATCGTGTAACTCAAAAAATGGTCACCTTTAAATTTCCGCTAGATATTGCACCTCTGGACTAGTTTTTGCAGTGATTCATAGTACTCTAATATAAACAAGATAAGGAAAATATACAACTGAATAATTTCCCATTCGCCAGTGTTTGTATAACTAAATGTTTATGAGACACAAACACGCGAAGAAGAACAGAGTGATTTTAAAGAGACAGGATCGTTTTTTAAGAAAATAAAATAAAAACTTAAAGTGAGTATCAACTAAGTAACATCCATACACACACACATAAACGATTAATAACGATTTGGAAGTAGCTCATACGCCAAACTCATACCAATTAAAAACATATCTCCCTTAAAAATCAAATGTGTTTCTTGTTCAATTCGATTCTTTTTATTTTTCACAGCTCTTTTTGGACTTTTTTTTTTCAGCCCATCATGCGCAAAGATCCTGGTATTTAAGTTGGGAAACATCAAATTGAAATGTTTGTTGCGTTCACTCGCTGCCAACTAGAGCAGGAGCAGGGTAAAGACCGATCTTGCGTTGGCAACTGCTTTTCGACAAGCTGGCTCCTCGACGGCAGTGACATAACTTATTCATGACAAGACAACTCAAACGGGACATGTTTTGGCTGTAAAAATCGAGGCGCTGGAAAGGATAAATCAAAGTGACGAAAACAGGAACTCTTGAATTTAATGCTATTGTATACAACTCTTGTTCATCAATGTGTTGATTTCACATTATCAGACCTATTTATAAAAAAAAAAAAAAAAAAAAAAAACCCACAAGTTGTTAATGTCAATAGAAAGATCTGGGCGAGAGATTAAGGTTATCAAATTTAGCTCGTTAATCGCCAACAACATTGAGCAGTGGGCGTTCAGTCCTACCATGAGCGATCGGTCTGGCTAACACTAGCAAAAAAAAAAAAAAAGCCAGTGGTTGGCCCAGCTTTCGCTGATTATTTTTCCAAATCCATGGCAACCACCAAACAACATGATCCTAGCAACGAAATGAGTTTGGATGAGTGCAAAGTCGTTAAGGAAATTAGATCTTCTTTCTTCTCTGACGCAACGGTCAGTGGATAAAATAACGCTGCAAACATTCGCGTGTTGAGGGTGGGGACAGACAAAGTTCACGATTCGAGCATTTTGAGCTTCACTTAACCCTTTGTCTAGATGTCCGTTGTGAGACCAACGAGAATTGGGAAGTTGCTTTTCAGCCTATTTAGGCTAAAATTTTTATTACCATCGGTTATCCCTAGTGGTAACTCTGGATCAGCATCAGTATCACTAACGTGATACATTTTCAGTCACGTCAATGGTACAAATTTCCTTATTTCCAACGCCACGTGCGGAAACTCTAATTGAAGCGTAAAAAAATCACAAGTGATTCATTTACAAAAGTAAATATTTTTCATTAATCCAGGGACGTTTTTGCGCCTCCTTAAATTCATATTTAAAAAAAAAATGTTTTGATGGTGTCCGTGTATTCTATGCCTGGCGAAAGTCCCGATTTTCTTTTTAAACCAGTGTTAAAACAGTGTTTCCAATATTAGGACTCAAATTTACATAGGCCGCGGTGTGCAAAGTGTTGCTGAGAGCATAAACAGATTAAGATCTTTTTATTTTAAAAGCTTCATTTCTCAATATAATATTAGAAATCTGACAAAATGCCAAAATAACACTCTTGAATGAAACCCGGCTTAACATGATAAGGCGTCAAGTATTATGCTTGAAATTTTTGTAATTAGACACCTCAAAAGAGGCATCAAACGCGAACAAAAATATTCAAAGTTGCTCTGCTCTTTTTTTTTTCTTTTGGCAAATTTCAAAACGTATTATCAACAACAACCAATTTGTTTTTAATCTCCTGGACTCAATACGCATGAATGTCCCTCTAGTTTCTACACGATAGAGCTGTTTCTCTAAATGTCTTTTACATGTTCTTCCACAACGTATAAACTAAATGGCAAGCGAAGGATTTTTTTTCAAAAGACAAAACATCCCCCTAAAGATGCAGTGAACAAATCGACATAAAAAAGACGAGTCGTCAAAGAATCTAATCGACAAGGGCTGAAGAGCTAAAAAGTACTGGCCTTTATTTCTTTATTGACAAAGCCAAGAAGAAAAAGAAAGCGAACACCGCGATCGTTATAACACAATCAATGTAGTGCACGACCGTGTATATTTAAAATCAAGGGGATAAATAATTCTTTGGCCGCTTATAAAACGACGTGTTTAAACAGCGTGCTCAGGACTCGAATGCCGCTGTTTGTTGATCGGTTTCCAAGCCAACGAGTGGAAAATAATCGACTGGAAGGCCAGCTGGAAGGACAGAGAATACTCTAGCTATACTTCATGCCAGCAACCATGAGAATCTTTAAAAAAAGAACTGAACATTGTCTCCTTGGCGACCTCGGGTGATGACGTCACACGATTCTTTCTCTCTCTATATATGTGTGTGTGTGTGAGGGAGAGAGAGGGAGAGAGAGAGAGAGAGAGAGAGAGAGAGAGAGAGAGAGAGAGAGAGAGAGAGAGAGAGAGAGAGAGAGAGAGAGAGAGAGAGAGAGAGAGAGAGAGAGAGAGAGAGAGAGAGAGAGAGAGATCAAACCAGTTGTTCACTCTCTAAGCTCAAGAATACACATAGCAAGCAATACAAAACACAAGGTAAAGATTTAGACAGATCCCTACACTCAAAGTGCTCGCGGTGTCAATCGCTTTGAACAGATCTAAATGATTAAATTCCTAAACCATTTTTGCGTTACCGAATCATGATCGAAAAATTTCACCCCCCCCCCCTCTCTAGCTCTTACCAAGAATTCAAGCTAAGTGCAAGCATTTTGAGCAGAAAACAAGATTAAAAAAAAAAATTATATATACAGATATATATATATATATATATATATATATATGCAACTCTCAAAGTATATATAAGGTAGACATATCCGGCAGTGGGGAGGAACACCTGTCCTCAGATCTACAGGGGCAATTCGCTTCAGGTTCAAGCGCTAAATAGCTGATTAGTTGCATCGCCAAACTGTGAACGGACCACGTCAAACGAATTAACAATCAAGCCATTTGCTATCTGTAATGGTAGCAGAGTTAGCTTTTCTCTAAGACAAAAAAGTCACGCCAAACAATAATTATAAAATTAACAGCATAGAAATAGCTAGGAATATAAACATGAGCGCTAACTTATCTCCAGACAAAATAACAGAGCTTTGATATGATCATAATTTTTTTTCTTGTAAGATTAATGGTCATGCAAAGCCTAGCCTGCTACCAAAGTATGGACTTTTGCGGATATTTCTGGGGATTCTTTCTTTTGTTTGTACTCCCACTTTGCAGAGAACTGAGATCTCATGTCTGGCACTAGATCTAATCGCTCCTATGAAAAAGCTTTCATGGCGTTAACGACAGCATGAATTACGGAACGTAGGCAGTTGCAACAGTGAATCGTACCAAAAATAGCTAGGCCCATGACTTTTAGAGCAACAATTTTATTAAGTAATATCTTGCTGATGTTGGTACTACATCTACTCGTTCCACAATACTATGGTCACTATTAGCACAAGCAGCTACTTCAGTAATTTTTATTGTTCACCAGTTTGATGAAAGATAGGGACTAGCATTGCAATTTGAACCAATTAAAATTAAGAACATTTTAACTATCCTACCGTAACACATTCGGTTGTTCTTTATTAAGTCCCAAGGGAGTCAAAAGCAAACAGGTAACTATACTGTTCAATTACGCTGACAAAGAGAACAACAGTGGCCTAAGGTGGAGAGGGAAAAGAAAAACCTCTTTAGTTCGAACCAAAGTAGAAAAGAGCTCTCTGTTTACTCTAAGTTCATGAAAAAAAGTTCTTTGCACCTTTCCATTGTCTCGGAACAAAGCGACGGCCCCAGGGTAAACATGAGATGTTGAAAAATCAACGGGACAACAAGATGGAATGAATTACTGAGTAGGCGTTGGTTAGAACTGTAACAAAAAACAAAAACTAAAAAAAGCACATAAAAACAAAACAAAACAACAAACAAAAGACACATAAAAGCAACTACAAAATTACACCCAGGCTGCTATTATTACTTTCTGCTTTCGTCTTACTTGATATTTTCCTGTATATTAAAGTAATGGCAGATAAAAAGAAACCATTATCATTATTATTATTTTTTTTTTTAACCTCTCTCGAACTTTTTTCCCACATTTTAATCTCCTCTGTGTATTCGCGCATTTTTTTTTTCTATCTCTGTTTCTTTTTCATGAAACTGATCGATTAAGTTTTGCAAACTAAAAAAGGTTGGGGAAAAACACGTGGAAAAAAAAACTAAGTGATTTCTTCAGCGATTGTATGAAGAAAGCTTTCAAAGACAAAGGTTCCCCGCCAAGAAAAGATAAGCGATGAAAAGACTTGGCCTGTTCAACTCCATGTTAACATCTAAGAATCTCTTAAGATTAGTCATCCGTGAATTTTCTCACAACCATGCCTTTCCTCTTGTTCTTCTTGCAGGTGTACTCTATTGTATGTCAATTTAAAATAAGGATAAAAGTAGGCCTACATGCTGAGAGAAAGCTGAGAGAAAGCCGAGATATGAACAAAATCAATGGCCCAAGTTTCATTGTAAAGAGAAAATTTGGCGTTACGGAAGGGTGCGCGCACATGGAATTGCGCCTGGGTAAGCTGCATTCATGCTGTCTACTTATTTCTCTTTTCACCAATTGTTATTTATTTTTTATTTTCTTTTAATTTTTTTTTCTTCATGTTTCCTCTACGTCAACCTATGAGGCGCCTACATATATATAATTTTTCTAATTTTGTGACTCAAGCACTCATAATTTTTGAACTACAAAGTAAATGTATGATGAGAAACTGCGAAATTGATGCACTACACTTTGAAGGTGATAACTGTAAACAACAAATAAACTTGTGAAGGGACAACTTCAAAATGGGATGTGGAATAGGTAGAGGCAAGAGACAGGAGAGCAATAGGCGTGCGAGACAGATAAAAACAGATAAGCTAAGGCAGATAGATAAAAAAAAGGAAAGACAAATTTATCGAGAGAAACTTACAGAAGAAGAGTGAGCGGAAGAAAGAGAAAGACAAAGAAAGAGCGAGACGTTCTTGACATCCAAAGTATTGATCGAGACTGATTTATGGAAAATGTACAGTTCGTAAATTAGGTGTCATTCCTCTAGCTTTTATATTGAAAACAACACCAGGAAGCGTGAAGTTTGAGAAGAAAACAGTAGGAAAGAGGGGAGGGAAGGGGTAGGGGAAGAAGAGAGACTGAGAGAGAAAGAAAGGGAGGGCAGAAGGGTGGAACGAGAGATGGAGAGAAAGAGAAAAAGAGAGAGAGAGAGAGGGAGGGAGGGAGAGAGAGAGAGAGAGAGAGAGAGAGAGAGAGAGAGAGAGAGAGAGAGAGAGAGAGAGAGAGAGAGAGAGAGAGAGAGAGAGAACTTAAGGTGTAAACAATCACCCAACTTGGATTTATATGGACAAAGAGTACAAAATTCAAAGTTACATTTATACCTTTCGCCTAAAATTGGCTTCATCAGTATAGACTAGTGACATTACAAATATTTTTGGGCAAAACATTTAAATGTAATTTTGAATTTTGTACTCTTTTTCTACATAAGTTCAAGTTGGGTGATTGTTTACACCTTAAGCCATTTTATTCCATCTTTCACCCGTGTATACAACGGATCCTTGGACTTATATAGAGTTGTGCCCAAAAGTTTAGCATTTCTTTTGTTTTTGTTTTTTTAAGAGAGAGAGAGAGAGAGAGAGAGAGAGAGAGAGAGAGAGAGAGAGAGAGAGAGAGAGAGAGAGAGAGAGAGAGAGAGAGAGAGAGTTAGTTTGTCGTATAAATATGTAGAAGCCGTACCCTAATTGTCGATCCAAGTTACATGCTCAAGTTAACAGCATAATGCAGTACTCGTAGCCGTATCAGAGAGAGAGAGAGAGAGAGAGAGAGAGAGAGAGAGAGAGAGAGAGAGAGAGAGAGAGAGAGAGACAGAGAGAGAGAGAGACAGAGAGAGAGAGAGAGAGAGAGAGAGAGAGAGAGAGAGAGAGAGAGAGAGAGAGAGAGAGAGAGAGAGAGAGAGATATGTCAGGGCGAAGGATGATAAATCTTTAATTACGGGTACTAACTATTGAGACACAGTTTGGATAAATTAAACTGAAGCCGACGAAGATCGATCGGCTGTTACTTTCGTAACCGCGGTCGCGTGGGTTGAAAATTTGTTGAACGATTTTACATGAATCCTCATCCGGTGAGCCAATAGGCAGGCCAGTTACAAAGGGAACAAAGAGATGCAGTGTGTTTGAACGCTCGGGATCTCTTACACTGAAAAGGCTACATAAGATGTAACCAAGCCAGTAAATTGACAAATTAGAACGCGCTATTTCGCCATTTCTTTTTCTTTTTCTTTCTTGCTGTATTTCATTTTTCTTCCAATGCAAATTGTAAATGCAAAGAAAGAATAATCTAGATCCCACTCAAAAGAAAGTAAGTTACATTTTTTAAAAAGCATAAGAGATTGCAATACCAGTACAATGTAGTAGCCTTCCCTGTTTTTTTTTTAACTATTCCCAACCACCACTAACACCCCGCCCCCCAAAAAAACCACCAACCCCCCCCCCCCAAAAACAACAACAAAAACCAAAGTTAGATCTATGAATTGACGGCAATAATAAAAGCGTGCTATCCTCCCTTTCTATCACATTTTCGACACTCCTTCCTCCTATTCTGATAATTCTAAGGTGGTTTTGTTTTCAGTCACACTACTATGGTTTAATTGCGATTAATACATCACAAAGGACACTGGTTTATTTGTGCTTGAGTTCAATAAGAACATTAATAAAAACAACAACAACAACAACAACAATAATAATAATAATAATAATAATAATAATAATAATAATAATAATAGTAATAAAAATAATAATAAATTTAGGATAGCCAGTAAAGACGAGGTGCGTTAGAATTATCAACAGTCATATAGAGTAATTCTATCACCAATATTCCTCTCTTCATATCAATATATACATACCCATGAGTAGATACATATACAGATTACATCAAAACAATAACAAAAAGAAAACAATCAATAAATATATATGTATATATATATATATATATATATATATATATATAGATAGATAGATAGATAGATAGATAGATAGATAGATAGATAGATAGATAGATAGATAGATTGATTGATTGATAGATAGATAGATAGACAGACAGAAAGACAGATAGATAGATAAATAGATAGATAGACAGACAGACAGACAGATAGATAGATAGATAGATAGATAGATAGATAGATGGACAGACAGATAAATCGATAAATGGAGATAGGGATTGGGAAAACGAAAATGATGATGGCGATGATCACAGCAGCAATGGCAGGGATGTGCAAAAAACATAATAGTAAGAGGGCGGATGAAGAATGATTCAGAAATGGCAACAGCGTCTGCCCGCCACACAGTAATCAAACGAGACGCAATAATCAATTGCTTCTTGTCGGAAGATAATCTAAGCGAGATTACAATATTATTATTTGCCTTTGATCTTAAACGGATTGATTATGACGTGCATAGCAACATGTTACTGACACAATGGTTGAATCTAGCAGAAGAAATACATGTAATGCGATTCCCAATGAAGATATCAGACAGCGCCTTATCTGACCATAAAAACTTAGCACCGGCTTTCATACACCAAAGAGGCAGATTTTTGCAAGTGATCTCAGCATACGGAGCGGAAAGGAAAAAGAAGAAACAAATGCATTCAAAAACAGAAAACAAAATATGGTAGGAGGAAAAAGACAAAGGAAGAAGAGGAAGGGCGAAAGATAGAGTAGTGGGCAGGGCTCGAATTCTCGGGGCACCATGAGCGTGACAGTAGGTTTCAAAGTGACACAGATCGTTCAGCTGATTATAAGAACTGTTCAATAATTTTCAAAAAAATAAAAAAAATTCATAAAATCAGAAAGGTGTTGCACTTTTAGATCACTATCAAGGCCTCGATCAGTATACAATTTGAATAAAAAAAAACCTCTCTCAAGCTAGCCTCCCCGTCTGTGCCTCTCTTGTTTCCTCAATGCCTGCCTAATTCATTCCATTACGATCACAAAAAGCGTTTCTCTGTTTGAAACGCTGATAATGATTACGAATTTAAGCTTTTAAAAAAAATAAATTAGTGAAGCTCTGGAAGATCATGGCGAGTTTCGCTGGTAATTGATAGCTGCCGAGTCCTCCAGCAATTCGCTCGATAGTTCGAGAAGTTGTAAAGTTCAAAGATGATAATATTGTCATCGATCCCTGCTGATGTGCTTCATGCGTTATGGACAGGCAGGGAGCAATAGCAAGCTCATTATTGTTTCTTTTATATCCAACAATGCTAGTTAAAAAAACGGAGCACGCGCAAACAACGCTGATGATCAATCCAAATGCATCGTCAACGCATTAAGTGCATGTGTGTGTGTGTGTGTGTCTGTGTACATATGCATGTGGGTCATTTAACAACAATGATAGTGCAATACAATACACTGCAGTTGAAGCTGCTGCCTCTGCTGGTACTGGTGCTCTTACACCCGTGACTGTTATCCCCGTTGCTAGACGCGATTTTATGGTGCGTTACCGCGCAATTCGTGGAAACAGCATCGGGTGGTCGCCTCTAAACAAACTATCAATGTATTATACTCGTGCTTGTTATAGACTCTTGACCAGCATATTATGCGGCTCTATTTTTTTTCTCCTCGCTGATGATGTTATTATGATCAGCTCGCTTTCATGGTCTTAAAATGCGCCACGCACCTTTGCCTCCCTTTTTGGTGTAAAAACACTTCTCATAAACCTGTCTTTCCGTTTCGGAGAAACATGAATTGCAATCCTGCTATTGCAAATTCAACTTCATTATCTTTCATATTTCATCTGTAGAGATATTATCTCAAATCACTAAGAACAAAGTAGAACACAAAAGACTTACATATTTCCTTTTTATATCACATGATCAGGTTTGGAAAAAAAAAGAAAAAAAAAAAGTTTAAAAAGGGCTTCGTTAGTTGACGGATTGTATTAGACACAAAAATCATATTTCATTAAGATCAATAGTTTGATGATTCGCGGGCATGTAAACAAAATAAAACACACCTACATCCATTATCTGGACCCAAAGAGAGGAAAAAAAAAACATTAACTCTAGAAATGGGAAAGGGAATAAAATGTCTTCTACACCCACTCATTAAAATATACTAGTTTCCAAGTGAAGCCTTCCGTGGAAGTCTAGACGCCAATAGATCCGTGTCTAATATATCAACCACCCCTTTTTATCGGGTGCAATTCATATTTGCACAGCGCAAATCATTAAAATTCATTGTCACCAAACAGTGCATTTACATGATCAACAAACAGATTTTTCTCACAATGCTGTAATAGTTTTCACGCAATAATTAGAGGGTCTCTTCTAGTGCGTAATATTGCACAATCTCTGAAGAGGAATGCAAATAAGGCATCATGTATTTTTCAGCTTTTTATTTGCGCTGTATAAATTATGATATTCTGCAAAGCCAGTTAACGGTTCCTATTGGGAATCCTCTTGAAACCAGCTCAGGATTATAGATAAGATAAGTTGGTACCGATATAAACCTTTTTTTTTTTTATAAGCTGTGACTTTTGTCTTGGAAAAGACTTTCATATATAGTATTCGTTTATACACACATACATGGGAACCATAAATCAGGGGCATACGTTTTAATTTTTTTTTCATGATGGTTCTTCATACCCAATTTCATTTTGCCTTGCACCAATCTCACCTTTTCTCCACAACAGATTGATTGTGTTGATAGAGACTATACACAGCGTCAATGTGATGGTTTGAGACTACTGCACAATAGTAGACAGAACGTGCGCTAGATATGAACTCTTTGCTATTGGTAGAAATAATAATGATAATGATAATAATAATAATAATAATAATAATAATAATAATAATAATAATAATAATAATAATAATAATTATAATAATCTAAATTTTAGCATTGAATGAATAATAAAAATCACTGACATTAATAAATTTCATAGCTGAGTTGAGCTGCACCAAAATAAATTACAAATGCAACATAGCAGGTATTAGAAAAACACAACTGTTTAATGGAAAGTTTTCCATGACATTTTCTTTAAAAAAAAAAAAGGCGGTTGTTTAAATAAAGTTTTCCATGACATTTTCTTTAAAAAAAAAAAAGGCGGTTGTTTTAATGACTTATTTTACATATTCTTGCAAGCATTAAGGGGTGTTAAATTTCACGAGAAAATCTGCATACAGCTTTGGACGCATTTATAGTTGGTAAGTTCACACCTCATGGCATGTCACTCTCAAGATTAAATATGTATACTGAAGTTTCATAATCATGCAAAAATATGCAAGAAAACACAAGTTGAATTGAGGCAGCACTGAATCACATGTCAAAAAAATAAAACCAAACTAAATCCAGAAAACTTATAAAGCCTCTGCAATAAGCAAAAATGACAGCAAATCAAAGTTTAAAGAAACTTGGGAAAAAGTTGCAAGTTTACCTGGGCATCATGTGGGAAAATCAGGATATCAAACTGCCTAGTTCAATGCATAAATGGCAAGTTTAAACTCACAAAAAAGCATTAGAGCATAATAAGATGAGAACCTCGCAGAAACCCTGAATACCATCAACCCAAATAATTCACCACTTTCAACCTATATCTTAGACATCAACATCAGCCCTACAAAAAAAAAAGATAAGGACAGATGACTTGTTATGGTGATATATTTTAGCTTATTACTATAAGAACAAAAAATGCCATATCAAAGGCAGTATCTGATGTGTGAACAGATATAAATAAGAAAGAAAAAAAAAAAGGAAAAAAAAGGCTATCTTGTTCAGGTGCTAAAGAAAGGAGACCAGTTACCGTGCACAAAAATGGGAAGGAGATCTTGCTGCTGACCATACAAGTAAAAGTGATGACTCATACTCATCGAGACTTAAGATCATCCTTGAGAAAATATGTTTATACACACAGCCATACTCCAGCCAAGATCACATTGCAACAATTAGTATCATAATCAAGCAGATCTTGAAATAGTATCCCTGAGCACCTTATCCAGAAAGCTTTCAATAGTATCACCACAGATGTTATGTACAGACAGACACACTACTATGTGTTGTTTCAAATTTTATGCCCATTCTTTAATAAAATATCTATGCCAAATGTTACATGTAAACAAAGCTGACATTTGAAAATGCTGCTTCCCGCACCAACTTTCTTTATACTAATTGATTAGATAATGAGGCAATCCACAGCATAAGAAGGGGACATGTAAATGGACAACCATGCTAAAGACACCTAGAGGACTAAGATATTGAAGATTACATTGAACTTTTTTTCCACAGCTTGAATGAAACAAAAGTGTATGTGTTTAGGAATGCCACAAAATGAGAAGTTTTGCAGCAGAGAAATATTTGGGAAAATGGAATTTTCCTAATGAAAACTTGAAATTTCCACTTTTTAAACTAGTCTAATTTCTAACTTTTATATTGTATCAGAAATAAAAATATTTTAAATAGTCATGATATCAAGCCTTCTTGAGGAAAGTGTCATTTTCCAAAGTAGTCGTCTGCCGCAAAACATCACATTTTGTGACATTGCCACACACAGGTTGCAAAGATTGCTAAGAAAATTGGTGAATGAATCAATATCCAGAAAACATATTAAAATTTAAATTTCAAATGAGAGTATGAGTATCATCCAAAAAAGTATTTTTTTTTCTTTTAGCAGGAAAGAAAATTGTACTATTGTTTTTGTATTCCCAAGGTAATTCATTTGAAAGCAAATTAAAAAAAAAAGTCATTAGTAAAGTTTTTTTTTTTTTGTCTTGTAAACTCTTCAATTCAAAACAAACCTTGGGCAACTTGTGACTGAAGCACAATGGTTGCTTCTCATTATACTCTTGAAGAAGAAGGGTTTCTTTTATGTCATTCCCTGTCATTATGGTGTTACTATAAAGATCAACTGTACCAACAGATTCAACCCCCTTTATCAGATAAATATCTTAAATTATCTACAAGTAAAGGAAATGATTTAAACTTTCCTAAACACACATGTATGCATGTATTTATGTTCATCTCTTTTTTAAAGTATTTGTGCAATATTGATATATGAGAAAACAGTTGCAAGGAGGAATATATGTGAGTGAGTGTGTGAATGTGTAGGTTTGCAAAACTTGGAAAAGTCAAATTACTTAAGCAGAGAGAAGTAATAGTATATTTAAAAAAAAAAAAAGGAATAAATAGGCGGCATGTTACAAAGATGTGGAGAGAAGCCTCTAGTACCATTTTAACAGGCCAGTAAGACAAAAACAAATTTATAAATAATCCTCCATAACGCCTAATCCAAATACAAGAAAAGATTGAGAAATGGAACATGAAAGGTCTTCAAGTTTGAATGAAATGAATGGGAGAGAGAGAGAGAGAGAGAGAGAGAGAGAGAGAGAGAGAGAGAGAGAGAGAGAGAGAGAGAGAGAGAGAGAGAGAGAGAGAGAGAGAGAGAGAGAGAGAGAGAGAGAGAGAGAGAGAGGGAGCGAGAGAGAGAGAGAGAGAGAGAGAGAGAGAGAGAGAGAGAGAGAGAGAGAGAGAGAGAGAGAGAGAGAGATAGTGTGTGTGTGTGTGTGTGCATGTGTTAGTTATTGCTACATTTGAATTCATGTCCAAAAGCTTTCTTTACTCCTACCGACAAAATGCATTTTGGACACTCATCTACTTTTCAAAGACCAGACTTGTCAAGGTAAAATAGATAGTGAGGGTAATGATTCTGAATAATAGAGGAATTAGACTTTTTTTTTTTTAAATGAATTACACAGGGAAAACAGGTATTTTTTTTTTTAAGATAAGAAATTTTAACAGTCCCATCATGACAAAATTGAGGAAAGAAATTTACAGAAACTACAGCAAAAATATCATTTTGGCTTTAATGAAAACTTACCTATCTGAACCCAACAGTCTGAAAATTCTAGTTTTATCACATATTTCTTGGGTGACCTGATGATTGTGAGAAAAACAAAAGGATATCTGAAAAAAGCAATCAAATTAAAACTGTAATCCTAAACTTTAATTCTGCACAATATGGTAACTGCAATTATCGTTTACATTGTTCTCAGTATCTACTCAACTTAATTAGCTAAAATTCTTTTGAAAATTCCATCTATAGTCATGATAATGTCTGGATGCTACAGGATGAATGGAATATATGATATGGTTTGGCTTTTTTAATTAATAAAACTTGATCTTGTCCAAGAATTTTTGGAGCTCATGTTTGATCAAAGATGGAGAGTTTTTCTGCTAAAAAGACGAAAAGGCTTATTTGGGAAATAAATGGGTATAGAGCCAATTTTTAGTATTTTTTCTTCCGGTCAAATGGAAAAAGGCTTTTACAAAAAGGCAAGGTAAGCTCTACTTTGTGGGCACAACAAGTAATAGCCTCAAGATGAATTAAGCCCAGGGCTGGACTGAAAAGGAGCTCTCCTATTCGTATCACAGATTTGAGACCAAAACACATCTCTCTTTACCTCATTGGCCTTGAAGCTTCTCCCTTGCATACCATGCTGATGAAAGGCTAGGACACTGTCTTGCAGTGTAACTGTTAAGACGAGACAGTAGCATGGAAGTTACTACAGGCTTATAAACAATCATAACTTTCTCATAAAAGCAAAACATAAGTTTCTTTTGAAAATGAACTGCACTTTACAATCAGCAAAATTATTGACCAACAATGTTGATAACTAATACTCACAATGACCTGCACTTTACAATCAGCATAATTATTGACCAACATTACTAATATTCACGGTGTTTCAATCATTCAAAGATAACCATACTCAAATGAGAAGTATTGATATTTGAAGCAAAATTATTATGACTTTTAGGACAAACAAAATAGAGTAAATGGGTACAGAAGAAGCCAAATTAAAATGGAGTTATTATAGTTTCAGACTTCAGATCTCATCATATCTATCATTCCCAAATGCATATTAGTCTGAATCACAACAAAACAACAAAGATTTAAAATAAAATAAAATAAAATGACCTATACTTCAAAGAGTGAAGCAGTCAATAGCTTGGTTATCTGACCTAATCTGAGTGGTTCTATTGTCGCTAAACACAATTAAAAAAATGTATATAATTTTATAATTCCACTTCAGTCTTGACAGTTTGATATACAACACAGTATCTCAAATTCTCCTCTTGAATCGTTAATGTTAATTCTATTCTCATTTTGATTTAAGGACCACTGCGACATACTGACTACATGTAAACATATTTCTTACTGTGTTTTTTTTTTTTTAATCAAGCAAGTTAAAATCTCAAGCAAAGATATAATCAAAGTTGGATGAGGTCTATAGTGTCTAAATTTATTTCAAAAGGTAGATTTATTTACTTTTCAAAATGACTTAGAATACTCAAAAAGATATAAAAGATTCAAATAAAATAAAATAACATAATAGCTTGAAAGTTATGCGCATCTTTGGATAGATAGATATATGGACCTTGAATTTAGATCTTAATATAAATTTATAAAATGTAACAAGCAATGGTATAGACAGCTTCCAAAAGCCTACTTCATTTTGTTTATGCTTTAAAACATTTTTTTATCCTTTCACCCTACAAGAAAGAATGCACTCATCAGTTGCTTTCACACGCTCTACAACAGAGCTATACGATAAATCTTATTATATTTCTTGTTTCACAATACACACCTAAAGAATCCACAAAACAGTCAAAGTGTAACTCTGCTTGCTGCCTCCTACTGGATTTCAATTTGCCACTCAAGCTTACAACTTTCACAAATTCTGAAAAAAAAAAAAAATTAAGACACATTTACAAACATATCGAAAGATTTGTCATCAGCAAATAGTTAAAAAGAAAACATGCTTAAGACTTGAATATCTAACCAAATAATTGTCAAGCTCATAAACATGTACATAATTTAAATGCGAGGTAAATGAAAAAAAAAACATTGTAAAAATAATTTCTACAGGAAAATGAAAATTAGCATGAGGATATTCATTACCATTTGCCAAAGATAATTTGTGAAAAGTGACTATACATTTTTAGCTATTAAAAGCGATTGTGTAATATTACCTGATTGCACCAAAACTAATATTTTGTCACTGACTACGTCATCAACTATCAGCCACAATGTATTGGACAAAGCCTGCTTATGTCACCATGATATAAACTTCCGTTTAAAATTTTGATCACATCATCGAATTCCCTCTTCAAATCAGTCTTGTTGAGACGTAGGCCCTTTACTTACAAATGGGCTTAATTTTAAGAAATCCTTGAGTTTTTAATTAAAATAGACACTGATGCTTAGTTTCCAGTATTACATGAAGGATTTTCTAAATCTTGAAATCAATTTCACTTCCTTTCATCTGTGTGGGAATGTGCACACAATTGAATCAAAATATCTGACAGACCGTGTCAACTTACTGTCATAGCATATCAATACTGTATCTTTCTCAAGTTGAGTAACATTCACCACTGGCAACAGCTCCTTTGCTATTGATGAAAAGAAAAAGTAGATGGAGGAGAGGATGACAGAGTTAAAAAATTGTAAAAAGTTTTTAAGAACTGATGATAATTTTGAAGCAATATTGTGATTTGAGCACTACAATTACTACATTGCAACCTAAAAATTAATCTTAACTGAAGAAAGACAAAAGATTTTATATGTGAAGTTTGATTTCGCCCTCTTTATGAAAGTCAAAGAGAAAATTTTATACAATAAAAAAACTACTGAAGACTGTTAAGAGAAATAAAACAAAATAAAATGGTGACAATGACAATATTGATGGTGTAAATGGCACTGGTAACCAAGATAAACAAGCCTTTACATTTATGAATTTTACCTGAAGAAGGGTCAGTATCTGTAAACCAACTTGTCATCGTGTTGAGGTTGATCACATCGAACTTCACATGGTTCCTGTCATGCCTGAAGAGAAAGAAATTGAAACAAATATAATGGAACTTTTTTTACAAAGTAGATGAAGTTTCTAATTCTAATATATAAAATCAAGCTATTAGTATTACCTTCAAATTAGAAAATCAAAACAAATCTCAATATTCCATACATAAATCTCAAGTATGACATAATATGAAAAAAAAAAACCTCCATCAAAACTGGATGCTCACCCTTTCCTGACACCGTAACACACCATAGGATACTCTAGCTCAGGACTGATGAACATTTCAAACACTTGCAAATCTGTCGGCATTTGTTCTGTTTCAAAAGTCTGAGGGTAAAAAAACCACAACAATTAAAACTGACACCATGAAAACATGCAAGTAAAAAGCTTACACTTTTTTTTTCTAACCCCCCCCCCCCCCCCACACACACACACCATAAAACAGTGTTCTTTTGACATATTTAATATTTAGATAAATATTAAGACCAAATAATCAACATAAAACCACTCTAATAAAATAACATTATCTACTAACCTTGAGTAGCATGAACTTATTAAGTGGTTCATACCACTGCATAAGAATGACACCATTGGTTAGAGCACCACAAAGGTATCTGTAGCCATTGTAGGGATTTCTGCCCACACAACAGCGCTGGCAACCCCTAGTGTCTGGCACCTTGACAGTCGGCTGAAGGCGTCTGGAAATAATAGTAAATAAAATAGGCAATTAGAAACCGAAAAAAAAAATTTTTTTATAGTCCATCAGGTTTTGGAATGCTTCTATTCTTACTTGTTGCACAAGAATAATAAAGTTCAAAATCAGCACACTATCAAGGGATACAAAAAGAGCACTTAAATTTCTATAAAAGTATGGGAGAACATAACATAAAACAGCAGGACATATATATGAATAAGAAGAAAATTCGTTTTTCCTTACCTTGGAACAAGTTTTTCTGGAATTTTATTCATAGGTAACGAGAAACGACTTGTCTGTCTTGTGTGTAACATCATAAGGTCATGGCGATATAGTGTGGGTGTTTTACCTACAAAAAGAAACATGATCACATAATTGAACAGAATTGCAAACCAAATTGTAAGCCCACATATAAATAACATTCTACAAAATGTAGAACACTATCTAAACTATGTGGTTTTTCTATATTTAAATTGCATTAGGTGGAACAAGGTTAAATCATATTTAAATGATTTAACCTTGTTCCACCTAATGCAATTTCTCTTCCCCATGGTTATTTTCCTCCATTAAATAATAACAATCACAGATTCGAATAACGAAAACGGCTTCCTTTTCTGAATATGGCAGTGTTGATGCAGAGTTCAAGGGTATCTATATAAAAAAATATTCCTTAAAACAACATTTACAAAGGAAACTCATAAATGTGGATTATTGCAGGGTATCAGACTAATGACACTCTGATGTGTACATTTCATTGCTTTTAGATAATCTCACTAAGTCTCTTCATGAGGTAGTTAGTGGTAAGAGTTAAATGAAAGCATATGTAGGCCAATCTTTTTTGATTCTCTGGGCATCAATGGAAACAAGGCTAATGCCGGCCAATTCCAACCTCAACCAATGGTCCCAGCGACAAAGTCCCATCCATGTTACGCGGAAGAACGGCAAAACAGTGGGAAGGGGCGGTCAGAGGGCGCAACGACTCAAAGTTGACCAAGTTATATAAAGTCCAGTAGACTGGTGTTTATAGCATCCACCTAACCAGAGGTGATGCAGTGCAGATCTTTCGTATGTGCATAGACCATACACTACTCTTGGCCAACATGTCAAAAAGGGGCTGGAGCCCGAGTACGTCCTGTCATTCATGTGATCACTAAATTGAGGATGTTGCCCATGTGCTATTCGACTGCCCAGCACTGGAGGACTGCGGTCCCTAGATGAGGGTACATAGACTATACTGCAGTCCTCTGGTCGGAGCATTTGGTACTCATGGTGGTGGTGAAATTGGTAAACGTATTCCTTAGATGGACAAAAGAGTAGCGCACCAGAGCGCTACCGATGCAGGAGGGCAGCTCAGATCAGCCTGGGCGTCAGCATGAAGGAAAGATATGGGAGCCTGGCCCCAGAAACCCCTTCTACAGGGAGAGGAGGATGAGGCCAGAATTCCAGGAGGGGATTAAAGTGATGATTCTCTGAAATTCTAGGTTATTGACAAAGTATTTGGCTGAAAGTTATCCTTATTAATACTTCTTAATTTTGGCCTCAGGTAATTATAGTCATCTCACATTATTGCCACCAAAATTGCAAAATTTATTTGACTAAGAATGTTAAGTAGGTAAATCAATTAGGGGCAAACAAAATTGCACTCTGCCTTTGTTGGTCAGAAACAATTATGAGTAGACTAAATGTTATATGTAGGGAAAAAGTGTGATTAACCATTTTTGGGAGTGAATTAGGAGGAAGTTTTATTAACTTTCGCATAATAAGCACAACAACAACAAACAAACAAACTTGCAACACAATCCATTCTTCAAATACATATAGAAGAAATTTACATACATTTATATAAAATCCATTTTCGTCAATAAAGGAACATATACAAAAAAATTCTTTAATTTTATTTGCTCTGAGAGATATACAGATATCGGGATAAGAATTTTAAAAAAAATTTGTCATCAAAATGCTTTGCGTAAGGCAAAAAAAAAACTATAAAATTGTTGAAATTTTTTTTTTATTTTTCCTGGGTTTTGATTTAGATCTAAAGATCTAATTTAGATATCTCAATCCAAACTACAGTAAGAGCCTTATAATTCTTATTATGTATCTTTGTTTCTGACAAAACTGACAGGTTATCACACTTAGTCTCTTTCTCCATGCTATCACTTTTGCATTATTTAAAGCGCCAACCCATGCAACTAGGATAGGCACAGTGGTGTCATGTATAGTCATGGCTCTTCTCTCCAGATTCTGCCCTTTCAGCACACCAATCAACAATTTTCAAGATTTTGAACAGCCAGCACCGTAAATCAAAGGTGTGAAGACAAGTTCACAGGATAACCGGTCATTAACATCTCAGACCTATGGCCTAGACCAAGGCATCTGAAGGCATTGACATATCATCCTTACACTGTCTTGATGACAGAAAACCTGATTCTTGTCCTTGAATTATCTTTTCATTTTTCTGTTTTTCAATAAAATTGTACTAACATGCTCCATGCAAGCACATATTCCTGTCAGGCAAAGGGACATGATTTACCGAGCTTCAACTGAGCTTCAAGATTTGCTGAAAAGAAATAAGATAATTCAAGCAAAACGCCTTTAGTCCATCTATCTGAAAGAAGGAATATAAAAATTTGTGAAATTATTATCTTGATTCCTTGTTATGAATAATTTTCTTTATGAAAACATGCAAAAACATTTTTTGGTTAAAATGACTAAATATATAATACAGAAGTTGAAATATAGAAATTTTACCTGACAAAGACATCAATATATCCTTTATTGCATAAAGCCAAATACATCTCCGAGCATGAACCTACAAGATAAATTTGTACAAAAGATTTTAAAAGGCCTACATCATGAAATTCAAAGAATGAAGACATATTTTTCACAAAGCTCTTCATCAAGAATGCTTTTACTACAATTATTTATCTTGATACAACTTTTCATTTGTTTGAATCTTTATTATCTCTACACACTTAATAAGTTTCCTCTATGAAATACTGAGTTGAAAAGATTTCAGACAGCAAAAGAAAGCATGTTCAGCAAGTAAAGGATAAAAAATTAGCACTTTTGATGCATACTCTGACTGCAGGTGTAGGAATTAGGCAGTTATTATGCCCAATGAAATATTAATTTATGTACAGATCACAGTGCCTAAAAGCTACTAGGATTTTTCATGTACTGCAAAAAATTAACAACTTTATATCAAGAACAGTTAAAAATACAAAACAAAAGCATGTTTGAAGAATGTACTACAATGTTTATAAATGAAATCAAAACTTACCAGTTCTAATGATGCTTCGTGAATTTCGTTCAAATTCAAAGTATAAAGGCCCTCATTTGCCCCAATAAATATGAACTGATCTGAAATAATAAAGCCAACAAGTAAAATTACTCAAAACAATAACTTGAAAAAGATTATGAATGTAATTTGTTTTGCCATTGTGCCAGTTTTTTTGCAAAAAGAGGTTAACTGCAACTTTTTTTTTGTCTCAGAAGGATTGTTATACAGCACTAAACAACATAAAGAAATCAATGATTTCAAAATAAAAAATATAAGATACTTGAGTTTAACAACTTAACTCTTCCAATAATATTCAAATATATTTACATCAAACCCCTGATTTTCACTCTAGTACATTCACTTATATTTTCCACTCACTTTAACACATACTGATTCCATCATATATTTTACACTTTCAGTAGGCCCTTTGTAACTTTTTAAAACTGGTAACGATTCTTTGTTGCAGTTTCATAATTAGCGATAAGACAATAGCTGAAATTTTTTCATGGAAATTGGGTCAGCATTTTATAAATCATGCAAATTCAAAGATGAAGATTGTCAGTCACATTGCTCAGTGTGCACAAGGCTGAATCTAGTTAACAAAGTGAGCCTTAGGAAGATCAAGAGCAAGAAGTTGCAGATGAAGAATTATTGGTATTAGATCTTGACCTGTCTGATTTACTTTATTTAATGAAAAATGAACATGATGAGGAAGATGACGGCATTCTTTATATAGGCGAAGATATTCATCCTACCTTCGTACAAGCTGAAGTAGGAGAGAGTTTTTGATCTAGCATCTACAGATCAAACCTCAAGTAAAATGTAATTGACTATGCTCCCATTGGTAGGCTTAAAATGAATACTTTTCATCTTTGTGTCAGTTATGGATACATCTCTTTTTCCCTAAAAAGGTACGGAGATAACTAATATTCTTGCTTTCCCTATTATTAAAAACCAGCAACGAAAACAACCTTTTTTTTTCGCAATAAAATTAAGAGGGAAAAAAAAAGAAAAAAAGATTGCTTATTTCAAAAAACTTTTTAAATAGTATGAAAAAAACAGTTCTGAAGTCTTTCCGAAGCGATTCAGAGGGTGGACTAAATCTAGATCTAACTCAAGATCTTTATCACATTTGCCTGTGTATAAATCTAGGTTAGCAGACCGATTTCCACCTAGTTCTAGACCTCTTTCTTTATCAATGTTGTATTCTCAGGGCTGCCACTCAACTTTGAAAAAAACATCTGAAAATTTTTTGCGATGGGCGAAAATGTCAACATTTTACACTAACAACTATACTGATAGTGATAGAGACAGTAGATAAATTATTATAATTTTTTACTGACTTTTTTCTAAATTGGAGCATTCTCCTCTCCCCCCCCTTTTCAAAACAAAAACCTCTCTAAATTAAACAAAATTTGATTGTAAAAAGAGCATTGATTATGGGGCATTTTTAAAAAAAAATTGATTATGAAGTTTATCTTCACCTGTGTCACCCAAATGTTACTGATTTCAGTGTTTTACTGGCTCAACCGAGGCACCATAAAAATTTACTAATCAGGGTATACATATAGGCCTATATGCTAGTTTAATTTATTGAGCACTTTATCTTTTCTTAAGACATTTGAGCTGAATATGATCAATATTGATTAGGTCTAAAACTTCTCTGTGGGCTCCACCTGGCAATGTAGATAGAATAATAATAAAAATAACATTTAGATCTAGATTTATAACTTTTTGCTTTTGATTGAAAATCATCTACTATAATTATTATAATCTTATGACATATCATGCCCGATTTCAATTACTAGATCTAGCTCTAATTAGGATTTCTCATCAAGCTTAATAATTATAATCGACATCCTATAGATAATGTATCTTCATCAGAAAAACCAAACTATTAAGTCGTATAAACTACATTTGTATTATTATACGAAGAAATAAGAATTTCCTTTATTGGAAATAACGTCGAGGTCTGGCTGTGAAGAAAGAGAGAACGAAGTTTTTCGGATGAATGTACAATACAGTAAACAACTCCACATCATCAATATCTTGGGTGATTTCAACTACAATACAAATCTCGATATAATATAAAAAATAAAAATAAATATTCGATATCGATATACTGTATCGCCCAATTTTATACTTTCGCAGAATTATATTTTCAATATTTCTTTTTCAGAAAAATTTTACAAAGTTCAACCTCACACCATTACAGATAAAAGTTTTCATCTGGCACAAGGACAGGATTTACAGAGGATCACATGGACAGTTCAAAATATATGTGGAATTCTGTAAATTTACTGCAGTTTAGTGTTAATCAAAAACGGAAAACCGAAAACAAAGATATGCGATCGCGAATTTAGGACTAGGTGGTAGTTGGACCAAAAACAGTGTAGGCTTAATATTCCGATCCGCCCAATCAGAGAGCAGAGGCCCATAACTGTCGCAACTTGGTATCCTTGTGAAAACTGCGGTAAGCAGGGCATTTTCGATATAAATATATCTTTTCATTTTCATTTTACGCCTGGGGCAGAGAGTTGGGCTCTCTTAGCTCCTACTCCGAGCCAGTAGATCCGCAGTTAGCTGGGCGCTTTAGATAATTTTTGATCGCCACAGTGGACAGAGAGGGGAAAAATGCGGTATCCATAGGTCTGAAGCATCAGACCGACGGCAGCGACCACTGAAAACCATGGCAGATATATGTAACTGCGGATTTCTGCATTTCCGTGGAAGAGTGGAAGCCCCGACTCTTCTTAATCAATAAAGATTCATAGACTAATCTGTCTCGTTTTCAAGAGGTGGATTTTTTAAATGATCTAAAGACATGAAGTTTAAACAAAGCTAAAGGTAGTAAGCTGTAAACAAAAGTAGAACACTTCCAGAAGAGAACTATTATGCATAGCCATACAGCTTAGTTTCCTAACACAATTTAATAGTTAAGAGGTACATATTGCACATGAAGGTCTTGGATTGATATGGGCATTTGATATTTCTGGTTACTGAATAAGATACAAAGCTATTGTAGATTGGCATGGTAAGGGAGGGTAAAATTGATTCTATGATACAAATTGTTTACCTCTTGTATCAGGATGTACCCAGCTTGCTGTACAATTGATGTGCAGGGGACATCCATTAAAAACTTTAGAAAAACAGGCACCCATCTGGAATAAAGAGAGAGGATTATATACATTTATGAATATATGTGTCAAATGAAAAGACAGGACCTGCCTTTAACACTGTTTTTAGATTAAATGTAGTAAAATTAAAGGTTAAGGCTTTCTAAGTGCCACCTCAAGGTTTCTAAAGAATTATTTTTGTTCTAACTAAAGCCTTTGTTAATTATTCATTATTAAATAAAAATTAGAAAAAAACCAGCAAAATATATGTCTAGTTTACTTCATTGACTATCACCTAAAATTTTGCAATACAATACCTTGCTTTAAAAAATATAACCGTTTAAATCATAAAAAGCATGGAAACAATATTTTATCTTCTGTCATTTAGGCCATAGGCAGTAATTATATTTACTATCCTCTTACTTGTATATCTTTGAACACCTTTTTTAAGTGCTGCAATACACACAACTGAAAACTCTAGTCTGAGACAGTTCCCAACCAACCCTAAATTCAACATACTGATCAATTTAAAGTAAAGCTCAAGTAAATCCCCACATTTTTCAGACTATGCAAAGGTACTTAGATGAAAGGCATTTCAATAGAGGTGGACCTATGCATTCAAATAATAAAAAAAAAGTGTATTACAACCATGACTGGATAGTATAGGAATGACTTACATGAACCTGAGGAGTTGGTGGAAGACCATTGCTGACTGGACGTTGCTGACTAGCTTGACTCTAATGCACAGAAAATGAGAATTGATGGCTCATTAGTTTTAATTTCTTTCACTTTAGAAGGCAAATCAATATTCTTTATATCATTTTTAACTTGCTTACAAGCATTACACAATGCAGAGAGCTCATCTTATAACTGTATAATTATTATCAGTTTTAAAAAGAAAATAATAAAAAAAATATCACAGTATTTGCTGATACTTTAGAAAATTAAAAAATGAAAATCATGGCTCATTTCATGCCCATTGTAAAAGAGTTGCTAAAGCCGTCATATGATGGCAATGAACGCAATACAGCAGTACAATAGTGCCGTTTTATTTAGTCATTATCAAACTAAAAAGTTGATAAACCAAAACAACTTAACCTCAAAGAAAAGATAATTCGTTATACTTGTCACCTCCCCATAATTTACAGAAAGCTAGATATTAACTGAAGCTCACAATATCCTCTCTCCTAACTCTTCTTCTTGGAGGAATTGCTGGTGGAGGCTTTCCAGCATCCTCTGATCTCTCATGAACCTCAAAAGGAAGACCATTATCATCAGAATGCTTCACATCTCCATTGGTATGCAATGGTGGTGATCTTTTGGGAGGGAGAGTGGGAGGGCTGCTAGATGGGACTGCTGATACAAGGCTGTAGTCAAATTCTGGTTCAGCTGAGGTATTTGAGAAAAACAAAAGTTAGAGGATAATATATAAAATTCTTATGTCCTTTCCTAAACAGCAACATTCATATACATCATAATATAAAAAGCAATAAAAATATATAAATATATATGAGAGAGAGAGAGAGAGAGAGAGAGAGAGAGAGAGAGAGAGAGAGAGAGAGAGAGAGAGAGAGAGAGAGAGAGAGAGAGAGAGAGAGAGAGAGAGAGAGAGAGAGAGAGAGAGAGAGAGAGAGAGAGAGAGAGAGAGAGAGAGAGAAGTAAAGAAGAAATGTTTTTGTGGGAGCATAAATGAAAAAGTTAGTCCAATCAGGTATCAACTAATCACAAATGTATATCTGTATGTTGCAGTAATCATTTTGTATAATGGTCATGTTAAAGGCAAAAATTAAACTGATACTTCCTTGAGGTATTATAGATTAATTTTAGAATAGAATTTGACCATGCAAGATATGGAGTTCAGCATGATAGCTTTGTACAAATTTTTATCTCAACTCATATCTCTACAAGCAAAAGATGAAAAACAAGAAAATGAAAAACTTACGTGTTATATTCATACCTGGTTGGCCAGGTAAGGAGGAGAGGTGTGAGGCTTGTGGGGTCAGTGTTAACATCCTGTCAATCAAGGATTCCATATCAGGACCTGTGTCCACCTCTAATTCCTCTCCACCATCAGCGTCGTCTGATTGGTTACTATTTATTCTATCTCTAACTGCCCTGGAATATGGTTCTTTTGATCTTGGAGGCTGAGAGAATATAAAATCCAACAAATAATATAATTACATATTAAAATCTCACAAGCAGTACATAAGCTGAGTAAATTTTGAAACAATGCATTGCTGGTACAGCTGTAAAAAGACTTGGAAAAATTGGTGTTAAAGTTAACATATGACTAACAATATGAGAAGTGAATTGGAATGAAGAAGATTATGTCCAATAGCTTGTAAAATAAAGAAGCATACTGCTGAGATTTGAAGATTGTAGTGTCTCTTTCAGACCTTTAAACAGTTGCTCAGTGCATAATCCTACTTTACCCCATTCTCTACTTTGGAGTCTTTAGACCTAACGAAATGAATCATTTAACTTTCTAGTTCTGCCGCTGTCGTTACTTGAAAGTTAATTTATCTTTAATGGAGCATTATACACCATGGACATTCAAAGCAAAAGACAGGATGTACATTTTTGTATAATATTTGAAATCTTTTCATAATAGCACAAGTAACAAAAGAATTTATCTTGCATCTAACTGAAAAATCCGTTTTTCAACCATGCACCTTTCTTGATGTCATTGAATGATACATGGCCTCTAAATTCAAATAAATAACTTTTTCTTAACATGCAGAAATTTGTAAAGACATAATTACATTGAGTATCACGGGCTGGCTTTTTTTCTTTATAGGATATCTCCTACATTATGTAAACAATACAATTACAAATATTAATCTGAAAATCTACCAAAAACTGACAAACTTTTGTTACTATCTTGACTTCTCTTGGTCACTGCATTGGGCTAAGTCTGATTGATTAGCTCAAAAAAGTAGATGAGCAAAGTTGTTCTATAATAATAATAAAAAGATTAAAAAATAAAACTTTACACTCTCAGCCATAGACAGTACTTAAGGACAAGGCCCTAAAAGTGTCTTTTCCATCAGTACTTTTGTATTACGTCAGATCAGTAATAAATTGATGGGCAACAACAAAAAAATATAACGTGAGAAAAAACAATATTTGGACTGCACATGCCCTACAGTCAAACTACTCTCCTTAACAAGTTTTCTTTTTCTTCCTCTAAACACGAGCAATTCATCCAATACTTTCTGCCATGATCCAAAACAACATTATCAATATACAATTGATCAAAAGTTGGTCATATTTATCTTTCTTTTAAAGAGATCTTTGCACAACCAATCTATTCTACATATTTTCTTAATATATTTGTCATCGCATCTTACTTTCGGAGGTGCAAATGGTGAAGCATTCTTTTGTAGAGTTGGCCTGCAAAAAAAAAAAAAAAAAAAAAATATTGAATAAAATTAAAGGTAAAGTAATATTCACCCATTAAAATTGTATTAGAGCTATTCTTTAACTTTTGTAAATTTCAATGGTTGAGCATATTTTACTCAAAATATCTCTATTTTAAATTAAGTCCTTTCCAACACAAATTAGTTTCTTGTCTAAGGTTTTCCTAACAGAAACAAAGGAAGAAGTGCTCTGGCTACAAAGCCGAATCCCCTTATTTTCTCACTCATAAAAATTAATTTAGATCCATTTTCTGAGACAATGACAATAAAATTTCCACTTAAACTGCATTTATCAAAAGGGCAGGAAAATACAAACTTTCAAGTGGAAAGAGCAAAAGGACAAATAAAATATTTTTGTCAATGAATGAGGATTTGGATAGAGGTTTACGTGCAAATCCTTAAAAAAAAACCCCAAAAACTTCAGACATTCAGAATACAAATATAAAAACTCTTTTAATTTTGGAGCACTTCATATCCCATAAACAAAGAGGATGACACGGCTGACTTTCACAATATCGACTCAGAAGGCATCTTAATTGTTTATAATGAAAATTGTTCTCACCTAGAGAAGAATATTTTAGTGATGCATATGACATTCAAGATTTACCAGTAAAGCTTCACTATGATAATCAATAGACTAAAATATAAGCTTTATGAGCCTGGAGTCTCAGATAAATGCACTTTCAGTAAGAGATATCTGTATCTCATAAGACTAATACAAATTATTATCATTATTAATATTATTATTATCAAGATCACATGAGATATTCAAATATTATGATGTGCTGACAAAATAGGAATTAAGTATGTTATTGCACTTTATAAAAGATTATCAAGGCCGCAAAAAACTTAAGATTTACTTTGATGAGTGAATCCAAGTATTTTAAAACTATGTTCAAAGAAACCAAAAGCTTCATGAAACTTTAAAAGCAAAATTTAAGGCATAAAGCAAACAAACTTCTCTTTTTAAAAATGATTTTTTAAAAGCTGTTCCCAATGATAAAAGTATTTTCCTTTCTTTTTTGTGTGGATGTGAAAATAATTTAAATAAGAAAAGGCAAAATTATGCTTTGATAATTTAAATAACAAACCAAAACTTTAAAAGAAGGACAACATAAAAGGGGGGAAAGAGGTAGATAGCAAACCCTAAGATAATAATAGAAAATTTTTTTTTATATAAACTTATCTGAAGTACTCTTTTTTCTTACAATCCATTTTGTCTCAAAACTAAAACAGTATAATTCTTCACAGCAAGAAACACTACAAAGGTTTAACAAATACATCATCTAACTATTGTCACAGATTATTGACGAAAACTATACATGATTTAACTCTTAAAAACATTATTTAAGAAATATGATTTGTTTGGATTAAAATAGTCAACTTGATTTAAAAAAAGTTAAAAAAAAAAAGAAACTGACATTTTTATATATAAAAAAAAAAGAACATTTAAGCCATGATTGTGAACTATAACTAGCTAAAACACCAATATGTTCATCAAGGTAATGTCAATGCTCCAAGGCTCTGAAGGACTACATGTCTTACTGCATTATTAAATGTTTACAGTTAAAATTTCACATAAACTTTGATTCAGACTTTATGCTTTTGATATCTAACTTAATCACTTAATAGAAAGAATTGGTCACTCTGGGTAAGGGATTTAATATAAGCCAAAAACTAAAATTTGATACAAATAATGGATTTATTTGCAGCAGTTTATGTTATTGATTATCTATAGAAAGTAAAATTTGACCATGAAAATCACTCCATACACATTTGACTGTTTTCCAAATGATTCAGTTTCAAGAAAGTAATAGTAGAGCTTTAAATTTTATGTAAACAGGCTTTTCCATGCATTTTTCTTTCAGTGATTTATCTACATAAGCAGCAATATAGGAATTTCTATACAAACTGAAAGCACTACAATTTATCAACAAAGCAATGCAAGCTTATGAACATATTATGAAAATATTCCAACAAATATTTGTTTTAACAATAAATACATTTTATGACCACAGAAAACATACACGTTGAATGACACAATAGGAAGAGAAACGCTTCATATGACTGCAAAAAATGCAAAAACACACCTAATGATAATTAAAGTGAAGCAGAAAGATAATTTAAAAAATAAGAGGGGTAATGCAATTTAAACACCAAACAACAGCAGAATACACGGGAAGTATTCCCTGCATGCAGCTATGTTTGCTGTCTTTTTTATGTTATCTTACTCTTCATGTATGGATGGTACATCGTCCTCTAAACATAAACTACTTCGATGACCTCTGAAAAAAGCGAGTTTGGACAGCTATAAACATCAAATGGCTGGACAGCCTTGTAACACACTGATGTTTAGATACTTGATTTTTAATATGAATATCTCATAAAATGAAATTAAAAAAAAAAAAAAAAAAACGAAGGAGAAAAATAAAAATTCCGTATTAAGAAAAACCATTTGTTATTTATTCTGAAAATACTTATTAACAACTAGCCCCTTGAGATCTATGTTTAATTCATAAATTACTCTCAAATTGATGAAAACCTCTTCATATTGTATTTTTGACTATTATCAACATACACACAAATTTATATGAGGCCCCATTTATAACCTATTAATTATATTCCCTTGGATGTTGAAATTACATAACAAGACATTAATTTTCAAGTCTTTGACAACATTCATTTACACCTCGTTCTAAAGCTTAAAAAAATTATGTGATATACAACAAATACATCCATTTCCGCTTCCTTCTTGTGATTAATTTTTTCAAAATGCTTTCAGAGAAGTATTTAATCATGCTAATGGTCAGTTACAGGTTTAACATATATAAGTGATGATTATAAATTTTATTTAATTGAAAAAAAAAAATAAAATCATAAAATATTTTGCAATTCTTATTGTAGTAAATGAGTATGTCAGATAATTCCTGCTACAGTCAATATCTATTTTATTTACTGACTAAGGATTTAGCTATCTATGTTTCTTCTCTTCTTTTCTTAATCATATATTTAAAAAACATTTCATCTCTCTCCCTTCCATGACACTTTTTATTTTTTAAACCTCTAGTTACAAGAATTTAATTGTCACCTGATACCAGTATATAGAAACTTGTGCTTTTGTTCAATTTACATTTTTCAATCTATTTCCTATAAAAGAATGATTCTGAAGCAATATGCTGTCTTGAACATTCTGAGTCACAAATGCAAGTGACAAAACTGAATGCAGACTGTGCTTTCAATAATAGAGGAGATAAAATTAGCACACACATTCATTGAACATTCCATATAAAAAAAAATGTATTTTATTTCCTTCAGATGGTTTTACAAAATCTTTTAAATGTTTTTTTTGTGTGCATTATTTTATAAGGTCTATTTTTGCTTCTGCTTTCCAATTTATTACCTCTGAGATAGTTCCTCCTCTACACACTCAAGCAAACTCCTGAGCGAGGAAGGTAACAAAGAGAAGGGGGAAAAAGAGGAAAAAGATAAGCAAAATCTTTAAGTAATGTTTTTAGGAACAGAAGAAATAACATAAACTTTTGTAAGAACATAAAGTCTTGGTCTATATAAATTACACATAGGTGCCACTTTCAAATTTTGAAAAATGAGAACCTTTGTTTAATCCCTACAAAGTTTAGGTAAGAAGGCAAGGAAAAAAATGGATGAAGATTGCTAGAACAATAGATGAATAAACAAGTCCAAATCTTGACCCCCAATTGGATTATCAGGTGGTAAGGCACGAACCTAAACTTGACAGAGAGTCATAATCATATTATAAAGATCGTAACCTGAAACTTGTAACGGGTCATCAGATTTTTATAGAACGCCAGATCTTTTATCAGATTTTTTATAATAAAGAAAAAAAATGGAAAAGCAACTCTAGATCACGAGATTTTACATGGGCATATTTTTAAATCCTAAAGTTGTTTTACGGATTTACTAAACAACATTTTAAAACCCTATTAAGCATGCGACACAAACAACTGAGTTAGGTAGACATTTTAATTAGCTGTACAAATCTGTATTTGTTTTTGGTGCGAAACAAACTCAAGGTTTGAATAAATTGGACTGTCAAAACTAGATCTAGGAGGTTAACCTTAATCTCAATTAGAATATTAGATCTACACCGTACAAATCTGTGTTTGTTTTAATGCGAAACAAACACGTTTGTTTTGATTTTAAATCCAAAAGGAATTACGCTCTATATCTAAATTTTGTGTTAAGAATTAGAATTATGGAGATATCTAGATTCTAAATAAAGATGGATAGGTTGAGGCATATAATTTTATCTGGATCATGTAAGTAGAAGGAGAGGTATCACGATTATTTATAAACCTCTTAGATGCCCACACGCATACCAGCCTCGGCAAATTGACACCACTGTCCCGTTTGTACAAGAGGGTTTTGAGCTACTTTCTATAATCTTTTCAGAAAATCTATGTGAGATAGAACTTATCCAGGAACCATCTAAACTGTACGCTTGCAAATGACTGAAGATGATAAAATTGATAACTGGCAAACTGTGGCCCATGTCAAGCATAGCAATTCTCATTGTAAATAAAAACTTCGATGAAAGTCTAGTTTTTATCAGGCTCTTAAACTAAGACCTGGCACATTGGAGCTGAAGATCATACTCGTTTCAGTAGCTTTCATTAAATATATAAAAAGCCAATCAAACTCCACACAGAATGCTGCCCAATTTAAGCTTGTATCCATTCATATCAAGGTGAAGTGTTCAGTGCATTTTCAGGATTTGAACTCAAAACTTCTCATCCATATTCTGAAATCATTTTAAGGACTAGATGTCACACCTTTTCTCTCACAAGCTTGAGGAAAAAAACAAAAAAACAAAAAAACTGACAGCATTAGTAGTAGCGGAACACCCGCTATTTCACAGGTAAGTGGCACCTATGATAACACAAATTATAATAAATGTCTTTTTCAAAAAAAAAAAATATTCAAAACAATAAGACTAATTTTAAAAAATGAGCATTAAAAGTGAATTTCATAACATATACCCATATAAATCTCTTAAAAAAAAATTAATTCAAAATTAATGAAAGAAAGAGGGAAAAGATTTACAGGAAAAAATCATTACATCATAAGTACAATTTTGTGTTTTGTTACAATTTCTCAAGGACAAATTACCACTGAATTTGTAAATGAATTTAAAACCAACTCATTAAAAGCAAAAAACCCAAAGAAAAAATAAAGCTTGAGAGTTTATTGTGTTTGATTCTTTAACAGACTAAAAGATATTAATGAAACAGAGAAAGTAAGCACAAAATTTTGAGCTACTTTAGCATTATTTTTGCCTTGGTCTTCTGTGCAAGCCTACAGAGATTCTCACCTTGTATTGAGAAATTTGGGAAACTGTGCCACCTACATATAAAATGCTGTAACTGACATGTGAGAAAAACACTTACTAGTTTTGTTCCATGGTGAGCTAGAGCGCAAATCTAGCAGCAAACTAATTCAATATTTAAATTTTAATGAAAAACCAACAAAATTTACCAATAAATGTAGGTATGTTTGTTAGACTGCCTAGATCTATGATTTTCTTCAGCAGTTTCAAAGGTTAGGACTTTGTCGAGATCTTCACAGCAGTCATTGGAAATTGTTATCCAGGTACTGATTAGTTTTATGGTAATTCTGAACAAACAGGTAGGAATTAAAAGAAATATATCTTATTTTCATTTAATACTTATAGTGATCAGCAATTTTCCTATTTCCCAACTTCAGCAACAGATATGTCAAAGAGGTTAAATGCTATGAAGTTGAAGATAAACATAGGCCTTCAAAAAATGCATTGGCATTAGTTGCATAGCAAGATATGAAAAAAAAAATTATTTGATTTGGAACATAAACCATAGCCTTTTGATAGTTGAACAAAATTTCATCAGTATTTTGTCAAGAAGACTGTAGCTTGCTCTCATAAAATTTCATCCACATTTACAAACAAAAATGCATCACAATATTACTACATTGCCTGTTTAAAAGCTTAAAAAAATAAACCGAGGACAATCAACACATAAATGCTTTTCAAACTTTAAAAATGGAATTATGGATAACTGTGTGCCAGCTCATATCAGTTTCAGGCTTTTAATTGTACATTTTTGAAAACCAAAACAACCATGGACCAGTTTTTCTTACAATTATAACTGCGAATGGGAAATAAAATCAAACACACAATGAGTAATTGGGCTGGATTGAACTAATTAAGCCGCACATAATACAGGCAGAGGAAAGCAATAAGAAAACTACTCATTGTATTAGATTTGAAAAGAGGAATAAAGGCAACTCACTTCTGAGTAGATTCTTCATCTAAAAAGGGCTTGGCTGTGTTATATTTGTCATCCTGAAAGTAATTCAAGATTCTTGTGAGTTACAATTAAAATAACAAAAAAAAAAAAAGAGATGAATTATTGTGAGACAAATGCCAAACATTCTCTCTACAAATACCCGCATATAAATGAAAAAATGGAACAATTTTTCCTGAACATGCATCCTTTGAAATAGATTAGCTTTCTATTGCAGGGAAATGCAAATGCTTATTTTCAGTCCCACAGGCATTGACTGCATACACTATTGTAACCTATACAGTCAAAAAGAGTATTATGCTCCACTCAATGATTAGATGAGGCCTGAATCCTGCATCAAATAGCTCATATCAGTATTTTAAAGCATAGCATTTGTGTTATCTATACAAGACTCTCATCTGAGAATCTTAACACATTTTAAGCATAATTTACAACAAATTTAACTGGAACACATTTCAAAGCAACTTACTAAAACTTAAATTTTTTAGTCTACAGTTTGTGATAAAATATAATGGCAACAGGCTCGATAGAGTGCAATTTTTAACTAATATCTATATGAGAACTTACATCTGCTTGATCCACTACACTCACTGAAAATAAAAAATAGGAAGACAAGTCATTTGAAGAAATCAAAAGCCACAAACATGTCTACAAATCCAAACAAATGATGACAAGAAGAAAAAATTTACGCAAATGAGCAGGACTAAACTGAAGCAAATTTCATATTCTAAAATTAAATGCTGATTATGCTCTCAATAGAAGATGTAGGAACAACGCTTTAGGCAAAATATAGTGATCCACAATAACATCTCTGGACCAATAGAAGTTTATCTTTTCTACTTAAGATTTGACCTCGCTAAATGAGATGTAATAACACTTCGAATCTTAGGTTTACACTCAGAAATGAAAATGAAGTCACTATTTCAGCACCTGGAAGTTCAATACTGTCTGTATCTGCCATTTGTCGAGCTGTTTTATTTGAGGGTATCCTTCTTGGGGCATCTTTTAAGCAAGGCTCCTGAAAAATATTCAGAACTTTGCATGGTGATCCACAATAATTAAAATCTAGACTGAGTTCTATAGCACTCTATATTTCAATATATCGTTTACATTACTTGTGGCCTTGATATCAGTTTCATTATCTCAGTCTATGTTGCAAACTATCTTTTAGTCAAGAAGTATACCAAATAATATGCAGTTTGTAGGTAAACTGAAAAAGTTGCCTAAAAACAATACAACATCCTAGATCAATATTGTGTACATAAAAGGACCTTTCTACACTCTAGTAATTCAATTGACACAGATAAAAAATTACCACTTGATGAAAAAAAAAAATACAATCTCAAAAATCATCCATTAACTTGTTATTCTTTCTACTTAATCAATTTTCTAAGTCTAAGACAAACAAGACGCTTTGTTTTAAATGCACAGTCTTTCCTGTGTTGCCGAACAAACTTCAGAATATAAAAACATTGACAAATTAGTTTAATTCTATTTTTTAATTTGAGTTACATATTAATATGAACGATCCTTACCCCATCTTCATCTTCAGTGAACTCAAATGTGTGTGTTGGGTTTCTTGATTTCTCAAGCATCTCTTTTGTCAACCTTCTGCTTAAATCACCCAGCAGAAAAGTATGCTAAATGGTGAATAAATGTAAACTTTGAATAAGATGTAAGAAAAAAAATATTACAAACCAAAATACCTTTTTGGCCTAACTATATAGTATCAAAAATTTGATTAAGAGAAATGGAGTTTAAATATTTTAAGTTCAGACGTAAATCTAGAAAGCAACTAAAAGTAAAGAGTAAATAAGTATGATGTCTTACCAGTAAGACTATCACAACTGCTTTAATTCCTTGGAATTCCAGTATAAGACTCTAGGAGACTGAAAGGTATGTTTAGATGTTATATATATAATATATATGTGAGGCAGCCGAGGACTTTCAGTCATAAGTCACAACTACCGATTTTGAGTAACAGCGTTATAAAGAAAAAAAAATCAATTCTTGGTCGATGTGGAGTTATGGTCAAAATTGCACTCTATAACATTTTTTCTTCATGCTCTGTGAATAAAACATTTGAAAACAACTGTTTAATGTGTTTATTTTCCATTTTAATGAGGCTACTTCTGTCGGCATGAATACTAAAACATAGAATCTAGTGCACATCCTCCGTTTCAACCATTTGATCAGTTCTCAATTTGGAGCAAAATATGAATGTTCTATTCTCTATAACTTGTCATCTCGCACAGAAAACATACATAAACATTGTAAGTTGTATATATTTATATTTGCTTTAAAATACACTGCACAGCCGTTGATTTGTCGAAGCGCTGGTGATCAGTTGTGAAGCCTAGAGCAATGGCATCCTACGCATGTAGATCTAGAGACACTGTTCATAATGAGCGACGCAGGATTGCTGCTCTATTAAATAGATTTAATATGTCAATGATGACAATGCATTAGACCGGAACTATGCTGATCATCTTCATGATTATTTTGGGACAGATTCCAGTGCTACTGACTCTTGACTTTGATAATACTGACACTAGCGATCTTGAAAGTGAAGTGCTGGCATTGAAAAGCAAACACCAAGACAGTGCTTATTCTGCAGATATTGACGATTTTAAAAGGCTAAAAAACACTAAAAATGTAAGAAATAAACATAAATATTGATCATTCACTCATTACATTATTGCACAATCATATTCCACTTGATTACATGTTTTAATTGGGATACAGAAGTCGTTTTGTAAGTCAAAATGCAAAAAAAATGATGAAAGAGGAACCAAAACTTTAAAGGCCATTTTCTCATAAGTGGGTATCTGCAGGTATGAATCTTTGAAAGACAATATCTTGGCCTCTAATAACAATTTTAAGGATCTGTAAACTCTTTAAAAATGTTTGCTGTTTGAGAAGACGTATATAGCTGCGTATGCTCAAAAATCAACTTGACTGAAAATCCCTGGCTCTCTCACATATATTTTGATAATGTAAACTAAAATTTGGAAAAAAAAATGGATAAGGAACTTTTGCTTCTTCCTAAATGATTATTTAATTAATTATGGTAACAACCTCAATAAGTCTGTCAGCCGATGGCCTCTTTTTAGGATTTTTGGTTAAGGCAACTTTGATAAAACTTTGGAATACAGGTGACCTGAAATAAACAATGAGAAATAAATATCAACTGGTAATTGAATTACACACTTAAACTTTTATCTGCTGGACTCCATATTTCAGACTTAATGATGCAAAATAATAGGATTAAGAGGAAAAAAAAATGCACGCCACAGCTAACAATTCAATAATACCAAGATTTGAAAGAAGTATTGTGAACATGTTTTTTTTCAAGCTTTAATTTATATAGAAATAAACCATACCATTTGTTCTTGTCCTTCAACTGTGGTGGTTTAAAACCACTTTTTGACATAAGAAGAAGAGCCCTGGAATAGAGAAAATTATTTTAATGATGCACGACATATGATCACCAATTATATTACACTAGTAACATTTAACATTCACTTCCTCCATTACAGACAAACAACTTTTCATGAATACAAACTCTTTTGACTTAAGTTGTCATAAACTGATTAATGCTGAAAGATATAAATTGCCTAAATGACAGCTCCACACAATGTGAACTGAAGAGTAAGTTGTTGAAGTATTCTGCATTAAGACAGAGTTTTCTTACCTCATAGGATGAAGATCAAACATGGGAGGCTGGAGCTCTGCAAATTCTATTGCAGTGATTCCAACAGCCCAAATATCACACTGTTGGTTGTAGCCCCCCTTTCTCTCCACAGCAGCAACTTCTGGTGCCATCCTAAAAATATAAGCATCAAAGAATTTAAATTATCAACATAAGAATGACATAACATCACTCTGAGCAAATGACATTTGAAAAATATTTGAAAGTAAGACTAAAAAGTATATAAAACCATTTTTTTTCATAAGTAAGTCAAAATATCAACTAATCTACACTGTTGTAATTGAAATTTAAAAAATAAGTACAATAATAATTTTGCTGAGAATATGAAACTGGACTTGTTAAGGTTTAAAAGGAAAGCAGCGTAAGAGGGAGCATATCAAGGGCAACCAAACATTGCCCCCCCCCCCCGCAAAAAAAAAAAATAGATTGCAAACATTCTTTTTTCAAAACTAATTTAGCTCATTTATAGCCGTGTCCCTACAATGTTAGTGCTTTCTGCATTTCACTGTCTGACCTGAAGCATCTTCAAGGTTAACTCGTAAGACTATGTTTTACACATTGCAAACTGCTCTCCTGATCTTTATCTTATCTAAACACATTGGAGCTGAATATGATCAATATTTATTAGGTCTAGAACTTATCAATAGCTTCCACCAGGCTGTGTAAACAAGTTATACAAATTATATTTCCTTTGTTTCCCCAGGCTCTTTCAACTTGGTCTGCAATCTTGGAATGACTGCAATTTTGTATCAAATACAGCATAGTTTAAATCAAATATCTGAACCACGGCGTCACTTTAGTGATACTTTAGTTGCGGCGCACTGGCCCCAGTCAAGCGATAAATAGGTCACGGGGTTGGGGTTAACCACCCAATATGAGGTCAAGGTCGGCCCCACTGCTGGCATGCACCAGTCTTTTGTCATAGTTTATTTTAATACGATCTGCAAGCTTCATTTAATTATCTTTTCATTTCATCATTCACTAAATAAAAAAATAGTAAAAAAAAGTTGTCATTAAAAAAAAAATTATAATAACAGCTTTGTAGAAGCTTTCATATCAGTCATTTAAAAAGTTGGAAAAATGACCTGATTACTAGGCTAATTAACATGATTAAATGACCGCTAGCGGACAATCGGCTCCACAGACCTGGAAAAAAATGTTACTGTTAATAAGACAAATGTTTTTCTAAACATTCATGCAAAAATCATATCCTCAGCACAAAAATTGTGTCTGTGAGCTTGATTCAAACATAATTCCTTTTAATTATTACTACAGCGTATGTTACTCTATTGAGTTAAAATATCCAAACAAGGAACAATGGCGAATAATAAAACATATTTTATCATTGGTGTTTTTGAATCATCTCTTGTGGCTGACCTGAGGGTTTGATAGGTGTTGATGAAGCTATGGGGGTAGTTGGAACAGTGAGTGTTTGCTGCTCGTTAGAAGTCATGTCTATGACTGTTGCGCTGATCAGTCATGTTTTGTGGTAAGTTTCTAGATCTATATTCTATGTTTGTACCTCTGTCGATCGTTACTTCCACTGTCTGTGTGTCTGCTAGTGGGGCATCTAACGTATTCGTTTTCTTAATTGTCTCTAGTGGGAGAAGTGTCTATGTGGTCTCTATTTTCATGCTGATATAACTGGTGGGAATCTTCTCTATCTGTCTCTATGCTATCACTGGGCCTGCTGGTACCTACAAGTTCTAAGCTAATTTCATTATCTGTATGGCTACCTGTCATCGTTTCAGTTGTGTCTGCAAGTGTAAGTAGTGTAGTGTTGCGGTATCAATCTGTAAAAATTAAAAAGTGGCTAGTGGTATGAATGTCTGGATGGGTTTTATTTTCAGTGAGTTCTCTCTCGGTGAGTCTCTCTAAGTTTGAGAGCTCATGCCTGCTTTGTAAACTCTCATGCCTTAGCTAGGTTAGAGAGACGATATCACAAGAATGGGTTAATAAGTTGTATGTGTCATAAATATAGATCTAGTCCTAGACTAGACGCTTTTATAGTTGCCACACTTCTTTTTACACGCTGATATGTTTGCCTTACATCATATGGCAACATATCGCGAACAAAATCATTGATTTTGGATCGATTCCAAACACCATGCAAATGTCATCACTAAGTTCAACGCCAGAGAACGTCTTTTAATTAAATATTGCTTTTTCACTTCTTATTTAAAGTCAGTTGGCCACATGTTCGGCACATTTCATTCGCATAATTATATTGATAGTGATGATCTTGAGTAAATTCCATAATAGTTAAAAAAAATTATTCAAAAACTCTTTATCATTGCTGAGGATATGAAATCTGTTAAATCAGAAAGAGAAATGATATTTGAAAACCGTTGAAGATGAAAAACTGATTTGTATGGAGCCGTTTGTCAGTAATTGTCTAATTAAGTGAACACAATAGAAGTATAACGGTTGAGCCGATCTTGAGTGTGTTCCATAATGGTGTAAAAAAAAATTATTTAAAAATTCTCTGTTGTTGCTGAGGATAAGAAACCTGTTAAATCAGAAAGAGAAATGATATTTGAAAACAGTTGAAGAAGAAAAAATGATTTCTATGGAGCCGTTTGCCAGTAATCGTCTTATTAAGTGAACACAATAGAAGTATAATGGTAGAGTTGATCTTGAGTATGTTCCATAATGGTTTAAAAAATTATTTAAAAATTCTCTATTGTTTCTGAGGATAAGAAACCTGTTAAATCAGAAAGAGAAATGACATTTGAAAACAGTTGAAGAAGAAAAAATGATTTCTATGGAGCCATTTGCCAGTAATTGTCTTATTAAGTGAACACAATAGAAGTATAATGGTAGAGTCGATCTTGAGTATGCTCCATAATGGTTTAAAAAAATTATTTAAAAATTCTCTATTGTTGCTGAGGATAAGAAACCTGTTAAATCAGAAAGAGAAATAATATTAGAAAACCGTTGAAGAAGAAAAAATGATTTCTATGGAGCCGTTTGTCTGTAATTGTCTAATTAAGTTGACAAAATAGAAGTAAATTTATAAAACTTAATTAACAAACTAAGTGAGCAAAACGAAGCTCTAAAATAAAACCTTTTAAAGATAAAAACACGGGAATTTCACAAAAGACGCAAGACTGAGTTTATAAATCGAAAGTCAAGAGAAAACCAGTCTAGCTTGTTAACAAATTTGACCATAGCTTGTTAAACAAAGACAAACTTTATTACGCATCAAAGTGCAGTGTGCAAAATATCGGGCGCACTGGTTTACCCTGCCTAGCAGCGTCAGCAGAGCGTATCTGACAGTGATTGATTCACTGAAGATGGTCCTTGGTAAGGAGATATGCAGGCAAGCAGGCCTAAACTAAAGTATCGCTGAGAGCTGATTTTGAGACGCCGTGGAACAAAACAACATTTTGAAATGCATAATCAAATATATCAGACCCAGCAGAATTTGAAATAACAGAATAGACTGTTAGTCCTATCAAAGATGGCAGTCTTACTAGAAGATGAATAACCCTGGGGTAATAAACAATTAAGTGCCTCCCCCCCGAAAAAAATAACAATCTCAAACATATATCTGGATTTAAAATTATCAATCTTGGCATGTAAATCACCTGCCACAACTATGTCTCATACTATGCCTGGTTTTTTTTTTTATTTCAGATCTAGATTTACTCTACCTCTATTTAAGATGTCGTGATTGATTTAGATTATCAACTAGATTTAGATAATATATAATTATCTCAAGGGGAAAAAAAAATGTTATTCTTAGATGCAAGATGAAATAAGAACAAGCCTTTCCTAGAAATAATTGCGACTTCTGGATGTAATGATGGAAAGATGTTTTGCTGACGAGTGAAGATAAAGTAAACAAAATTGTTCCTATCAAAAAGGAATGAGATTTTACAAAGAGCTTTGTTGAAAGTCATGAGATACTTCAAAGCCGAAGATCTAAGCAGAACTAAATAATTTTGTTGTAAACGTTTTTGCATGTACACATTTTATGTTTAACAATTTTACTTCAAAATTTCACACCAATGTACATTCTTGCAGACGCTATTACTTCATATGCGGACAAAAACTTGTGTAAAACTCATCTTTTCTAAAATCACATTCCCTACACCTTGAGCTGTGTCAATTGCCATACAAATCTTGATACTGTAATTCACATTATAACAGTCGAACAAAAAGAAACCATATTGCTGCTCGGTTTTGTCCTTTCGCACGGATTGTTCCTAAATGAAAGAAAAAAACCTCCCACTTGTTATACAATTATCTTTTCTCTTTTTCTTTTCCTGTAAAATTTTAATACTTGTGCGAAGCAAGTTCAACCTTTCAATTTCCAACAGATGCAAAAGCAGGATTTAAGGAGGATCACAAGACAATTCAAAATATTCTGAATTCCATAAATTTATGGAAAACTCTGACCCCTTGTATGTATGTATGTATAAACTGGACACAAAATTTTTTACTGAACTCAATGCAAGTGGCATAGGCAGCAGCATTCTCTCCTCCACCGCTTAGTTAGAACAAAATTTGATTGTAAACAGAGCCATGATTGTGGAGTCTATTTTTTTTTTTTGTTCTCATGATTTAACTTTACATGCATTTTTTTTCCTGTGCTCAGACTAAGAGGTTGAATAACCTGTTGTAGCCCATCTACAGCAATTTCTGTGTCCCCCAAGTATTACTGCTTTGTGTTTTACTGACTCCACTGATGCATCATTTAGGGTTACTCATCCCAATAAAAATAAAAGCCTATATTCTAGCTTACAGTTACATATTGAGCACTGATCTCATCTTTATCTTTCCTTAAGATATTTTGAGCTATGTATGATCAATTTTGATTAGGTCTTAAAATTATCACTGGCTCCACCAGGTCATGGCCATGTGAAATGAAAACTTATTATTTAACATTTAGATCTTGATCTAGATATTAGATTTATAAATTATTTGCTTTCGAATGAAAATAGCGTACTCGATCTATAATTATGGTCTCTTACCATGCCCATTTCGATAGTCAGATCTAGATTTACTCCAAGTCTAGATCTAGCTCTACATAAGATTTTCCATCCATTTTAATATCGACTGGATTTAGATTATGTATCTTGACCAAAAAGAAAACGGTGTGGTCCTAGTAACTATTATCAGCTGAAGAAATAATCATGATCCTTTGTTGGAAATGACAGCATGGTCTCGACATGAAGATGGAGAGAACAAAGTTTTTCAGACGAATATAGAAAATATAAAGTAAACAACTCAACGGCACCAATATTTCGCATGGTTTCAACTACAATACAAATCTCGATATTGAACTTCAAAACTTAAATATTATAAAAGTACATGATATTTATTTATTATACTGCCCAGTTTTATACTTTTGCACAGGTTAATACTAGATGACAGAGGAATATTGTACTTGTATTATTATAGTTTCACTATTTCTTTTTCCGTATAATTTTAGAGACGTTCAACCTTACCGATAAAAATTTTCTGTCTGACACAAGACAGGATTTACGGAGTATCCCAAAATATACGGAATTCCATAAATTTACGGAAAATTCTCTTCCCTGACATATATATTTTTAGCAATAGCCTTAATTTTTTTAAAAAGTATTTTCACATTACTGCAATTATTAAAAACTGCAAATAAAAAATTTAGTCTATAACTTGACACTGCTGAAGTAAAATATTCTTGCCAGTAAGGGGTTCCAATGAAAGACTTCCGTTTGCACATTGTGGCAGTAATCTGTGCCGAGACTCCAAAGTCAGCTGTACAAGATAGAAACAAATAGAACAATTGCCTCCATCAAATGATGTTTTGATTGATAAGATAAGCTTTAAATAGAAATGTACTTCTTACTGGACAATATAATTCTTAAACTGGTATTGAACACTTAGAGTATCCGTTTATTTATAAAACTCACACTGTTAGACACTGAGTGTTTGATAGGAAGACCCTTCTAAAATTTGACTTAGTTTAGACTAATCAATTCATTTGGAATTACCTTATTCGCTGTGAGACTGCGTTCTTTACGATTATTTACATCCTGGCCATCGTATTTGATTGCATTTGGAATTTTAGTGGAATTTTTACATCAAATATTTCTTCAATCCTTAGATCTAGATTAAGGCTGTTATGACAAGCAATAGATGGCTTAATATGCTTACAAACACCTCAAATAAATAATTTGTGTCCACTTTAATATATAATGTTTGTGTGCTTCTGTTACTTGTTAATAATTCAGCGAATTTTTAAAAAAGTAAATAAACATAATAAAAAGGAGGGAAAAATCTGACAGAAACATTAAGAGTTATCTGTCTAAATTTCATTCCAAGACATAATATTTTCTAACCTGTATGTTGAGCATTTCTAATGACAATGAATACATGAAAATGTAAGTTTTTGAAAAATTGAATCTCATGAAAGAGAGGTATGAGATATTACTAAGTTTGCTGAATTTTATTATATAGGCAGTTTCTATGTAATTTATATTTATTTCAATAAATTCTTTACCACAAAACTTACCTAATTTTATATCACCTTCATCTGTGACCAATATATTTGCACCCTAAAACAATGAACAAAGAAATTAAAAAAAAATGGTACTATAAATTCATACACATTTCAATTTTCCTTTTTTAAAGAAAACTTAAGACAAATGAAAATTCTATACATGGTCTCACTTATAGTTTCATATATTTGGCATTAGATTTAACAAATATAGCTTGATTCATATTGATGTTAATGGGACTCAGGAGATACATATAAAAATCAACTGCTGGTTAATAAGGAACTACAGAGACTAGGAGCTCTGAGGGCACGTCTCAAAACAATTCTTCAATTGAATAAATCTATAAAAATAACTTAAAGTGATAAAGTGCTATGGACCCTTTTCATTTCTGTTTACACTATATGAATGTGTAGTATGTAACTAATATCAATGAAGGTGTTTCAAAAACCAATTTTTTACAAGATTGACGAAAGGAATATGATGTACAGACTTTTACCTTGATGTCTCTGTGCATTTTACCACGACGATGAAGGTAATTAAGGCCTTTAAGGGTCTCTCTACACACAAATGCTATAGTTGGCTCAGGGAGAGGGCCCGTCACTGGAACAAATTCAAACAACCCAGATAAGCAACACCTAATGAATTTCATTTACTACAGTTCATGTAAGATTGAGGTTAACTATGCAACCAAATTCTTTTTTAAAAGTAAAGTAATTTACGCAATAGTTATAAGGAGAATATTGAATAAAAAAATTTCCAAAATTTCAATCTGAAAAATAAATTGACTTGGGACCCCCAAAAGCTTTAAATTTTAAACGATGAGTACCTACCATGGTATATATCTTGCATAGATCCACCACCACAGTATTCCATTGCAATCCATAGCTTTTCTCGCCTGGAAGAATATATTGAAAAGTTGAGTCAGAAAAAAGATAGACAAGTATACAAGATTTCCACCTGTTTGAAAGCAGTGAATTTTATTTGTACCTGATTAAAAAAAAAAATCTTATTCTTAACCTCACCTACTTCTGGTGCATTTAAACAGTGATAGGAAACCATGTTCTCATGCTTAAAAGATAATTGCTTAAGGTTATTCACATTCATGTATAATTTTGAAAAAATAGAAAGTATATTCTTTCATGTTATAACTCAATAAGTGATTCACTGATCTTCATTTTAGGAAAGCAACTGTAAACATTGTCAATAAATAAAGAAGTATAAAAATTAAGGACATAATCTGATTCTTTAGCTGTTACAGAATTGATAGCCTTTCAAAAACATAACCTATATATTTGTTTGGAGCTTAATTTAACATATATAGCAATAACAGAACATTACCTTAAGTAGCTTCCAAAGTAAGCTACAATATTTGGATGTTTACAACCTTTCATCATGATAATTTCTTGTTGTATGACAGCAAAGTCATCACCTTGAGGAATTTATAAAGGCAAACAATGTTAAAACCATCATGATCTCTAACATTTAAGTAACAGTACTTTGTAAATCCAAATCTCTCAAACAGGACATTTGACTGACAAATTTTAAGGCAAAACAATGCATTATTGTTAAGTAAAACCAGATGCATCTATAAAATTATAAACTGTGATGATATACAATAGTGGACTTTATTTGAAAATTTCTCTTAAAAAATATTTCTAAAAATTCCAGTAATTCAGGATATCAGCACTCATTAGCATAAGGCACAACGGAGTGTGAATAATAGTAATAAATTACTGTTTTGAATTACTTTTTCCTCAAAATAATTTGGTAATATGCTTTTAACTTGCACCAAAGGACTTTATCATTTATATTAAACTGGGAAAAATTGATCCATTGAAGAATGAAGAATCAATAAAATTTTTGTCACACCTGGTTCAAGTTTAATGACTTTGATGCCTGCCAGCTCCCCTGTATTAAGGTCTCTTGCCTGTAAATTAAAACAATATTTGTCATTACACAGAGAGATTATTTATGAAATCATAATACCAGTAACCAAAAAATATTGAACAACAATTATATGTTAGAATCCTCTAAGAGTAAGTTTTATTATTTTATATATATAATTATATTGCACCATTGTAACTCTTCTATGGACTGAGAAAGAATAATCACAAGCTTGAAACCACTAGACATTAGAGAAAGATTAGTTCCAAGGATGACCTCAGCCAGTTTAGATAAGCCAATCTCAGTGACAAATAGCTGTGAAGTCACCCTCTATGAGGTATCACAACCGAATCCTCTACAAATATTGCAGTAGGGACACCTTAGTGTATGTATCAGATATTAGAACAAAATCAAAAGCTAAAATTGTTGATAATCTGAAGAAAGAAATGAGGATAACACAGAAAACATAAGTAAATCCGAGAAAGTAAAAATTCACAACGAGCACAACAAGAAGATGACGAAAACTGAGGACATGTGACAACTCATTTGGGCCATTCCATGCTGGAATGAGAGAGATAGAGTTCCAATAAAAAGTCACTGGTAAATTCGTTTGATTTTTGCTTTCATCACTGATTATGATATCTGAGTCATACTCACAAGGGATTATTTATAAAATAGTATGAACATTTCATGAATTTCAGTTTACAATACTAGCAAGATATCACAGTACCTGTATGTTATTACTGAAAGGGAGTCCAAGAAGTGATTGGTTAGAGAAAAAAGCAGAGTAGAGTTAAAATTTACATGAGAGGTATAGGCACAAGTGTCACGCAGAGTAAGATTCTCTAGAAACCTAATGACTGACTGAGAGGATCATTGTCTAAATATCACTCAGTCCGTAGACTAAATTATACCTAGACGAGACAAAGATTAGGCCTAAGAATGAAGGATGAAAAGTAAACTTTTTAGTGAACTTTAGGAACCAGTTAAAGTAACGTCGTAGGCTGGAGCATGGATCTAAATCTAGGAGGTAGCGAGGCATGTTAGAGCATTTTTGCACAAATTTATCTAATTTTTTTTCCTATAATATGCTTTCCGCCATTCACTGGTTGAACTTGACAAATTGTAAAGATTCACTTTTGAGGTATTTCATACATGACTCTCCCCATCTTTATATTTAAATCTTTTCCTTTAGTCTTACATGATCAACGTTATCAGGTCTAGAATTTTCCCACTAGGCATCACCAGGCCATATTAAAATAACAAATCTTAACTTTGGGATGAAAATCATCCACTTGGATATTTTCTGGGGCTCTATACAGACCGCAGCATCACAAACATTATCTAATAGTCTAATTCATTATTTATCTAGTACTTTTAGATCAGAACGCAATTGAATTGTATAAATCCACATCTAAATTTAAAAATGAATCAACAAGATCTTAACTTTAGTTCAAGATTTGCAAGTTTGACAAGAAAACACTTAAAGAGTTCATGGTTCTATTTATTTTTTCCCAAGTTTTTATTTTAAAATCTTTAAATCAGCTTGAATAATGACTAGACCACAATCTAAATGGATCAGTGTAACAGTAATTTACATTGACACAGGTTTACCTAAATAATGATCTAGATTAGATCTACATTAACAAAATACTACCTATATTTCTTCTTTTTTCTTTTGCCAAGGGAAATTCATGATCAAGAAGTCAAAAAAAAAAAAACGCTCCAGTTTTTGCCATGCACAGTCATATGCTCCCGTCTTGTCCACTCACTCACCTTGCACTACCCAAACAGCAGATACCAACACCCATAGAGGGACACAATGGTTAAAAAAACTACATGCAGAGCATTGGGTAGACCATGATCAAAAACATATTAAACTAATCATGGCCCAGACAAAATGTGTAGACAGAACAGAGCTGCCTTTTACTCAGGAACTAGCACCAAGCTTCTCCGGATCCCATCCGCGATGAACAAAGACAAAGAAAAGTGTCAGTGCCATCAGCCACAAAGTTAAAGCATTTCCCTTTGGACTCGTTTGGAGGGATTTATTGTTAATTGAGACAACACTAGTTTGATGTAACACACAAAGTAACAAACACACTGTCTGTGCAAGAAGAAATACCTTAGTGGATGATGTTATATTGGTTGAAAAAAAGGCTGAACAGAGGGTCTTATATTGGATTTGCAAAATCCACCAACAGTATCCAGACTATCCATCTTTATTGTAATTTTACTTATAAGTTTCTTGATACAGCACATAACAAGAAAAATAAGATTGATCAATTTGCATATATCGGCCTAACTCATGTTAGGCTTCACAACTGAATGTTTCTCCAATTCGAAACTTGTAGTTTAATGGGATTTTAGAGCAACACAAAAATGCTTATAATAGTTATATCTAGAAAAGTATTTATTTGCGACAAATAAAACCTTCATATTTGTGTTCAGCAAATCAAATTCATTCAGAAAAATGAGTTGGGCCGATAACTGCAACAATACCGGAAGATCTAGACTAGCTCAACTGTATTGTGTTAAAGCACAAGGTTCTCATGACAAAAAGAGGGCTAAATTCAGATACCACCTTTTTTGAAGGATTGCTTGGGATTTGCACAAAAAAATGTGAGAGACTGGCCACTTTATTCTGTCGCATGCAATGCATTTCTTGTATTTAAATCTGGCACTCCAAAACTCATGGCCAGACATAGAATTGGTGAACTGAAAGTGACTCCACTCTGCACACTTGACATTTAGTAAGATTTTGACATTGTTTTAATCCCACTCCAAGATCTTCGAGACTAGCACAGTACTTAGCATCCTGGCACTAAGCATGTATGTTATTCCTGTATTATTTTGAAACATCACAATATATTCTGTAATTATTCTTATTAAAGAAAAATTCTCAACCCTTTAAATATTATAATCACAAAGAGACCTCTTGTTGATTTTGATTTGGAAACTTTGCTTTATCATCAGTTTATGGATAAATTCTTATAAATGCTTTTTTTTTAAATTTTTTAGTAGAAGTACTAGATCTAGAACCAAATTTGTAAGTTACATTTATAACAAATTTATTACCAAGAAAGATCTCTGCTTTTAACACAATACCTTTATACTTATAAGCGAAAATTTTTTTATGAGATTTGTGGACACTTCTAGAAATACTTATTATCAGATATCAATCTACCAATATTTTATATAGCGCTGACTGGTGTGACTTATCTTATTTTTAGGGAATCAAATTAAATTATATACCTTGTATACATCCCCATATGTACCACTTCCTACTCTTTGAATGAGTTCAAAATCATCTTGAGGGTCCCTGCGAGAAATATCATCAGCCGACATTGTGTCGATTCCCAATGATTCTCGTCTTCAAAATAAACAGAAATGACTCATTAATTCAGTCCATAGTTATTCATGTGATATACCATTCTCTCTCTTAGATTATAACTTCATCTGAACCTAGATCAATAAGCGAAGAGATGCATCTCCGCTGGTATGTATTTTGCCTTCATGAATGTAGTTCATTGGTCTTGTTCGTTCTCTCTGATTTTAGGCCTAGTTTCTGCTTCGCCTTAAATGATTATTTAGTTCCGTACTTGCGCACTAAGCTGTTCCGTTCCTTCGTAGTATCTTCATTTTTTTTCTATAATTAATTTTTTATTTTTGATAAAATTAATATTTTTTCGTTTCATGTATCAGCTTAAAATAAATCAACTTTATTTTTTTCCTTCAATGTTAGCAAATCAAAATATATACCGCTGTTAACATATTTATTTGGAAAATATTGATTAATGATATTTTAATCCACGGTAGTACAAGTGCCCCCTAGTTCTTTGATTTTGATATTTCAGAACATTTTAATACTTGCAAAAATGTGTTTCAAAATAAAATTCAAACTAAAGGGAACATTGAATATTTAATCATATGGAAAGAGATCTACTAAGTTTTTTTTTTTTTTTTTTTTTGGGTCTATAATGATTTTATTGTGATTGTTGGCTAGCTCTTTTAATTGTAACTTTCCAGAGTGTTCAGGTGTAATTTATTGGCCAAGCTCCACACATCTGTATTGTGAACATTAACACAAATGTTTCAGAATCCACCGATGCAATTAAGTGGCATTTCTGTCGTATTTGATCGATTTTAAATAAGGCATTTGAGACGCTCATGCGACGAATTTTGTGCATGCAGCCACTGCATCGAGTAGCAGGCCTGATACTGAAACGGTACGTCGAAGTTGATCTAAGTATCAGGTTTAAAGCGGACACGTTAAAAAAACAAACATGCTGTATGCTGCATTTAACCTGTGGGCCCCACGAGCCAGTTCTACTTTTCTAGCCTTGACCTATGGAGCTAAAGGCCTAAACAACTCCAAACCTCCATTCCTTGACTAAAGATCGAGGCTTCCTAAAATACATACAGGCTAAGTCACCGAAGTGAACAAACTTTTGCAGTAAGTGCAAGAGTGAGCGATACCATTCAACTATTTGAAATAGTTAGGACTGTTAAATATTTTTGTTGTGTAGGGCTGAAGGCTGAATTATAAGTGCATCCAGAATACAATTCTGTCCTAACTATGCCCAAAAGTTAAAAAAAAATAGATCACTATAACTCGAATATGCAAAAAGTTTCTGTACCTCGGTGACTTAGCGTGTAGGCACGTATGTATTTTAGGAAGTCTCGCTAAAGATTCAAGAATTTTTTTATTTATTTTTTTTTTTGGACGGGGTAGGGTCTTGACCAAGAGCGCACAACTAGCATTCAGTGAATGAAGTGAGGGTTTTGTCACATTGTTTCGTTTCTGATGATCTGCTCTTATGACGTGTAAAACAAATTTTTGTTGCAGGATGAAAACATGGCAGCGCTCTGCAGTTTCATGACTTCTGTAAAATCAGTCGTTGTACTTTCCTTTTTCATTTCTGCGTTAAGTGGAGTATCGCCAATTAGCGGGCCAGCTATATCAGACAAAAGGCTCTGTGCTGATAAGCATTGTGGGAGTAAGCAAACATTTCGGTCAATTTTTCCCCATAGGCCTATCTTTTTTCAAGCGCAAGGGGCGATGCCGGTTATTTATAACTATAAGACTAGAAGACCTAATTTAGAATCTTTCTGGAAGTCTAGAATTTAATACCTTTTTTCATTTAAGAACATTTGAGACTGAACGAACTTTTATATAATAGACTGTTAAATTTCTGTACTCTCACTCTCAGTGTACAGCAGGGTATTGCAATAGAGTATAATTCAATAGACATAATTTAGACTAGTTTGATCTTCTTTAATTTACTTCTTTCGATTGCAATTTGTCAGCCTCAAACACATCAATGAACCAACCAAGTTTCTCTACAATAAATTTTCAGATATCGGCCCAACTCCTGTAGAGAACAGTTCTTTGTTCGTCGTTCAGTGTTGCATTTGCCTAGCTTAAAATACATTTTAAGTAGTGGAAGTTGTCATGATAAATGTATTGTATTATAAAGTATATAATAACATTAAATGGAATTACTATGACAAATAAGACCTCCCGGCTCCTCCTCATCTAGCTCTAGCTCGGTTTCCTCCTATTTGGAATCGGAAAATAGTGCCCCCAGTTTCGGAATTGTGCGTATGCACTGAGACTGCAGTGGGTAGAGGCTAGCTGTCCGGTTCAAGAATAAGTGGAGCAAGACAAGCAGATTGGTATACAGATACGGGACAAACTTAAGAAATAGTGCAACACAAAAATGCTAATTTTATATTGAAAATTATTTATTTACAACAAATAAAACCTTCATATTCTTATTCAGCGTATTCAATCCATTAAGAAACATACAATTTTAAAGCTTAAAGGAAGTTGGACAGATTGCAAATTTACCTTTCTCTCTCTCTCTCTCTCTGATATTGAGCTGATGTATAAAATTTCCTTCAACAAAAATTGTAATCATGTCCATATAGATTGTACTGTGAGAATAGACATGAATGAGCCAGGATCCATCAGATCTGCTATCCAGGACTACAAGGCTGCAACTTTTAATATCTGTTTGATTTTCAGAAGATTAAATCTCAAATAGCTTTGCTTGAGTAATACAGATTCAAAAGTGTCATCAGTTTCCTGTTAAATAAAAGGGTTAAGTATGGCACAATGCATATCTGAATGAGTGGTGTGGATTGCAATAATGGGCAGGTACTAAGTACTTGATTTCTCATTATTGTAAGGTCAAACTAAAGAGGGCTTTGTTTGATTGGGCCGTGTATAGAATTTATTAATGCCTCAAGAAAATTATTTTCTAACAATGAACTACCAATAAAAAAACTATGACATCATATATCCTCTATCATATATTAATATACAACGTACCCAATCAGAAGTCCTACCTCATTATTTTATCTGAAGTTTGATGTTTGCTTTGTTACAAATACTGTGTTAAAGGGATTTCTGATTCTCTTGTCTTGGTTTTATACAATTTTTTTTTCAAGCTGTGATATCGAAAGCTAAAGCATTGGCAAGTTATCCAAGTGAGCATCCCCAACTCTTGTCTTTCAAACAAAATGACATCATTACAATAACGAGTAAAGCTGCAGGTACCAACAAGCGGTTGTGGGGAGGAGAGGTAAGGGAATTCAATTTATTGTTCGTGTCAATCCTACCATTATGTGGTCAAGAAACTTTAAAAGTAGGCTTTGCTTTGAAGTATTTTTCAAATTATCATTCATGAGATTTTCTTTGCCTGGTAAAGAACAATTTCTTTTGAAACAAATGTGGTTGATAAGTAAGCCTTAATTAGCATATGTGGTCTTACAAAACATATTTAGGGTCAAAGAGTCTATACCGTAACTTAATTTAGTTTCAAAACAGAGAATTAGTTTGCGCGACAAAAATATGACGAAAGAATAGAAACAAAATACTCTTATGAGATTAAGGACCAATTTTCAAATTTTTCCTAGAATCATGATTAAGCAAAGTGAAATATATTATGTTTTTAAGATCACAATGCATGAGACGTCTTTGATTTGCAGGTAAATGGCCATAGGGGTTACTTCGACAAAATCTTTGTGAGAGAGATTCAAACTTTTGTAGCTCAACCTCAGCATGTGGTGGACACAGAGGTCAGTATGATTGGGTAATATTTGTTCTTTTAATAAACTTGAAATTATATATCCCTGATTTGACAAGTTATTTCAAAGGAGAGTAGGGTTTTTGTGCAAATGAACCCATATCATCTATATAATAATGAGCTGATTTTATGAGATCTTTTTAAGTCATTAGGGTATCATTCTCCTTTTCATTACATTTCCATGCTTAGGCATGACATGCAAGTGGGCATATTCCTACTATGTCATGGAAAGTCATGGATTTTTAATTCTCAAAAATTCTCATAATTATAAATGGTATGCTTTTTTGACTGATCAATTATAAAATATCCATGCAATAAAATGAATGCTTGAAATAAGTAAACATACAAAAAATTTTATATGTAATAAACAAATTAAGAGCTTCAATTTCATAAACTTAAAGATTGTTTTACATTCTGTTAAAAATGCTCATATTGCAAAGCTTTTTTCATCCTTTAACCATCTTTGAAGCCAGAACTCTAGAGCTAAATCACACAAACCAACTCTTTTTCATCAGTATACGTTGTAAATATAAGGCAAAAATATGGTGTCTCTGAAGTTTGAAAAATAAAGGAAGTATTTACTTACTTCATTTTAAGTGAAAAGAATTTTTTTTATTGTGATGCAACAAATGTTTCACACACAAAAATGGTGATAGAATGTATGTGTATCAATTTTTTATGAATAAAAGAAAATCTCCATCAGCAGATATTATTTTCCCTCATTATAGGTGTCCTAATCATAAAAATGATAATGTGCTCTCAATGTGATTATAAATTGTAACTGCTGTAAAATTAATCTAGATGAAAGCTATCATGCCATTCAAAAAGATAAACTGTCACTCATTAAGGGACAACTTCATCTTCATTGCAGTAAATCTTACTGCAAATTTATCATCATAATAATCAAATAGTCAATATATCTTGTCTAAATAATACGTGTTTTGTCCCCTTCAAGGTTGGTTTGATCCCTCAGAGTACATACTTTAAGACATTGTGTAGTAGAAACTTTCAATTTCAATTTACACATATAAATGAGTGCCGTGCCATATCTTAGCTTTTCCATTATGATAAATTCACTTTTTTTTTGTCAAGAAATGTGATAGTTTGTTTCTATTTCCAAAAAAAAGGATTTTTGTACACTTGTATTCATGTTCTTTAACAGGGAGATTTGTTCAACCAAGATGATGCACAACTTCCACAAGAAGATGATGAAACAAAAACCATCAAAGAAGAAGCAAAAGGTTAGCTAAGTTAGTGTTTGAAGCCAGCAGTCAAGCAGCTTCATTCAATTGACTATTAATTAAAAGTTACCTTTAAGTTCACATCTAAGCCGCAATAATTAACTTGAATAAAATAGTTTTGTTACTGCTGTTATTTTTATTTTTGAATCCATGCCCATTTTTAGAAGGTAGACTGTTAGAGCCGGAAAAAGTTTAAAAATCTTAGTTTGAAAGCTGTCTTTTTTCTTTAGACATATGACACAGTCATAGAAAATAATATTGAAAAATGTTTCATCTGCTTTTGGGCTTTCAGAAAATGTTGAAATCACAATTAGTCCAAACTAATCATTGACCTGAAAAATTGCAAACCACCTCTCATGTATATTATTACCAAAAAAAACTTAAGGTGTTTATTGATGCTACATAGCCCCAATAACCGCTACCCTATTATTTTTATTATTATGGAGTGTTTATTGACACTACATAGCCCCACTAATCTTAAAGGTTATCGGGTCATGTTCATTTAGCCACAACAGCTATGACCCCATGGCCCCAATAACCGCTGCCCCCCCCCCCCAAAAAAAAAATAAAAAAAATTAACAGCTTTTCTGTATTTAATTTACAATCTTGCAGCATAGATTTTTTTTTCTATTTAAAAAAATCCAACTTCTTGGGAAATTAACTAGTGAATAAATAGAAACAGACATACCATCACCACTATAGCTACTTTTCATATCACAGATTTTCAATGATACCTTTTAGTACTACGCTTTTTATCAAAATCATAATTGTCACCTTAAACATATTAGCTTTCGCTTTAATTTGTTTATTTTATTTTCATTTGGCACAGAAGAACAAGCAGACAATACAGAAAATGTAAGTTTTCAATTGATTATGTACATTTATAATTTTTCACATGTTTTTAAGATAATGTTACTTATTTCCTATGAAATATTCAGTAGTTATTCTTTCTTACATATCCCTTTTTTGCTTTAGCCTTAATTTTTTTAAACAATTGATAAACAATGTTTTAAGTTTTGTGTTTTTTTTTTAGAAATTGAATGTGAATAGAAAGAACATTAAAATATTTTTAACTAATGGATTTCTAACTCAGTTAACCAATGTCGTTTAAAGTACCACATGCCAATGCTAGTGATCTTGCATTTATCATCACTCTGTGTAATTTGCAATTCTGATTTAAACCCAAAAATACCTCCCTCAAAATTTAATGTAAAATTTCCACTGCCATAAGGCAAAGCCTTATAAGGGCATTAGATCACCATTTGATTTTTAGTTAAATTGCACCTGTACTAAGTCTGTGAATTTTAAATTTGTTATTTGCATTTTCCTACATTCAGCTAAGAATATCAGCAGCCCAAGAGACTGAGCATGTGGAAGAAAAAGACAGTGAAGGAGTTGAGGCTGATGATGAGCATAAAGTTGAAGATGATATGAATGAAGAAAAAGAAGGAGAAGAGGATGAAGAAGAAGAGAATGAGGAGGAAGAAGAACCAGGTAAAACTTGACAATGGGAATCACTCTCACTAAATCTCATAAGATTCCTAAAATCAAGTAGTAGTATGTTGCCATGTTAGTTTCCCACTTTTATATACATATTTGTTTTTTAATATTCTTGTCTGAGAAATGGTGCAGTTTTTTTTCAGCATACATTTGTGTGGCAGGTTGAACCAGTTTTAACTTTTGTTTAAGTGTAACTCTCCCCCTTCCCTTTCATACCTTGAAATTTTTTTTCTCTGAAGACCTGAAAATTTACTCTTTTCATTCTAAACATATTTCAATCCTTCAAAAGAGATGGAAAATAACAGAGATTGTTGAGAATGTGATGAAACAAATGGCTATAAGAATGCTGAAAATGTTAATTGATGTCACACTGTTACACCAGATGTCTAACTACAGTGCAGCCTGAAAACAGAATGCCACCATTTGATCAGTCATCTGATTCTTCATCAACCAATACAAAAATTATATCCTTACAATGTTAAAAAGTTTTAAAAGTTTTTAGGTGTAGAATAGAAAATGTTGCAGAAAAACATGAACAAGATTATTGGTCCAAACCTTTACGAAATATTTACACTCATCACTTCTGATGATACATTAATAATAATAAAAATAGTCAAGGACATCAGTATTAATGCCGCATTCATCTTGTAAGTTATTCCACTTGCTTTGTGAAAGCTATACATTATGTACTGTAAAATGTATTACAGTAATTTCTTTTTTGACTTGAATATACTATTCAAGTATTTTGTAAGAATCTGGCTGAAGCTCGATGGAGATGTTATTGCTTGATATTCTAACTTAAAGTTAAAGCAAAAATCCAATTCCCTGTTGACATGAGAATTGATATAGTTTATGTTGAATTTAAACTTGACTTAAGATCTACCTATGTCCCAATGAAATTCAACTTGTCTTTTTATTGTTTTCCCGATCAAACCTGTGACCTAGATAATGTAGCAAGCAGGATGAATCAGGCACAAGTTGGGAGTTTGACATATTGAGTGAGCCTTTGGTACTACATGAAAGAGAATTATTTGCTCTTGAAAAGAGCAAAAAAAATATAATTCTAGCTGTTTCTTTTTAAATATTTTATAAAGGACCATCAAATAGTATCTATCTTTAAGGGCTTTTTGTTAGATCTGTTTAAAGCAACTTATGATTTAATTGCCCTGAATGCCCTGTGCAGTAGCTGAGAATATTCTAGCAGAAAGTGGAGTTCTAAAAAACGCACAAAGTAATAGATGAAAACTTATAATATCTATGTGTGATCTTGATACATTCAAGTGCATATGTTTTTTTTTTCAATTTTTTTGTTTCATAACGAGGCTTAAGTTTGATATGCAAAAAGTTTGTGTTGTGAATGGGCTGTATCAAACAATGAACTTACGAATATGCTATCTTGTTGCCAAAAATGTCTAGGACAAATTCCATTTACATTTTGTTCATGGATTTTTAAGAAATAATCCACCGTTCTGAATCCATGGATAAACTATTTTTTGAGCTGAAAAAAAAAAAGAAATGTTTGAGCATGATGTTATCAAAAATCAAAATTTCAATGAAAAGGAAGTATTGTGCCTCTGCTTTATCAAATTTAATGTTAAGAATAGAAGTGAATATGAGGTCAATATAAAGTTACATATTGATCATATTTATTTTTGAATGTTTAGTCTTAGGGCTGTTAAATCCATGTATATTTTGAGCAATTTTTACATGTGTGCAAATTTTAAAAAAAGCAATAAAAAATTTCTGAAAAAAAAATGGTAGATATAATTGTAAACAATTGTCTTGTGGTTTCAAGGTATCTTTCAAGTTAAATGCAGACAAATAAAATTATATTTCGATAACAGAAACGCTTTAAAACTGGATGTTTTTGATTGATCAACTGACAATCACCCAACAGCTAACAGTTCATAAAGTCCAAAATTATAAATTGAATTGTCCACAAACCTGACTCCTGAGCAATGTTAACAGTAGTTCTCTTGACAAAGCTTGAAATCAATATTTACAGCTGGAGATGAAAAAAAAGATGCCTCAAGATTTGCTTTGAGTTAACAAGTGATTCCTTTATAGAACAGCAAACTATGTCATTATTTTAGTCTGTTAGATATTGGAAAAAAAAGAAAGTATATTAATCAATGATGTATACATTTATTAAAAAAATTGCTTTTCAGCTTGCTTCTTATGGTTTTCTGCCCTTTTCAAAATAGTTGACTTGTAATGTTTGTATAAATTGTTCCATTTAATCAATACCATTGAATTAAAAAAATTATTTTCATAATAAAAAATTTGCCAACAGAGGAAGATTTCTTAGATGAATCCTGGGATGAACTTGACATGTTTGCTGAACCAGAGCAAGAACAATTATTAGATACTAAAGGTCTTTTTTTTTTAATTTTGCTGTTACTTGTTGCTTTCATCTTCTAACCTTTAAACCTAAGGGCAATGTATTTTGTTTGGAAATGAAACTAACATTATTTTTTTGTAAAGGTTTGTATTCGGAAAAAAAAAAGCTTTTGTTTTACAATTTATAAAGCAATATTTTGTTCATTTTTATCATCATTGAATGAAAAGTTAAAGCAGTTTAACATGAACATTCACCAGAGGATGAAGATACCTTAGATGATGAGCCATGGGAAGAACTTGATACTTATGCTGATCCAGATCAAGATCAATTAGATACTGCAGGTCTTTTTTTTTTTTTTGTAAAAATTGCTGTTCCTGCTCTCTTAAGGCCTGAATGAGTTGTCTTACCTAACCACTTAGCTGATTGTATTTTGAAATGAAACTTTATTTCAAAGCTTGCTTACTGGTCAAAGATAAAATATTCATAAAAAGTTTACTTTTGCAAATAGTTTTTTATCCACAATTGTCTATATTTTTTTTTTTCACTCTTTAGATAGTCATTGTAATTGTTAATATTTTTTTTTGAGTATTATTTCCCAATTACAATTGCTTTTTTTCATTTAATGATTTGGTATTGTGTGACTTTTAAAAAAATTATTTTTAAATTTTTTTTTGTTCAACCTATTGAAGGAAAATCATTTTTTTTAAAATTGACTTATTTTCTTTGACCAGTGTTTAATACATCAATCACCTGGCATGAGTAAACATTTCATATTTGAACAAGTGTGATGTAGCTACTATGACATGTTAGTGATTGTTCACGACTTGCATTTGATCAATTATATTCCTCTTTTCTTCAAGTTAACAAAACTGCGCCAATTTGTTAATCAAAAGATGATCTCTGACTCATTATTGTGCATCTTGGCTTTTGAGAGCCACCTATAAGTCTGCATGATCTAACACAGAAAATCACACTTATGTTATTTAATTTGAAATTGCATTGATCTAACTATCCTTACCTTACTCACAATGAACTCCACCTAAAAGAGCTGTTACTGATACTTCTGCATTAAAATTCATATAACATCTTTTTATTTATATCGGCCGACTTTCTCTTAGTCTTAAAATAAATTGCATATAATAGGGCTAATATCTGGTATGTATATTATTGATTGCAATCATAGAAAATTCATCTCCTGACTCCCAAAATTTAAAAAAAAAACAACCCAAAAAAACAAAAAACAAACGATAATTCCCTGCATATTCATATATATATATATAACTTCAAAAAAATCGAATTCATTTTATTATCTTTTGTTTATCTATAAGTTCAAATTCAAAATTTCTTTTTATCTCCTCCTGTGGGAAGTTGCAATTGTCTAGTCTAGTCAGATAAACAGTCATTTTACAAGGCTGACTTAATATTTTTTCCAAATTTACAACACTCTCTCCTGCTAGGGTTTAGTTTCTCAGGAGTGTTTGGTGCTGTAACAAAAGGTTGGTACCAACTTTTCTTTCTAGTGAAGAAAAGAAGTGATTTTTCTTCCCAACACTTTGGTCTTTTTGTTTCCATTTTCCTTTTCATCTTCTTTTTCATCTGTGTAAAAAAAATGCTTTGTAATATGAAGAAGCTTGACAACAGTGTTAAAATAAACATAATTAAGGAAAACAAAATGTGGTTTACTTATGATTACAGAAAAGAGAGGGCAGGAATCAATATGATTACATTTTTTTTTCTCTGTAATGTAAATGCGGAGTACTTTTATTTTCCTTTTTTGTTGTGGATATTTTTAAACTCCATGAAAGATGTTCAATGCCATACAAATACTTTTTAGAACGATAAATAAATTTTGTTTTGTTTTAAAGGTAAATTTAAATACATATCAGCTTGAAGTGTTTGCACGTATATGCATGACTTGCAATCTAGCATGATGAGATTGTTTTTGGATGCTGTCCATAATATTGCAAAAGCTTGAATTCCTAACACTTGTGGCCAAGAGCAAAAAAGACCAAGATGAGAAAACAATATGACTTTTTCCCATTATTTTTTTTTGTTCTACGTGATTTCAAGATTGCTTGCAAATCACATATTTTCAAATGGTTTATCCCATGAGCTGCCTAAGTCACATATCTGTGTCACTTCTTCTCCTGAGTTCTTTGCTGTGCCTTAAATGTTTTTATCCTTTCCTTTTTGTGCTAATGCATAAAATGATTTTAATTACTCTTAGCAGGCAAATTTATAACTATAAATTGAAGCTTTCTAAAATACATACAATAGTCAATGTCACGCCCTATGAGTTGGGTGTATGCTTTTCAAAAGAGAATAGAGATTCAGAGAAGAAAAGGATTTATTCAAGTATTGCAGTACACTTTTCTCCTATGATTGATTTTCATCAAACCTACGAATCAAGAACATAAAAGATAAAACCATTCAATAACAACTCAGTTGACTTTTATCTTTATATAATAGCTGAGAGTATTTTCAAATATTTTTTTTTTGTATTGTACAGAGCTTTATTTCATTATTTTATTAAAATGAAGGAAAAGATGTTGAACCATAAAAAATCATGGTCATGATCAAATCCTCTAAAAAACAATATGCCGCATCAATTTGAAAGA
>JAWDGP010001311.1:32500-82500 GCA_033675545.1 Elysia crispata | reverse complement strand
TCCACTACTGAACCTGATGCTATAGAGAAGAAAAAAGATGAAGGGTCTGCTCATATAGAGCCACCAAAAATTGATGATGATTTAGCTGCCTCCTCGACACTACCAACTGGTTATAGTGATGAATTACAGTCTGCTGTGCAAGATGAAAACAAGGAAGCTGTAGTGACGGTATGAATATTTTGTGACATTATAAGATACTGAATTTAAGGCAAAGTTTAGCAATTTTGTGTATGTAAGCTGAAAATTTTGGGAACAGTATTCTATTAAAAAAGAAGGAAGAGTGATTTTTCTTCTTAGAAGTATTCAAGAATTGAATCCTAAATGCCACACATTTATTCATAGAGGATAATATATCTCTTTCCAGAAAAGATATAAATGCATTCTGTTAAATGAAATTAGTAAATAGGAAATTTGACTTTGAAATGATGAAAACTCAAATTATTAGTAGAATTTAACATTATGGTTAATGAAGGGATCACGATTATCATAAACTGTGTAAAATTTGGGCAAAATGTGTGCATTTATTGCTCCAGTTTCATCTCTGCATAATTGATAAAAAATCTTTTTTTTAATAAATAAAGATTTAAACAAAAGAAGTTATGCCCTGCCATGCTTGTTATCCTTGGTGATCAGGATCTTCCTTGCATCTCTATCCCTTGTTGCTTTGAGTGCTTCTGTCATTCATCCTACTTTGAGCCACTTTGTTAGTCCATCCAACATCTTTTCAAGCTGTTTTCCTCTGCTGAGTTTTCCTTCGATCATTCCAGTTGTCACAAGATGTTCTACTGTCTCTCTTCTGATCACATGATCAAATAAGGTTTCTTGGCGTTGAGATGCTCTATTCATGAGTGATCTTGTTGTGTCTGCTTCTCCTAACACTGTTTCATTTGGTTTTTTTGCAGTCCATGAAATTTATAGCATTTTCCGAAGGTACCACATTTTTGTTGCCTCCAGTGTCTTTTATACCTGTTTTGAAATTGTCCAGTCCTGGCATCCATACATCCGAATGGGTTCAATAAAAGACTCTAGTGCACTTCTTGTGTGAATCGAGATGTGGTTATTTGTTTGTACTGATTTCATTTGCAAAATATCTTTTAGTAAACGTAAGAGGACAAATGATGATATCCTTTCTTCAGATCTCGTCCAGCACAGAGAGTCCTTTGGACTTGGGTGAGATTCCTCAAACTCCTTTAGCAAGAGAGGATCCAAAGGGCTCTGAACCTGGAACTACCCAGGAAGACAAATTAGATCCTGTGCCGCAGAAAAGGGTGATTAATGATGAGGACCTTTACAATAAGGAAATTGAAGAGCTGACCAAAAAATCTCCAGGATTTGCTAAGACTGTCTTGATCTCTCTGGAAGAACAAACTAAGACTGTAATTGAAAAGGTAAATTAAATCTTTTGAGATGAATTTTTTCAGTTATGAGCCTTGCTCATAAAAAAATATTAATCATTTTCACTGACATTAATACAATTCACCCTTTTAAAATTTTGGAATATATGATGACTTTGTTGCCATCAGCTCTGCTCTATAGTTTTTTTTTGTAATACTTGAGCTCATAAAATCCAATGTGTCTTCTAACTTGACCTTATCTTGAAATAATTTTCTTAAGACTACTGGCACACTTTAAATACAGTTGAATATGTCCTTAAGGATCAAGCAAGATCACAGAGAAAAATGACCGCATTGAATATATAATGGTTAGAGCCATGAAAATCAAAATGAAATATCTTATCATCAAGCTGTGTTCAGCAAAATGTATTCAACATTTTTTACAGAGTATACTTAGAGATTCACCCCATCTCATGTTCATACCACTGGAAATGGGCAAGCTTCTTGATAAAGTATGTGTCAGGGATTGATAAAATTATTTGTTTTGTTTTTCCAAAGCTTCCTCCTTCCATCCAGTCTTTCCTAGAGCAGGAACCTCTGGGTCTATCTCCAGTAATGACAATCATGACCAGCTCTGCCATGCTAGCAACTCTCATTATGATCACTATCACTTCCTGTTGTTGCCAGGTCTGTTTAATTGTTTATTTTTTTTATAATTTTTTTTTCTTTTGTCTTCTTTAAAGCTTCTCTTGGACTGATTTGATTTTGGTATTTTGAGTACTAATTTTAATCAATCACTTGATTTATAGCTTACTTTTTATATATATTCCTAGAATAGATTTATGCTCATTTTTGGTCATTTTAATTGTGAAAAGCAAAAGAAGAAAGAAAAACATTTAGGACATCATAGTGCTTGGGAGAAAATATTATCTTCTCTTTAAAAAGTAAGGGAAAATCGGAATATGGCGTATCATGAGATAAACATCCATATACTTGCACTAAGAGGTAATAAGATTCTTTTAATTTTTTTTAGCTCTTCTTAAGATTTAGAGTATTATGATTCTCAAAATTGTCTATGTTCTTAAATTCAATAATTTTTAATATTCAATAAAATAGCATAAAAGTATGGAAAAAAGAGTTAAAAAAAAAAAAGAAAACAAAACAAAAACAAAGCCCTTTGCTCAGGATTGACAAAATGGATTATTATCTCTTGATCTTACTGATTTACATCTTCTCAAGCTGAAACACTTTTGAATAAACCAGTGTCAGTGTCAGCAATGCTTTTAAGATTCTTGCTGAACACACAATACTTGTTAGCAGCCTTGACAATTTTGTGTGGTCCGAAATTACTTGGACCCTATGTCATTTAATATAAAATGACTCTTTGTCATTTTTCACTACTTGCAACAAGTTTTTACAACTTGTGTATGCTATTTGAAACTTATCAGATGAATTTCTAAATTTTTAAATATGAAGCAAAAAGTAAAATTATTTTTGTTTCCTGCATAGATTGATCATGGGATCAGTTACTTGATTTAATTCCGAAGGACAATTTCAAAATGCTCTGAAAAGTACTACACACAATTTTTTTTTTAAATCTAGGGCGGCAACAAGGAGAGAAAGCAATTGAAAGTTTCTGTGGGTAAGTGCAAATTAACTTTTTTCATGTCCGCTAGAAATACAAGAAATTTATGAAGGTCATTTAATGAACTTGCTTTTAAGAAGCAATGGGTTAAACACATTTAAAAGGAAATATATATTTCCTATTAATGAGTATTATTCTCTTCCTTACATATAAAATCATAGTTTGGTATTTCTTTTTTATCTTTGTAGTGCTAATTCCTTTTAAAAAGTCATAACAATTTTTTCTTGTAGGTTCCTAAGTTAGCTGTCCAGCTAGTTACCAAGTTCTTTGATTTTTTTGTGTCACTATTGTAAAGCTCTCAATTTGATGCTGTTTTTTTTTGATTCATCAACTACTTATAATTAGGATTTTATTTTTATAGTTTCACATAGATGTTTCCACCATTGCTTCTTCTTTGCTTGTTTATGCAAAAAAAGCAAAACAAAAAGACAAAGGTAGATGTATCATTAAATATTTAAAAAGTTAAATTTGTAAAACATTCTACCTTTGTCTCTGAGTTGCTGACTGACAACACCTTGAGGCATTTTGTTATTTTTTTTTTTTTCAGTTTAAGCAATATTTCTATGATCTATCTGTACTAAGGCAGTCAATTAACTTTTATATATTCAAACAAAGCAGCTTAATAGGCACAAAGCACCTCGGTAAATATTGCTGATGGTCCACTTCAGATCATTGTGAGCTATAAAGTTGATTACAAAAAGTTTCACTCTGAAATCAGAACATTCCATTGGACTGCTTTTGTTAGATACTATCTTAGACTTGGAGAGAACTTTGATGAAACTTGTTTTACCATCCTCACAAAAACGATAATTAGTGTGACAATATCAATGATGTCTTGCTTTTTTTTCAAGTAAATGTGATAGGATAATGAGCTAATGCCAATTTTACTAATTTTACCTCACAGAAATAAAGGAATTTCGATATTTTACAAAACTTTAAATGATATAAATTTAAAGAATGAAGCAAGCAGTAATTAAAATGAGTTAAACAACTGCTTCAGATAAAAACTAGATGTTTTAAAGTGAATAGGATATCTTGTTTTTCTGTTGTTTTTTTTTTGCTCATATATCTATTATGAAATTTTGCCAGTTTTTAATTTTTGTAATGGCAGATTCCTTATTGTTCATGAATAATCTTTATTTTCTGTTGGCATGAAAAGGTTGGGCATTGTGAAAGAAAGCAACCACAGCTATTGTCTAGTGAAAACTTACTTTTGCAACATGATTTAAAGTAACACTTCTTTTATTGTCTGTTTTTGTGTTTCAGGTGTGATTCGGGAACTTGAATCAAAACTTTTACTAGCCACCAAGGAAAGAGAAAACTTTGAGGATTTGATTCAAGATAACAAAACAGAAGTAACATTTTTTTATGTGCTTTTTGAGAAACCTTATATATAATGTGTATTTTTATGTCTTTTTGAAAGGGATGTTAGTTTTTATTTTTTTCTAAAGTTTTGCCATTTGTTGTAGAGCACAGAGCAGGCAATTAAATATTCTTCATTAATGGTGATATCTGTGAACTCTGCAGTCAAATTGATTTGAAGTCTTGATTTAAAAAACGCCAGCGCCAATATCCTCTTACAAAACAGCTTAAGTCTCACTGCCTACATTTCAAACATCCTAACACCATATTTTGGTGTGTTCATTGGGTCACTAACTTAAAAACCACTTTTGCAAAATTTAAATGAATCCCAGTTGCCAGCTAGCCTGTGTTCTTTTATCTCTATTGCTTTTTGTTTTTGAGGTCTAAGAAAAAAATTGTATAGATCAAATCTTGCATTAAGCACTTGTTGACAGTAGGAAAGAAAATTAATTGAAATATCAGCTGGCATAGAGAAGAATTAATCAATATGTCCATTTATATGTAAACGGATGGCATACAGCTATGTTTTGTAAACACAAATAAAACTATAAAAGCTAGATCACAACTCTTAAAATACTGACGGAAGATGTTTGAGAAATGTAAACAAAATATCAAACAGTCACCAACTTGAACTCAAGTTAGTGACTGTTATATATATATATTTTTTACATCTTTATAAACACAGTGGCAATCATCAGAGAGGTGAGTGAATGAAATCAAGAGAGCAAGAAGCATTAAAGCAATAATGTGTTTAAATTTAGTTGTTTTATCTTAACTACACTGTCTATGCCATAAACTAAGTAAACATCATATTTAATTATTTTCCCTTTATTTGAGAGGTTCTTTTGTTTTGGCAGGGATTTTTTGGTTTCAAGGCCCTTGGCAGAGGCTAATGATATTCACCAAACAGCATATATAAAGGTCCTATTAAAACTTTTGAAAACATGAACTCATAAATTTTTCTGTAGCATAACTTTTCAATGGGATTTTCTATACTTTTAATAAAAAGAAGTTACTTATATTAAAATTTACATGTTGAAGTAGGTCTGAAATTAATGTTAAGTTTCAAGGCAAGTAAAATTCTAATGTAATTGTCTGTGAATCTTACAATTTTCAAAGATTGTTTTTTGACATCCAAAATTAAAATGTAGAATCAATATAATCACAGACAAGAGAAATCTAGTTCACTTAAGTGCAATTCATAAGGCTAAGAAAAAAAATATACTCTCCAGTGTGGATGCAAATTGGTCCGAAATATGCATGACATATTCAAAAAGTTGGTGCGAATATAATGCTATGGATAACCTATTCATTTCATTTAACTAAAATCTTGGATATCTAAAATTTTATATCTAAAGAGATACTTGTTTCCGATTTTTTTCTTTTTTTCAGGAATATCATTTAGTTGTGAATACCAAAGGAAATGCACTGTGTTACTGACTAGTACACTTATGTATCACTGTTTTAGAAATAAAAAATGTGATAGATTTGTGTTGCTTTTTTGTGCTTAATCCCCGATTAATGATTTTTTTCTTTCTCTTGAATGGTGGGGTAATTTTGGTAATTGCGTTTCAAATCAATTTTTATTTATCTTTCAGAGCAAGCACTTGAAAGAGGAAATGATAAAGTACACTAAAGAAGCAGCAAAACTCCAAACAGAGCTGCAAACTGTGAAGGTCAGACATGTTTGCCAAATACTGTTGAGGACAGTTAACTTTAAAAAAAAAAATTATAAATTTTGTTATTTTCGTATGGCTCTGAAAACTTTAAAATTTTACGTACACAAATACATGAACAGTTTTTGAAACTCATGCATGGGTTTATCATAGAGATTAAGTTATTGTTGGTATGAGCCAAAGTAAGTCTTTGAATTTTTTTTTTAAGATTCCTTCCCTCAAATAATTTCATCTCTTCCCCCCCTCTCCCCATCTCTGTCTGTCTGTCTGTCTGTCTGTCTCTGTCTCTTGCTTGCAAGCTCTCATATCTTTAGTTTTCTAAGCATAATATTTTTCTCATTCATCTTCTACTGCTTTTCTGATTTTTCAAACAGCTACACAATGAAACACTGAAAAATCAAGTCTTGACTCTTCAGGATGAATTAGATGAAGTGAGAAATAATGCTAACACAAGTCAGGGAGAATTTAAGCAGCAGAGCAAAAAGGTAATATTCTGATTTTTCATCAGAGGTGATAGTTTAAGAACAGTATATATTTTAGGGTGTCTTAACAGTAAAAATTGAATCATTGTAATTCTCATTTCAAGGAGAAGTACTTTTTGAATGAGTTAAAAAAAAAGTCTCCTTTGTGTATTTCTATTCCATGTTCAGATTTTTATAATCAACTCAAGAGGGCTGGTGAAAGTAGTTTAAAACTATTTTTTCTTTAACCTCAGGTTGTTTCAAAATAAGATATGAATAATTCATACACTAACTCAATAATTTTAAATCTCTGACTTAAAAATCTTTCCCTTGTAATTTCAACTATTTGACTAACATACTAGAGTCATAATTTGACTGTCTCAGGTTCACTTAGTCTTAGAAACCATAAATTATCTGAATTATATTGGACCAATTTTTTCTCTCTCTTCTGTGATAAGTCCAAGTATCTTTTGGCATTCACCTCTACCACTTAAAAACAATGTAGTTAGTTTTTCGAATTCCAAGCTTTTACTTTAACATAAAGATAGCTAGTATTCTTAAGTGCAAATATTTCATCTAGATTTGGCTATGATGATGCATGCTTTGATTTTTTTTTCAGTCTTTTTACTGTCCAGAATAATCTGCTGTCCTATAGTTGATGTATTGGATTTAAAAAAAAATGTTTTTGTTGTTTTTTGGACATTATTGTGCTGCATGTTCAAAGTGATACAAATTTTAGCTAGGCTGAAAATCCCTACTTTGAATAATGTATATTTATTCTCTCATTGCACCTGTAAAATTCAACTCTCCAAAGACTAAAGATTTAGAAAAGCAGATCAAGAAGCTTGATGAAAATAAAATATACTGGGAACAAGAATCTCACAAGGTGAGTTGGTCAAGTTTGAGAAGACTTTCTAAAGTAAGTTTTACATTATTGTTAGCTCCTTACATATGCATATAAAATATTTCACTTCTGTACATCCACCAATTCTTCAAGAAAGTGGTTGATTTTTTTTTTACCATTCCCATTCAATATAAAGACTAATTTTTTCCTCACTGTTTAACCAGACTTAAACTCATGATTTCTCTATTTGGAGGGTTTAAAGTAAATTTTTTAAAAAAAGCAATAATATTTATGGATCATGCTCTGAGAAGTTGCTATTTCTTGTACATGATGTACAATCTTCCACAGCTTTCCGCAGATCTGAAATCTAAAGACGAAGAAGTAGGAAACCTTAACTCTCAGATCAGTGGGTTTTTAGAACAGATTGGACATCTTCAGATAAGCAAGGATCAGGTAGGAACAATCTTTCTTTCAAAATTTTTTTTAAGATAATGAATTTTTATCTTCAATCATCTTTATGAGCTTGTACTTTTGTTGATAATGCTTCATAAACCATTGAAGGGTCCTGGCAACTGATCTTTATTCATGTCAAAAAGGCTAATTTCTAATCTTGCCAAATGATATTGCATAGCTATAAAGGGCCAGTTTTGATTTGTAAAACTTCTGAGTTTTTAGAAAACTATTTACAAGATGAAGAGATACACACATTGATTGTACTCTATATGTTATATATATTCATTTTACTAAAACTTATTTAAAAGGGTAAATCCTCAAACAAATTTATTTTGATTCCTTCCCTTCAATAATCTTACCCTTCCACCAAATCATTGGAAATTGTAACAAGTGTTATATTTTATTTTGCTTGGTTTTGTGTAGCTGAAGGTCTTTACCAATTTCTCTAGGTATCGGATATATCTGTACAAGGTCAAGATGCTTCCATGGAGTGTAAAGGAATTAATGACGTTTTGTTTAAAAAGATAAAGTCTAGGTGCTAGAGCTATAAGTTTGAAGCCACAGCCCATTCAGACTATTCAGTTACCATGTCAAAATCTTACTCAGATCAGTCTAGATTTAGGGGTGTGTTATTATGGATTCTGCGGTTCTTGTTGACCAGTCAAAGTGCTAAACCGTTACCATGAAAAGTTAAAATATCCTAAAAATTTTTATACTCAAATTAAATTATAAGTTACTTAAAAGGAAGGACTGATAAAATTTTGAAATTTTAAAAAAAGTCTATCAGTTGTGAGAAAAAATTATGTTTTGTTAACTTTACTGTGCAGAAATGGAAATATTTCTCATATTTTTACTTTAAATTCTGTATGGTTGAAGCATTAAGGTTCTTATACGAGGGCAGGCTGATAATTAAGTTCCGTTTGCTAATAACTAGGTCAATTTTCGTCACATCGACCTAAAATTTCATACATATACTCTCGAACCATTTTTCTAGACTTAACTATAACAACAAGTTTGTGTGACGTCATTCGTGCTCATAATGCAGTGACGCGCAACACATGATGTGGTAGCCATGTTTATGAGACAATGGCGACTTCCAATGACCTTCTCATCAAACAGCGCTCTGTTATCGAGTTTTTGGCAGCTGAGGGATGTTCTGCTGCAAACATTCATGCAAGAATGAAGACAGTTTATGGTGAAATGTGCATTTCAGACTGTGCAGTTCGCAAATGGGTGAGAATTTTTAAAGGGGAAGACCCCAGAGAGACAATTCTGCGTGATCGAAAGCGTTCGGGTAGGCCCCTTTCCGCATCGGACACGGCTCATCGAGAGAAAGTTGACTGCATGATTAGAGCTAATCAAAGGGTCAAACAAAAGGAAATTGCAGATGAAGTAGGCATTTCGAAAGAACGAGTGCACCATATCGCCACAACTGTACTGGGTTACCGAAAAGTCTCTGCCCGTTGGGTCCCAAGACAGCTCACTGTAGAGATGAAAGCGCAGAGAAAGGACATGTGTACTCAACTCTTAGAGCGTTACAATGCAGAAGGAGAAGCATTTCTGCAACGCATTGTGACTGGAGACGAATCCTGGGTCCACCACTACGATCCAGAATGTAAAGCCCAATCGATGGAGTATAGGCACAAAACTTCTCCAAGTCCAAGGAAGTTCAAGGTTGTTGCCTCTGCAAGAAAGGTCTTGTTCACCGTTTTCTGGGACATGGAGGGAGTGGTCCACATGGAATTTCTGGAGCAAGGGCAAACTGTGAACTCTGAGCGATATATTTCAACACTCCGAGCTCTCAAACTCCGACTCAGACGTATTCGGCGTGATAAGGACTCAATCCTGCAACACGACAATGCGCGCCCGCACACCAGTCGCCAAACTCAGGACGCCTTAAGGCAGCTGGAACTTACGACCCTACCTCACCCTGCATACAGCCCCGATCTTGCCCCCTCTGACTATTATTTGTTTCCCCAACTCAAGAAGTACCTGAAGGGCCATCACTATGACAATGATGAGGAAGTTATCGCAGATGTTCGCAGATGGTGCCGTGGACAGCCGTCTGAATTCTTCGCTGACGGCGTGAGCCAACTAGTGAAACGTTGGAGGCGGTGTGTTGATCGCGACGGTGACTACATCGAAAAATAGAGTGCTAAGTATGTAGCTGAGATATTAAGCTTTCGTTTGACGTATTGTTTATGTATATGCTGTGAAAAATTAAAAAGTTATGATTAAACGGAACTTAATTATCAGCCTGCCCTCGTATTTTGTTATATAACCTGCATTGACAGGCTTCAAAAGCTGAAGCGCTTTTATGCAAGTTTGATTGTTGTTGGACTAAGCAGTTTGATTTCATGAAAGCAAAGTTAACAATTTTAACTTGTATATTATTATTATATAATAATATATTTGTATATATATATGTATATATATATTTTTTTTCTATGTAGCTGCTGCAAGAAGCAGAGGACTGGAAAGAGAAGTAAGAGTTTAGATTTATTTTATTCTGTCTGAGATTTTCTGAATCTAGTCAACCAAAGTTTCTTTGTTAAGAATTGTCTGGAAGATGAAATAATATATGAAGCTTCCTCTTTCATTAAGTAGTGTCCCAGCAAAAATTCAAAGAGCAGAAGAAAAGGCTGAGGTAGAGTCCAAAAAAATGTGGGTATAGAACAAAATTTTCAGACTCCAAAATTAAAAAAAAAAATTGTTGCCTTGGCCCTCAGATAGGATAATTGTTTTAATGAAATTACAACACAATTCTCTCTTACAAATTCAAAGAAGTTGATAGATTCTGAATTTGCAATAATATTGTATGAAAATTGGAAATTTCCCATTTTCCAAGGAAATGAAAAATATTCTTAAAATATATATAAAAATTTTTTCGTTTTAAAATTCAACCTGTACAAAAATTTTGCTTGGCCGCAGCGATGAGACATTTTGAATTTTATCGTGAGAATGAAACTAACAATAAAGAAATTTAAAAAACAATTCTATAAATAAATGTTTCATGATCTGCAAGTTAAATGTGGATCTAAAATAATTAGTATTTAATGGTTGATCTAAGTACCTGTAGAGACAAAAATAAGGACTCAGCGTAAGTCAATGAGACAATTTACTTTCAAGTAAAGAAATTTCAGTGGCATACATAATTGTCTTTAAATGAGTACTATAGATGTCATCAGTTAGCACCCAATCTTGATGAGTCAAATCTAACAATTTTCACATTTGGAGATGTTGATATTTAGAGCAAGATAATTTTTTAAAATATGTTTATCATGCACAAAGTATAAATCTTTGAGGAGATGGTAGACCTCTTGTCTAGAGTTAAGAGACTGTAAGGATTAAAAAAGCTAAATTTTCAATGAAGTTTTTCTAACTTCAAATTCCTGTTTCAATCTTATTTTTTGTGAAGTTTTAAACCATTAAGATTAATATAACTTTTATCTAAATTTTCCACAAGGCTGGCATATTCTAATGAGAGACTTGAGCATAGAGACGAGGAGTTCAAACAAATGCAAGAATCTTTATTGTTCAAGGAAAATGAATTGGAGGTAAGTGTGATCATCAGAAACATAAATTCAAGAAAAATATTGCTCAAGTGATACTCAAGATGTTAGGCTCTAGTGAATTTTTTAATATCATCATTCAAAACTTCCTTTACTTTAATACTCTATATTGCTATTTTTATGAGTTTCCTATTCATTAGTTTTTAGTTACTTTGTTTTTTTTCAGTTTTAAAAGGCAGATGTTAAAGAGTTGGTACTCCAGAAAAGGTAGTGATTGAAAATATGCATCTTAAGAAAAGCTTATAACAAAACAATCTTAATTAATTCCTATTATGCTTTTATGTCCTATACTAGGTCTTAAAAGATTGCTTCCTTCAGCTTAAATCCTTTGAGAATAATGGAACTAATGAGGATGACCAGGGTAAGTTTATGGCATCAATTTGTCTTTAAAAAAAAAGAATCATAACAACTGTGAAACCTTCAGTGACCTAACCCATTTACACTTACAGTAAGGCCACTGCTACTTCTTGTAAACTTAGCTCTTCTGTTTAAAACTATTATAGTCCTAAGAAGGCTGTATTGGTTATTGCTCCTGCTACCATTGTTTATGAAGTGTAAAGGAAAGAATTATCATATGAATTTGTAATTCCATTTGTCTATTTTTCTTGCATAGCATTTTATCTTTCATTCGCTTATTCTCACTATAAAGGGATTAGGCATAAAGGATTTCACAAGAACTTTTCTTCTACACTGATGTGAATATAATTCTTCTGGCATTATGTATTCTTTTTTCTTTTTGTTATTTTTTTTCGGTGTTGAAAAGATTCATCAAATACACAAGTACAGGAGAAACTTCAAGCTATGATGGATGTTTCGAAGGTTAGTGTGATGCATCATTTAAAAACAGTACTAGAGTGGGATTCCATGATTAAAACTTAATTTTTTCATTTCAGCTTCAACAGATTTTTTAAAATGTTTTGTTTGTATCATCTTTCTCTTTATTAAAGTTTTGAATTACCAACAACACAATCCTTAATTTTTGTATGATTTAAAGATATTGAAAATAGATCCATTATCTTGTAAATTGATTCTAAAGTTTTCATTTTCTTTACTCTTCCATTGGATTTGTTTTGTTTGTGACAATGAATTTCTCTGTTTCTTTTTTTTACAGGTCAATGGCTCTCTGCGTGCAATAGAAGAGGAAAAAAATAGCTTGCAAAATAAACTTGTAATTGAAAGAGAAGGAAGGAAAGAGTTGGAAGGTACCAGTCTTTTGAAATTGAAAACTAAAATAAGGAACATGCATTGAAAATATCATAAAAACAAAACAAAAAATTCAACTTTAAAAAACTTACATAAATTATGTATGAAATGAAAGAAAATTTGAAACTGAAATCAAATTTCAAATTCTCTTGATCTAGAAAGGTTTAGCTTTCAAGATATATTCATTGACAAGAAATGTACTTCACTTCACATGCAAGAAATCTTGTACCATGCTATTTCATTACTTATAGGGCATATATTCTCATGAGAGCACACAAAGCACAAAACATTTTTTCAAACAAAGCACATCATACCAATAATTGGTGGTACAAATACATTAAAAATATTCCCAAAAACTCCAGCTGTGGTTGTGTAGCTAAAAGAAAACACTTCCAGTGTGATGGCTTGTCAGACTCAAGCATTGAAAATTGCCAATGGTCAAATCGTTAAAAAATATGATTAGAGTAATACTCTTTGTCAATTTTTAAAGATTGTTGCTAAATGTTTATATTTATCTATATCAAACTGGAATATGATCTTACTGCGCAGCCGATAGCTCTAAAACAGTCTCTGAAAGCGTAGATCTAAAATGCGGGTGCTTACATTAAAAGTGTATCAAAGATGTCATACATGCTCAATCAGTGGCGAAACAGATTTCATCAAGCTATAAGGCAGATTTTCAATCATGAAATGTCACATTTGCACACAAAAAAAATGGACAGAACAATATTCCCAGGCTGCGCGATGTATAGATGTGACCCACACCTGATGATCTCATATGCTCACTGCTTCACTGAAGCAGACAGGTAATGGTCAATGGGGCTGGGAACTTGCAGGCAGCAGAGGTCTGCTTAGATTGCATTGTAGTTGTTGATCAGAAAGTCAACTCAAATGATTTGCATCCATTCTAAATTTAGTCAATATCAACCAGTCTCCCATTTTATAACCGCACAATCTTGGACCAACCTACCGTGGGCTATACTTTCTTTTATAAGTTACCCTAGGTTTCTTGACATAGTTTCCTCCCTTCTCTCTGTAAGGCTTAGCTATACAAGCTACATGAATCAGGGAAAGGTTGAGAAACTGTAAAACTGGTACTACTTTGTTAGTCTCTAAAATAAAAACCATGAATAATCCTGAGGTGACATGATAACTATCCAATTCAAATACACCTAATGTACTGAATTGCATCGCACAGCTTCTTTTTGTTTGCCTTTACAATGCCTCCTTGTTTTTAATTTTTGTACGATTCTTTCTAGTGCTTACAGAACATTGCACAGATATTAAAATAGCCCAAAAAGCGGCAACTTAGTTTCCTTTCAGGCCTTACCTCAGACACCCACAGCTAGTGAGCGGATCAGTTATCAATCACCTGTCAGACAGGTATCATTCGTGTGTACCCTGCGTGACAGTGCACGGCCGTTAAATCTTATATTGGGAATTTTTACCTGTTTTTGCATCGCAATAAATCTGGTCTCATTAACACCAAGTATATCAAACATATATTCATTTTAAAGCTGAGCTTTTATTGAGTAAAACGTTATATTTTTGGTCCCTCAATTATAATGTGTTTACATGGTGCATGTGAATCTTCATACTTCTAGTAAAAGAACTGAAAAAAGTCATGATTTTCGTAACACCTCAGTTTATTAGGAATATTTCAAAAGTGAAACAATTTTATCACTTAAAAATTGTTTCCCTATATTGAAAATATTAATATAAAAAACTTGTGAAAGCTTTAAGTTTCATTTTCTTCTTAGTGTGTGTTTCTAACTTCATTAATAGTTAAGATCAGGTCTCTGTCACATATATTGATGTTCTACAGCTTGAACTACGATGTTCTATTGTTGTTTAGATTTATTATTTTATATCAAAACACCGTGTCAGTGCTGTAAGAAATGAACTATCATAACTCTAAACTTAAAAATGGAGAACTCTTCACTAATGCCCTTTGAAATATACTAAGTTCAACATATGTATGAAATGCTGTAAAAATTTCATCCCCAAAAACTGTTTCACTTTTTGATAAATGTCCCTTAAAAAATTTTACCTCCTAAAGATTATTCTAGAGTCATGTACTTGTTAAAATGCTCTATAACTCCATCAATTAAATGAAAAGAAGGGAAAAAAATATATGCTTGTAACGTTTAAATATAGATTTAACAAATTATACGAATTTTGTACTTCTTCCTTTCATGTATGAGGTTAAATTCTCCATTGATTTGGTGAGAAAATTAGACCTGATAACTAGACTTGCGAGGAAAGGGGAATCCCCATTTCGTCGGGGTGGTTGACCTCATGAAATGGTCAGGTTACTGGCTGCTTCACGGGTGTGGCAGGCAAACTTAAATGCCACTCTTTAACAGACGTCATTGGCACAGAGCGATGAGAGGTGTGCCAGTCAAGACAAGCTAGGCCAAATTCTAGATATAGGCTTAGTTTTACGTTATCTGACATCTGAATTTGTAAATTTAGGGATGCTTTGGATCATGGACACTGCTAAGATTGTAATTGTGCATGCAGTGTCATAATAAAAATTATCTTTTAAAAATTAGTAATTATGGTTTAAATTGTGGCTGCTGTGAAGGTTCTCACCTCTTTTGACAGAGGGTGCCCATATGTTGTTGGGATGACAGTCAACTCAGGAATGGGCATTGGAGAGGGAAGGAGGGTTGTGGTCAGACAGGAAGATGGCTGGTTAGAAATTTTTTGTCTACAATGGGAATGTGGAGACAGCAACACTGTCTTACTGCCCGCAAATTGTCTACTGACTTGAGGGTACCTGTTTCTTCTGCCCAATGTGTCGCAAAACCGTGAAAAGTGCAAAAAGATCCAACTCTAGCGCAGCAGGATCCAAAAGTGAAATTTTATACGTCTAATTAGAGCCACACACTGCCCATGCTCCTTCCTACAGTAAACTTTGGAACTTGCTGATTGTGCTAAAAACATAGCATAGCCCTTGAAGCATGCTTTGCTAAAGTTCGAATTGACATGATCTCTCTTAATTAGATAGACCAGGGACATTTTGTGTGTCGGTTTTTGAGACGTTGACACAAAAAAACAGAAAGACCATACCAAATGGCATTTTCTTGTTACATCAGTTTATCAAATCTTCAACATTACAAATCATGTAAAATATGTTATTTAAAACTATTTGTGTCTCATTTAATGGACATAGAAATCAGCATTTGCCCTGTCAAACCTAAGAAACGAATATACTTTAGTTTTAAACAAAGAAAGAGGATTTTTTTTAGTCGTCTAATGTCACTATTCTGTCTAGTTGCTTGAACAACAAAATGCTTTAAAATTTGTTCCTGAATTTTGTGATTGCAGAGCAGCTAGCAAGTGCCCAGCGCAGCATGGAGACTAGTATGGCAGACAAGATGAAAGCTGAGCGCCAGTGTCAGGAAGCCCAAACTAAGCTTAATGTGTTGTCTTCTTATTTTAAAGAGAAAGAGATGCAGCTGCAAAGGTAATGAATATATCTTTGTAAAATTAACAATAAGTCTGTGACTGCATTTTGGATATTCCATTTATTAACAGCATTGTGTTAAATATTTAAAAGTTGTAAAATAGTCTTTAGAAAGTCTATAAATTGATCACTTGGGTATGATTTAATTTTTTTTTTAAGTCATAGATTTAGTGCATTAAGTCATACTGAGAGAGATAAACAGACAAAAATTCTTATGGGGGTCATAATTATTAATCCCATCCCAAATGTAAAAAGTGGATGTTCACAACAAGCTTATTTCTTTTGCTTGAATTTCTCTTTCCTGAAATAATATATATCTATAGAAGTGATTATGAAATCAACTTTAAGACGAAGTTTGCTTTTTTCATGGATCAAACTTTGTGATTTTGTATATTTAAATCTTTTTCCAAACATTGATATCGTAAAGGAAAGTAATGGCATACCACATTGCTTTCCTCATCGCCTTTACTTTTGCCTAGTCTAAAGAGACCTAGCCACCCCTTAAGTGCTAGGTGGACTCAGGGGAGCTAAAAAACTTTTTGGCCCGGACTGTGATTCCAACTCAGGACCTCTGGATTGATAGTCAAGCTCCCTAAGACTTGACCACTGTTCACCCTATTGATGTTTAGACTTGCAATAAATCATACTTTTTGAAATCCAGGAGTTATTTTGTTTGAACTAATATACACGAGAAATAGCAAGTTCTCCATATCTAGATTTTTAAGACTTAATAATGGTAAAGTATGGAACTTCTAGATAACTTTTAAACTAAATTTAGAGGAAAAAACATGATAAATAAAAGCATTGTTTCCATCTACAGATTTTTATCTAAAATGTGACACATGTTGTGTGAAATATGTTTACTAATTTTAGAAATCAAATTAATCTGGGGTGCCTATGTAAATTTAGTATGTTGAACAGGAGCATGTCTTCACAATTTCATTCTTTTCTTCTTTTTCTCTTTTAAATAAATGTTCAAAACAAATATTGATAATGAAGGAGAAACTACACTCACCCAGGTCTCATTAAGGAAAGCAGAAATTTTTATACATTGCTCAACATTTTTTAAGAGGAAAAAAAAATTTAGTCCTGATGAATGACTTGTTATTTAGTTTCGATTTGGCTTTGGTCGGTTTGCTTTTTTTCCTTTTGAATAATTTTGATCAAGGACTATTCTCTCATTATCAGCTTCTTATTTAGTATGTAATAACTTATTACTGTAGCTTGATAAAAAAAATAACAACAGTACAGACCTGTAACTTTTTGGGGCTTTATGTAAGCAAGAAGTCTTTTTTAGATAAATTGTAATGCTAAGAGTACATAGTAATGTTCTCCCACAGTTGTTTACTTAATGTTTTTCATGTGTTAAAGAATTGTGGAAAATATGTTTGCATATTATTTTTTCATTGATTACTCTGCAGAGAACTTGGAGAACAAGAAGCATTGAAAAAGCAAAATCAAAGCAAGCTTATGTCTGCAGATGAGACAACCCAGTCAATGCAGCAAGAGCTGGAGCTAGCCAGGTTAAGAGATGAAAAGTTCTTTATGAAAGCAATGTATTTACATTAATACAACAATATGGTCATAGAAGTATAGGAGATGTTGAGTTTTAAACCTCGTAAGAAGCAAATTTTGTCTTATCTTGAATCTTTTTAAACTGAAGGAATCAATACAATTCTACATAATTTTAATTTTTGTGTTAAGTTTTGGAAAAGGTGCATTTTTTTAAGTAAGAAAAGTATATATTTAGATTTACACAATAAAACTAAGACAATGAGAGAGTAGTTATACTGCAGATAACCTCTTTATTTGTTCATGTATTTATTTTTTTTTTTAATTTTGTTTTATGAAAACAATGCAAATTGTGAAACAAATGAGTTCAACAACAGAGAGTGAACTTTGTGATTACAAATTAAAAAAATACATTAGCTTGATAGGTGAAAGCAACCAAACTGATTACTAACAAGCAAAATCAAACTATAGCCTTTTCTGCTGAAAACTATAAAAAGTCTGAGTTATCTCATGCATTATTTGATAAAATTATGAAATCAATGAGGGATGGAAATATACATTAAACAAGGTACTCAAAAATTTTTTTTCTACTTTTACATGTCTTGTCTTAGAGCTCAAAGTGAAAGTTTAAAACGAGAATTGGCATCCTCTGAGAGGGACTTCAGAACTCAGGTGACTAAAAGTTATTTTTCTTGATCATACATTAAAAATAATTATTAGAGTTTTATAAATTATAAATTTCTCAGGTTCTATGCTAAGTAAAGATTTACAAATATATTTTTTTACTGGAAAAAAGAATGAAAAATTATTTCTTAAAAAAAAAAAAAAGAAAGGCAAACTTTATTGGCCTTGGAGGAAAAATTTCTCCATGGCTACAACATCATTTTGGGTATCTGTAAAAAAAAAGGAAGGAAACATATGGTTTTGCTTTAGAAAAGACCAATATAACCAAAAATTGCCTCGAGATAAATGCATTTTATACTAAGGCATAGAAGTGTTTAAAATTAAAAAAAAAAAACAAAAAAAAAACTTACTGAGAAATACATAGTTTGAAATTTTAAAAGAAACTTAGGTCTTAACCCCAGCATATCAAATGATGGAGAACTTTTCTGTCTTACAAGCTCATAGTTTTAATTCACTGACAGTTTAGGATATAATTTATATAAGCAATTAAAATTGTTTGTTTTGATTAACTAAACCTACACATTTTATATAAAACTATTTTTTATTGCCGAGAAAAAAATGAAAAGGTATGGGTTTACTTTTAGGAAATCAGGTTGAAAAATATAGATTTTTTTAAAACTATCAATTTTATATGAGCACTATAGTTTCATCTATCTTTTTTCTTTAATAGATTGCAGCTAATGAGAAAAAGGCACATGAAAATTGGGTATGTATGACAATTTTTTTTTTTTATAATGAATACATTTTACATTTGCTGTGTACTAAATATTTAAGCTTTTTTTCCCATCATTTCATAATGTGCAAATTCTTCAGGAACGATATTGTTCACCTGAAGGAACAAAATCACCTCAAATTTTTTTAAATCTAAAATTAATCTTTTAAATGATTAGTGAGAAGGGCATGGTTAAAAATACAAAGCATACATAAGAATTAATATATTTTACCAAATCATTCACATGCTTTCTTTGTTGCAGCTGGCAGCCAGAGCAGCAGAGAGAGAACTGAAGGAATCAAGGCATGAAGCTGGAGTACTAAGACAAAAGTATGCCTCTGCCTGTTAAGTTTTATACACAGTATATTTTAACTTGTTTTATAAAGAAATTAAAAGACAATTCTACCAGAGATTTTTTTTTCTGCCCACTTAAGTATAAATAGATCTATGTTGTCAGTTCTAGTTATGTTAAGTTAAAGTCTAATTGTCTTGTTGCTCTAACAAGGAGTTGGATATGTTGTCTATGTTGAGATTAAAAGGAAGAGACCATTGCCATGTATCTTGTATTAAGGGTATTGAAACTGATTTAGGTGTAAATCAAAGGCAAGAATTGTGCTCTTAATTTTGATTTGTGCCTTCTTTTTTTCTTTTTTTTATAAAGTGATCACTGAGATTTTTTTTCTTATTCATATTCTTGAGACTGTGTAAAACCCATTTAGACATCCTTCTTGTCTAGGAAGAAATCGTTTGGTAAATTATTGTTTGATTTGTTTCTATTGCGGTTGTGTGCTTTACCCTAATTACGCAAGTCTGCTGGTTCTACTGATGCATGCTAACTTAGTTAGTTCTCTTGTCTTTGATGTAAATTGCAGTCTTCATTACTTTGAATTTGAGGCACATTTTAATGACCACTGCATAGTTGATATTGCATTGCAACATAAAGTGTTGGGCTGACATGTAGTATGTAAATAAATTTGATCTTTAAAAAGTTCAAATGCTTCATGGGTTCCTGAGTGCCTTTAAGTCCTGTTGATATTTTTCTTCTGACTTTCCATTTGTCCCATATTTTTTTGGTTGGATGCAGAATAATATAAGTAATTTCTTAATGCACCTTTTGCAGTATTTTTATTATTTATTTTTTTTTTGTATACATAAACCCCCAATGGATTTTTGTGATAATTACTTTGAAACAATATTTGCTGGCAAACCTCAGAGAGAGACTATGAGGATTAAAAAAGTATGAAGAATTTCATGTTCTGTTTCTTAAGAGTTAGAACCTGCACTTTTTTCTTTCTTTTTCTTTTTTAGACTAACAGATATTGAACGGAGACAGTTTATAGGACCTGGAGGATTGATACGACCGCTACCTACTAGAGGCATGCCCCCACCAGGTTTGTGATGTCAAATTTTTCTGGGTTTTTCTTTCTAATTTCACAAATGAAATTTTATGCGAGAAATATTTTATTAATAAACAATTAGGAAACATAAAAAAAGTTGAGTTTAAATAATAATATGTCAATCATTGAGGCACTTTGAAAAAGATATTCACAGTTCGACTATATTCTTCATTTGCTCTGTTTTAGTTAAGGTACTCACAAGCCACCCATATCTGTAAATCTTTCCAACCGTGACAGCTTGATTGAGGTCACAAAGGCTGTTTGTGTCCTTGCAAGTTTGGAGTGATGAAAAACAAAACTTCTATGGCCATTCAAACCATTTCACCCAAAACTGCTTATACTAGGTGTATTTTATGTTAAAAATTCTGAATTATCAAGACTGCTGTTAAAATTTTTTACTTCTATCTTTATAATTAGGAAAAAAAAAGTTTGGTAAATATTGTTATTTAGGGTAACTGTGATTTTCATGTTATGCTAAGTTAAGCACAGATCTCTCGAATTCATTGGGGAAGTTTTGCATTTTCGAGGAAGCCGTTTTGGTTCTATTTTAAGCACCCACTCGGGCCCAGCACTTGATGTTTGGGAGACCTTTCTCAAATATTTTGAAGTACGTTAGAGAGGCTGCGTGTTTTCTCAGTTACTTCCATATAATTCCGAGCATTATGGGGATACTTGATTTGCTTTATCTTCCTTAATTTTAGTATTTCAAATAGCAAACTGTAGACAGATACCTACAAGTAAACTGATCTGTCATTCCTTCCCAAATTGTTTTTATTCTCAGCACTTATAGGACCTGGAACTTTTGATGCTTAATCTAGGTTTACTCTCTAAGTCAACATTCAAATGGCAATCACAAACTTCTTTCTAGCTAGGCTTAAAATTCAGTCCAAGGTCAATGTTCAAATATAATCAGCCCTCACATATTTGTGATTAAACTTTAACTGAGACCAAATCCCATTAGTGGACCTATCAAAGGATTGAACCCACAGCTCCTTGCTATCAGTCTACCTATTGAGCTATGTGGCTTCCTAACCATCAATAAAGAAATCTTGCCTTCCAGCTTTTTTTACACCCACATACTAATTGATAAAGCAAGGGTTGGACCTTTATGTTTTTGGGTTTTTTTTGTTTCAGGAATGATTAATGGTCCTCCACCTCCTGGCATGGACAGACCACCATCTCGAGGAACTTTACCTCATATGAGGCAAGTCTTTGTAGAGAAGTCAAACTTGAATAAGTGATTCAGAATGTATTGGGTTCTTCACAGCGAATGATCATCATATTATGTCCAATTCCAGTTACCTGAGCTGAATGTTGTACATATCAGTCTTGAAAGATCATAAATTCAAGCCTTTTTTTTTAATTAGGCCATATTAGCTCAAAATGTTTTCAACTTTTAAATGAGGGACATCTCTTGTGGTATAGACCAATCTGGCAATCTAGATTATGGTTATGTCCTCTGTTTCCAGTGTATTTAAATTAAGGTCATTTATCTAATATCTGCTGCACCTCAGCTGAAAAGAAATTGATTAAAAACAGCTCTCAACAACTTTTATACATCTGCATATGTAATTTCTGTTTCTTTACTTTTTCTGTAGAGATGAGGAATTTTTAGCCTCACCCAGATCAGATAGAGGCAGCGATAGAGGTGCCCCTCCTCCACCACCTCCATTTGATCCAAGACGAGGACCTGGTCCATTACCTCCAGGCATGAGACCACCTCCACCCCATGGGGCACGCCCACCACTAGATGCTCGTTCTCCACCCCCTCACTTTGATGACACCCGTTCACCCCCTCCTCGTATGCCTCCCCCTGGAATGTTAGACGGTCGGTCACCTCCTCCTATGCCTCCTTTTGATCGACGGCCCCCACCACATCACATGATGGACAGGCGGAGCCCTCCATTTCGGCTTCCTCCTCCAGATATGTTACCACCATCGCATCCCATGCGTGGAGGCCCTATGCCTCCACCACACCTTATGGGTAGAGGAGGATCCATGTCACCACCATCAGGTCCAGATTCTCCTCGGTTGGACTCTCGCCCAGGTATGTTTAACATATCTTTTCTTTAAAGTTTGATTCATTTGTCACATTTCTCAAAAATTTTATGTTGACTGTTATGTTTTTTTAAGGGCTTTAGTGGTTTAAAATTGGGAATTTTTTAGTTCAATTCTTTTCTCTTTAAGTACTTGCTTGAAACTTCGTTGGTTTCACAAAATTAATTCTTTCTGTCTCTCTCAAATTTTTGATGTAGAAAAATTATAATACATTCCTGGTGTAAAGACAAAGCCATAAATTAGTCTTATTGCTCTGTAAAGGTGATAGATTTAAGTTTGCAATGTAATATTTATCTTTTTTATTTTTTTGTATTGTTTATTACTAATCAGATGGTCGCTACCCTCCATATGGAAGGCATCCACCATCAGATAGGCCCTCACCAAGACAGAATACCCAGCCTTCACCAAGACAGCAGCAAAGTCAAGTTTGACCTTAGCAGTTTATTGAAAAATTGTTTTGTTCTTTCAATTAGTTGCTATGTGCAAACAAGGTAAATAATGATAAGTATTGTCTGAGCAAGTATACAATGAATTTATTGTAAGATCACTTTCCTTAAGGTGTGAAATTGTCTGATATAGCACCAAGGCTGTGATTACATTTTCATCAGATTTTTAAAAATTATATATGTTTGTGAGCTTTTGATATATATTTCTTTTTGTTGTTTTTTTTTTCTTAATCTCTAGTTTTGCCATATTGTCCTCCAGTCCTAGTCAACATTTGCTGTCAAACTTTATAATGCCATTCAGCTCTTTAGCTGATACAAAAATGCTAAACCAATATGGTAAAATTGACAAAGGCAATAGAAGATAAAAGTGCTCAATTGGCTCATTTGAAAATTTTATGTTAGTGTAATGCTGAATCTTTGCTTTTGCTAAGCTCACTGGCAGTAATGGAATGATGCATGTTGACAAGTACTTAATCATTTTTTTTACAAATGACTTGAGAAGAGTAAATAAAAGCTGTTTGTATCTGACAAAATTTACAGAAGAAGCGTTACTGCTGCTAGGATCTGTACGTTGGTGATTACATGTCAGTGAAAAAGGGAAGTAACACTAAATTGTTTTCATCCAAGCATATCTTAGCTTTCATTTCAAACATGATCCTGTGTTATATATTAAAATATCATCAACTTTGCGGATATACAGTATCTAGTATTGAAGGACATTCTGCATATGTTGACCCTTATATTTATCAGTCTTGGTCAAATAATGAAAATTCATGTTTGATTAAAATAATAAAGTGGAACTAAAAAGGAAATGAAAATGTCACTTTATACCAATTCAACTGTTTATCTTTTGATATATTTTTTTCAATGGAAGAAACTGGTATGAAATATATATATATAAAAAGAAAATAATTGTGCAGAACTCTGTAATGGCAATTTCGCATGGGTGTATTTGAATACTTTTGGAGAGACCTTAAACACAACATTGTTGATAATAATCATTGACTCTTGCAAATGCAATTTCGCATGGGTGTATTTGAATACTTTTGGAGAGACCTTAAACACAACATTGTTGATAATGATCATTGACTCTTGTAGATGTGTGTTGTCTTAGTTCACACCATTCTGTAAAGCTGTAACTTTCACTATTCTGTTTTCAGGATTGTTTTTGATTATTCTGTGTTCATTTTTTAAATTGGTTTTTCTCAAAGCTTCCGTGGGGATGGATAACTATTGATATATTTACAGATTTTTCATTCATTTGATATTTTATTTTCCTTCTTATAAGTAATATAAGGGGCCACTGGGCTGCGTAAGTTTAGACTTCTTGCTTTGAATTTCATTTTTAGACTTTACTTGTACAGGCTTAAAGCCCACGGTTTACATAGTGAAAACTTGATAAAGACGTTGGGATTTAAAAGTTAAAATGTACCCTTGATGCATTCCTCTTTGTCTCGAATGGAATAAAGTAAATCCTGAAATAAATATAAATAATTTGTATTTTGAGCTTATGTCAAATAAGTCCAAAAATCTTGAAAGAGGAGATTAATAAGAAAAAGAAATAAAAATAAAATCAAACTTCTCAAGTAATTCAAACCATCCAAAGAATAAAAAAACAAAAACAAAAACCCACCAATAAACCAGACCATAAAATTGAATGTATGTGGACATGCGAAATATTTGTGTTTGTAAAGCTTGAATTTAAAAATCATTGGTCGGATCCATGATTATATCACTAGAATTCTACTACTGTTTTACTTTTGGCAGAGTTTTCAGTCCGATATAAAATTTATGCTGATTAATATCCAAATATTTGTATGAATATATGTAAAAAATGTTTTTAAAAGCAGATGTATACTGTTTGTGCCTGTAACACCTTATGAGCAAGTTTATCTGAAGTTTTGACTGTTACTCGTACAAACAGTTCATGGCAGAATTCATGTCCTTCCCTCAGAGATACTCAATGAGACATCAATAAAGTCTTTATCTGAGAAACGTGTAATTTTCATCTGATTTTAATTAATGTACTTGATGTATGAAAGCAGAGTAGCTTGATTTTGTCTAGGTGCTGTTTAAAACCTTTTGGCTGGTGTCAGCATATCAGGTTACCATGTCTTAAAGTTCAATTTCAATACTCTTTTATTTGCATCTTAGTTTCACATAATTTGTTTCATTTAATTGATTTACTTCTACAACTAAAGAAAGATTAAAGAAATGCAAATTGCATTGTTTCTAATCATATTTTTGAAGGGGCTTTGTTGATTTCAAAATCTCAGATTTATTATTATTATTATTATTATTATTATTATTATTATTATTATTATTATTATTATTATTATTATTGTTGTTATTATTATTCTTTACATCTTCATGCACCTCAAAGTCATTTCAATATCCATTTTCTTCAAATCAGAATACTTGGTATTAAGTATTTTAAAAAAAATTATTCCCTTTTTTGTTTTGTTTCATTCTTGTAAATGGATACCTTCTAGTTCTGTCTCCTTAATCCCTTCGAAAGGTTTTCCATTTTCTTCAAACCAGATATACTTGGTATTAAGTATTTTAAAAAAAATTATTATTCCCTTTTTTGTTTTGTTTCATTCTTGTAAATGGATACCTTCTAGTTCTGTCTCCTTAATCCCTTCGAAAGGTTTGGTGCAAGTGATCAGGATTTCCCCTCTTTTCACTTGCACATTTTTTTTTTTTTTAAATTTTGAGACATGGCCTACAGATCCTCAAACTGGTTCAAAGTTAAAACCTTATCTGGATTGCTATCTTGTCAACAGCTTACGCAATATTGATAAGTTAAAAATATTTACCAAAATTTGGCATTTTGTAGGCATATCCAGGATAGAGTTTTTATATATGTAATAATGGGTGTTTTATACCCTATATTTTCATTGATAGTTTTAAGAGTACAAAAAAGCTGGAGACAAAAAGTGTATGCTGGGTACCTAGACATTTCACTGAACAAGTTTTTAAACAGAACCCTGAAATGGGTTGTATAGGAAGATATGAGGAAATGAATGAAAAATCTTCTGGAAAAAGCTAAATAACTCAATCAGGACAAGCATCTTACAATTAAATATGCATTTACATATACCAGTTTGTCTTTCATATGCATAACAAATTGTACCGATTTGGATTTGGCAATTTCTTTTATGGTGAAAATAGGTATAACATCAGTTCCAAACAGGCTTTATTCTTTGTTCAAATGACATACCTTGTTTTTTTGTCTTTTTTTGGGGAGGAGGGGACCACAGCATTTAAAGTTATACTTTATCCATTTTTCCCATTTTCTGAATATCCTATTACATTACCCAAAACAGACAGACAAAGAAGAAATGCCATCAAACATTGACCATTAAAAAGCATATAGCCAGTTTTAACTTTGTAATTTGATCATATATGCATGCCATTTTGAAAAAAAATGTGTCAACCTGATGTCGACAGAATTATTACCTGAAAAGGCAATGAAAGAATTTGAAGATCTAGAGAAACCTTTTCAGAACAGTCAGCTACAAGGATGACTCGATTTAATTAATTCAAATAATCACTTAATGGTTAAATCTCTTTTACCATGCTTTTCTTATTATTTCTCAATAATTTGAAAATTGTTTCGATGCTCTCCTGATTTGCTGAGGGTTCTTTTACTCTTTTTTTTATTTTTAGCTTAAAAAATTTTGTAGCTTTTTTTCTTTCCAATCTGTTTATGAGCAAACAAGTTTTACATTGCACTTTAGTTCAAGAAATTTTCGCTTCTCTAATGTAAATGAATATTTTGGTGTGATGAAGAACAAAGTCATCAGTAAAATAAAATATTTGTGCAATTTTGTTTGTCAATTAGCCTACTTTGTTTATAAAATCATTTGACCACAAAGCCTTTTTTTAATGATACAGGAGTCTGCTTACAAGATTCATCTGCCCATGAAATCAACACAAGAGGCAGACTGTTTTGTTTTCAGACATTAGGTTCAGCACAATGTAAATTAAGTTCGTGGTGTCAATACTTGAACATAGGTGCCAACTTTTGAAAAGGCAAATACAGGTTTTTAGCGAGATAATAAAATTGGTGGCTGCAAACGTAGTGAATGATGTAGCCCATTAAGTACAGTTATCAATATTGACTTTAACACAAGCTTAATTAAATGTTTATAAGGTTACCTGTTACTGATACTAGGTTATTGTAAACTTTATAAAATTTTCTGTTATCATAATTTTAACAAGTGCACCATAGCTGCAAGCTATGAGCCATCCACGAAGCATGTATTTTTAATTCTGATTAGCTGGATGCTGCCAAATACTTATTTTTTAGTACCGATACGGACACACATACTCGGAAGCCCAAATACAGACTTCATAAGCATATGAATTGGTTGGCAGCTACGCTTGAAGATGGTCGGAAAGACCATTAATCACTGTTCTGTACTGTCATCATAGCTTTTGACAAAGTACAAACTTAATTAGCTATTGCGCAGTTGATCAGGACAAATGCATACATTCTGCTGCTTAGCACTTTTCTCTCAATGTAAATACTGCCTGAGTGACCCCCCCTCCTCCCAATCCCAAGTAAATTTGGCACAATTATAGCTCTAGATCTAGATCTGTCAGTCGCCTTCAGGCAGGGTGAAAGGTAGGTCAAGGTTCTCATCGTCTCTTCTATAAGTAGAACTAATCTCTAGATTTGAATTTTTAAATCCCTTGCTATCATCAGAGCAAAAGCTAATCTCTGTGCCCTTGCCATCTCTGTTATTATCCATGGCAAGTTCATAGAGAACGTCAGTGACTGTGAATAACTGTTTGACCATGGTTGAGATTTGCAGTAAAATCAAAGAAGAAAGGTCTCAAAAGATTCTAAGATTGATTTCCTTTGTGTATTTTAGCAGGGAAAGTTATTCACATAGAACAGGGAACTGCACTGCTCAAACATGGATCAGCCGTTTGAGGGGAGAAATGCATAGGATCATGAAGTGTTGAAATATTTTTATTGATCTTTAGGAAAAAAAAAAGTAAAGGATAAATACCTAAGCAAGTCTCATTAACATAATATAATTATGCTTTAAATTTTCTCTGAAAATGTGCACATGAAAGTGTCATATTGCATCTTATTTCTTGAAATTTTGGCAGATTTTTTTGCATTTTTAAATGTACAATGTCTTTGTTAATTGAAAATATGCGCTCCACTGTCTAAAAAGTTTTTTAAGGCAACAAAAAAAGGGCAGAATCAATTTAGGAAGGGGAAGATAATTTGGAAGAACATTAACTTAAGAAAATCCAAAATGAATCTCTTAAAATGACATAAAATCCTTGCAATCCAATTGGTTGCAGCAGTTTTAGCTGTTTGCTAATCTCCTGTGCTTAGTCACAAAGGAAATGTTGATTTTTAATCAAGTTTCCAAAGCATCTAAATTTGTCCAGTCATAATTCATATATTCTTTGAAAGCTAACCAATGAAAAATTTTATGTAGCATTTTTTTAAGACAAGGCTTATAGATATAATCATCACTTTGCTTGCATGCCTAGCTTAGCTAACCTTTGTAGTCATTGTTGCATGTTGCTCTTTCTGTTAGCATAAAACTTAGACTGAGAATGGTCCTTTACTGTATGGCCTCCATTAAGTTAAATACTTTTTAAGCATTTGAATTAAAAAAAAGGTATCTTTTCTAGGTAACTTACATTGATATGAACATTACTTATCTTCAACCCCTCACTCTTTTTTCTAATACAAAAATTTGATCTATAAAACTTAAAAAAATAATAACAAAAGATTGATTTTGAAACTACTTAGGACAACAAACTTTCCAAGGGCAAGGCTTGAGCAGCATATATCATTAGAAGAAAAAAATAAGTAAAAGATAAAAAAAAAAATGGAAAAAACACAGTCTAGAAATGAATTTTTTTTATTGTTTTCAACTTTGGTAACATTTTCAGGGAAACATGTTATTTTGACCACAGCATACACTATCAATGTTTTGACACCCGACCAAATGAACAGGAAAGAAATTAAAGATACCAATGGATAAAAAAGTGATGCAAAAAAAAATATTCTGACTTTCATTTTTTAAAAATAACTGTCAAGCTCCAATTCATTTGGACTGATGACAAAACATGAAATACTGTGTCATTACATCACATTATAAATGTCCTTTATCAATTCAGTCGTGCATTCAATCTAAAAGTCAACCAACTTAAAACTTAATGGTGCGTTTTTGTGTAAACACTTGTTAATCAGTAGACAAGAGAAAACAGACTGAGTTAATTGAGGCACTTGGTCCAACCTCACCTCAGGAAAATTGATGATCTACATGACAGATTGCCACACTATTCCTTGCTCTAAATAATTCACATATTGCTATTAAAATGAAATCTAGTTTGTTTGATGAAATGCTTGGCCCACTGAATTGTGCTAATATTCTAAATTTAATACACAATCTAAACTATGTTCTCAACAAACATCAAAGTATTTAGCATTTTTGAAAACTTTGATACAGAAATTTGAAAAGGATGAAGAATGAGTATACAGTAAAAATTGATAGCATGAGCTGTGATTTTATTGCACATCTCTGAGTGTTCAGAAGAGTAATGGATACTTGAAGTGAAATCTGACAGTGCAGAATACTTTATCTCACGTATCAAAAGAGAAAAAAATTTGGTTACAATAATACTACATTGGGTCAGGTAATATGGGAGGGAATAAAATTAATCGAGGAAAAAGAGAAAAATGTCCTATAAATAATGAAGCATAACATTACACAGATTGTACAGTGAATTAGAGCAAGACGGCTCAATTTACGTAAAAGTAAAAAACAACATAACTAGATAATAATGGCCAAAATTAAAAAGATTACTATTAACTTAACTATATTTTCTCTCCAAAAGCATATTTCGCTTAAAAGAAAGATAGATTATTGATACAGATTATGAATATCTTATTGGATCCCTAAAGTAAAAGTAAAAATGATTAGGTTTTATAAATTTCTAATATGACATTGTCATTTGATTACTAAGCTTTGGGCAAACACCCTTTAATTAAGCACTTCACAACACTTTCCTGTGCTTTGGTTAAACCTATTACATTTAAATCTGGAGCATGGTAGTAGAAAAAAAAATGTGCTATAAATTGTGCAATTCTTTTGTATTACAAGATTCCTCAAACATAGGATAAAATATGGAAAGGACTTACTTATGTACATGGAATGTTATAGAGTTCCATAGTATCTAAGCATCCATTGTTGCACAAATATCATATCACCCTGGCTTGTTTTGCTTTATATTCACATTAACATTGTTATAAAAAAAAGGATGGCTTATTCTGAAACATAATCTGAAAGCAAAAAAAAAAAATGAATCTTTATTAGTGATTACTTTTTAAGATAAAAAACAAATAAATATTGGTTTTTGCTTCTAGCTTACCCTATAAAAGAAAATTTGTACCGAAAACAATTTTTATTTTCACATCAAGAAAGAGCTTTTGTTACTTTACTCAAAAGAAATAATGACTGTTTACATTTCCATAAATAGTTCTTATTTCTTTACTTATTTTAAATCAGAAAGCACATAAGACTTTGAAAGAGAAATAAATCACTTACTAAGAAAAAAATTTCAACAGTATTATCACATTCATTCCCCACAACATTATATCATCAAGATTTCAAGTCAATCATACCTAGCCATGCATCATATAAATATATTGTAAAACAATCAATGAGCTATATACAACTAGTTTTATTCTCATCATATGCCAAGCTATCGTACAAATCATTAATTTCTTCAACCAAACTCCCACCTCATCATATGCATTCAATTCAGATAATTGCAATTGCAATGACTAGTTCTTATAAATCATTGTGCTGGGTTTATAGTGTAACTCAAAGGCTCATGCATCAAGCTATGCAGATTAAACACTCAACACAAGTTCAGGTCCAAAATGTGTCATCTATTTGTTACAAAAAGTATAAATTTACAAAATGTTAAAAAAAAAAAGCTGAACACCTAAATTTGCAGAATATCACAGTGGAAACCTATAAAACCGAAGTCTGATTACTTGAATTTCTCATAAACCGAATTTTGCAAGATGATAGTTTTTTTTTTCTCCTTGGCTTTGTTAGAATCAAACTCTTATTTCGAAGTATTTCTGATTTGATTCTCTTAATTCGAAGTTGATACCACCTCATAAGGCATCACAAAAGTGCAACATGCATCTCTCAAGCAGCAAGCAATGCTATTCACTGCCTAAGAAAGGCTGATCAGTGCGCTACCAAATCAAGAAGGGAGCGGATGCATTAACAATTAAGTGCCAGTAGCAAATTCTGTACTGATATGGATAGCAACGTGGGACGGGGGAAGGGGAGGGTTGCTCGTTGCAGGCTCAATGAGTCTTGAGTCTGTTATACCCGTTTTTGTAATTCGAATACTCTTAATTCGAAGATTTAATCCATTCCCATACAATTCGAATTATGAGGTTTCCACTGTAACTGAAATTGCCTATTATGCTGTGTCAATGAAATGAACCGATATTTTAATTTAATTTTATATAAATGTCATTGGTAAGAAAATGTATATATGATGAAATTTAGCTTTTCCCAATGAAAAATACTTTTTCTAAAGTCTCATAATACTGAAATCATAAGTTGTTTTTATTTTTTTAAATGACCAGAAGAAAAAATGAGAGCTCGTCTCTACAATATAAGATAAGATCATAAGCTGTGCCTTTCACTATAAAAAAAAAAATACCAATTCTACAGAAAGTTGTGCTATTTCTGAGGTGGCGCAAGTTTACAGATCAGAGAAGAGTTAAGCTTTTACGCATTCCCAAAAGCTAGACATTCACTCAACATCTTTATTAAAAAAAAAAAAGAACAAACAATAATGAACCACAAATTCATTAAAACAAACAGCAGCCTCTCTCAAGAGAGAATTTAATCAAGAAAAGAAAGACTTGAGAGCTCTTGTTTCATTCAGTGCAGTGGGCATGATCAATCTTTATAGAGCACCCATATTCAGCTTGGCATTTATTGATTTTCCCAGAAATCATGCTTCAGGTTCTTGTAAGGCAGAGATACAATTCTTAAGTAACTGCACTTGAGCCTGAAGGAAAAAAAGGTTTATGAAGGGAAAGTTATCAATCAAATTCAAGATAAGTCCATCATGTAAAGCATATAGAAAATCAATGTAAGTTTATGTTTACAGCGGATGCCAACAATTTCATTAAGAAAATAAGTCTGACATTAACAATTATAAGTAAAAGAGGGAAAAAAAGATAAAAATTTAAAATTTCACATTCTCAATTGTAACAAACTTCACACAATTAACAAATTCATAACTGATAAATGCAGTGGGACATTGCTCAACTTCTAGATCCCTACAGATTTTTTTTTTGTTTAACAATGTATTCTGGTATACCTGTTACATGAATTAGAACCCAAAAACGCCTGGTTTATGAATGTGTCAATGTTCACTCTGATGATGTTGAATAGTAATCTGTAATAGGTGAACTTAGAAAATTTCACCCAATACAAGAACTGCATAAAAAAACAACTGATGATATATAAAAAATTCTACAAAACCTTTTTGCACACTTAAGTATCTTTCAAATGCAAAGGTGTTTATATAATAAAATAGAAACAGATAAAAACTCGAAGCCTAATTGTGTCATTTCTCTTTCCTCTATAATAACACTATACAATTAAAACAAGGTTTCAGAAAATTAAGCAGTTCATACACATTATCTCAAAATTGTCTCTCAGCAATACTTCAGTTTACGCCTGGTTGCCCGCATATCTCCTGACCGATGACCGTTTTAAGTGAACCAATCACTGTCAGGTATGCTTGCTGATGCTGCTATGCAGGGTAAACCAGTGTGCCCGATATTTTGCACACTGCACTTTGATGCACAATAAAGTTTGTCTTTGTTTAACAAGCTACGGTCAAATTTGGTTATGATCTACGCCGGTTTCCTCTTGACTTTCTAACTATAAACTCTGTCTTGTGATTTTTGTGAAATTCCCATGTTTTTATCTTTGAAAAGTTTTTTTTTCAGAGCTTCGTTTTGCTCACTTAGTTTGCTAATTAAATTTTATAAATTTACATCTATTGTGTCCACTTAATTAGACAACTAAAGAGAAAAGGCTCCATACAAATCATTTTTTCTTCTTCAATGGTTTTCAAATATTATTTCTCCTTCTGATTTAACAGGTTTCATATCCTCAGCAATCATAGAGAATTTTTAAATTGATTTTTTTACACCATTATGGAACATACTAAAGATCGTCTCTATCAATATACCTCTATTGTGTCAACTTAATAAGACCATTACTGATAAACAGCTACATACAAATCATTTTTTCTTCTTTAACAGGTTTCAAATATTATTTCTCTTTCTGATTTAACAGGTTTCATATCCTCAGCAATCAAAAACAATTTTTAAATTTATTCTTTTTTTATAGCATTGTGGAACATAATAAAGATCGTCACTATCAATATATGCAAAAAAATTGTGCTGAACGTGTGGTCAACTGACCTTAAATAAGGGAAAAAAAAACAATATAAAATTAACAAGTCGTTCTCTAGCGTTGACCTTAGTGATGACACTCGCATGGTGCTCGGGATTGATCCAAAAACAATGACTATTTTTTGAGATATGTTTGCCACATAATGTAAGGCAATCAGCGTCGAAAAACAAAGAGCTGTGACAACGATAAAAGCCGCCAAGAGTATGACACAGACAGCTAGAGCTTTATGGTGTGACTTTGACGAACAAAATCTCTTATTAATTCATCTCTGTGATATCATCTCTTTAACCTAGCTAGAGGCATGGGTTTTTGCAAAGCAGGAACGAGCTCTCAAACTTAGAGAGACACTACGGAGAAAGAATTCAGTAGCCACTATTTACTATTTACAGATTGAAAACACAATGCTAGATACACCACTTACACTTTCAGACATAATTGACACGATGACAGATAGCCATACAGGTTATGAAATCAGAGTAGAACTAGTAGATTCCAGCAGACCCAGTAATAGCATAGAGACAGATAGAGAAGATTCCCACCAGCTATATCAGCATGAAAATACAGATCACATAGACACTTCTCCCACTAGAGACAATTTAGAATACAAAGACGGTGATGCACTACTAGCAAACACACAAACAGCGGAAGTAACGATCAACAGAGGTACACACATAGAACATAGATCTAGAAACAACTACCACAGAAACATGATTTATCAGCGCAATAGTCAGACATGACTTCTTATGAGCAACAAGCACTACTTGTTCCAACTACCCCCAAAGCTTCATCAAAAGCCATCAAACCCTCTGGTAGGCCGCAACAGATAGTTCAACAATACCAATAATAAAATGTGTTTTATTATTCGCCATTGTTCTTGGTTGGAATATTTTATCTCAATCCCACCTAGATAAATCCAGCATAGATAAAGCCCTGACCTTAAGAGAAGGGACGTAACTCCGTACAAAAATAGATCTATACATTTAAAAAAAATATTACAGTCAAACAAAACAAGATAAAATTGTGAAAGAAATTGTAAAAAAAACTAGAGATGTTGAATTTTTCATAAAGCTAGGTTTCATTATAGTAAACCAATTTTTTAAGACTTCTACTTCACTTCAGGCTGACTCCACCACCATTTCATTTTTACACCATCAACATCCCCCTTCACCACCATCTCAACATAACAATCTGACTCCCGATGTCAAATGGACAAAGATCACTATTTTATGCTGATTGTAGGGATAACCATGCAGATAACCAAAATAAATGGTTTCTATAGCATCCCTCAGATGATTTTAGTGAGCATCTATCCTAATTCAAAGTTTAGATCTAGCCTAGGCCTTGAAATCATGGACAAACACGGTCAATTTCGAACCGCATTTTTAAATCTAAATTTAGCCCGAAAACGAAACTAAACTTACCAAAACAAAGTCTAAAGTGTCCTTTAAACGTAAACGAGGTTTGCACGAGATTTCCGGTAGTTATAAGGAAAGGAAGTAGACACCCAGAAAGTGAAAGTAAAAGGGCGATGAAGGGTGATATAGGTATACAATATGGTGGTCCATACGGGCGATATAGATGGGATTGAGTTAACTCGATCAGTTACACTGTAGTAATAATTAAAAGGATTTATGTTTGGACCAAGTTCACAGACACAATTTTTGTGCTGAGGATATGATTTTGGCATGAATATTTAGAAAAATATTTTGTCTTATTGACAATAAAAAATTTTTCAAGTTCTGTGGAGCAGATTGTGTGCTAGCGGTCACTTAATCATGTTAATTAACTCAGTAATCACATAATTTTTCAAACTTTTTAAATGACTGATATAAAAGCTTCTAGCAAAGCCATTTTTATACCTTTTTTTTATATAAGCTTTTTTTTTTACTATTGTTTTAATGAGTGAATTATCAAGTTAAAAGATAATTAAATGAAGATTACAGATGGCATCAAAATGAACCACTACGAAAAAAAGACTGGTGCATGCGACCAGTGCCGCCGACCTTGACCTCGCATTGGCTGAATGACCCCAACCCTGTGACCTATTTATCGCTTGACTGGGGCCAGTGCGCCACAACTAAAGTATTGCTAAAGTGACGCCGTGCACTTTAAAGATATAAAATGAATATTGTCAAGTTGAACAAAGCCACTGAAGAATATAGGAATATGCAACTGAAAAAAGGAATCTAAGCTTAAAATAGGTTTACTTTTATTTACATTTTTTACAGAAACAACTTAATATGAAATCACAGCTGGTTCCTGCTTAGCAAGCTTAAACATATATATCTCTACCACTTCACCAGACTAAAATACTTACTTTTGCATGTTTTATTTCCAACTCTACAAGTTCTACCATGTGTTTTCGAAAATACGCTATCCTCCTTGTCTTGAATTCTTGAATTTCTGTGAAATTGAACACAAATATAAGATTGGATACCTTTATAAGTTTGTAATATAGGCAGGACCAACAAACTAAAATGCTTTAGTTTGGCACAGGGAGCTAGTAGAATAATGTAACTCCCTTTCACATTATCTGCCAAGAGAGTTAATAGATAAACAAAAGGGTAGCACACATGGCATAAGCAATAAAGAAAACCCATTACTGTTTTTTTTTTTTAAGTCCTTTTAAAAACTCCACTATTGTTTGAAACAGAAATTTATAAAATCTTAAAAATCCATACAATTTTCAAAAAGCATACATCCTTTTTTTTTTTTAAATGAAGCAATGAAAGTATAAAATAAGCAGCTCTCATGTGACTCTTTCATGAGAGATTTAAATAAGAGATTGAAAATTGACTGAAGTCACAATATTGATGCATAATCAAATTTATTAGAGATTAGTGAAATAAATCATATTTACATCATGCCTGCTTGTAATTGCAACTAAGAATTTAGAGAATGACATATTCTATGGAATAAATTATAGCTTATGTCAAAATACTGTCTTATTTCAATCATATTCTTTCCTGATCTACAGCATATATGCAAATAGCTGAGCCTGCAGGATCACACATTTTCAAAAAATATCTTGCAGATCAAAATTGACCACAGTTACAAGGTTGGTGGGGGGAGAAAAAAACAAAACAAAACCTTCTGGACTAGTTAATAAGAAGAGAGTATCAACTTGCCTTTTTTGGCTACCTCTGAAATTTTCTCAAACTTTTTGCAGCAAACCTCTTGAGATTTTTCTGCCTGCAAAGATATATAAAAAAACGAAATACTTTATGTTTGGAGGTTGAGTGAATGCCAACTCAATCAATCAGTCTGGTCAGGTTGAAAAGTTCATTGGAGCCTATTCGTGACAGAGTGACAAAACAATAGAAATAATTCTCAATAAAATATACTTTATAATTAAATACTTCCTTGTTTTCAACGAAACTCTGCCAGATTCATGGAGGAAAATACTCATTCATTTTTCGTATATGATCGTTTCCTCTGATTTCATTTCTTGTTGTAAATAAAGTTTTACTGCAAAAATTAACTCAGATTAAAGAAGGTGAAAAATCAGGGAGTTAAAATTTCAATTATATGAAGTTGACACTTGAAATTGAAAACAATTTTTAATATATAATTTAAAGATCTGCATTCACATTTAGATGGGTATAAAAACATGTGTCTCTTTTTCACTCAAAACAATCATAAAAGCTTTCATTAAAAAGATTTTTGTTATGGAAAGGCAAACCAAAAACTTCTGGGAAAGTGAAAAACATACTGCAGCAACTTCTTTGTTTTTTGTTCTAGCCTTTTCCAAGGCTTTGTTTGCATTCTCATAGTCCACAAGAGATCTTAGCCGTCTGTAAAGAAGATCTTTAGCTGCGGTGGAATCTCTCATGTAGTAACGCAGAGTGTCACTCAACTTCAAATCCTCATCTGAAGCAACGCGTCCCTCAAGTTTCTGAAAGATGAAAGCTTTCATTAGAAGACAAAGTACAAATGCTTTGCAAGTAAAACAAGCAAATGGTACTAAAAATCAATTTTCTCATACTTTTTTTTATGACCCAGTGCACCTTGGACTCAATGAACTAGTTCGGCAATTTACAACAGTTTCTTGAAGCAAAGGTCATATAGCAACACTATGGAAATAACCAAAGTCATTTTACTACATAATTATCTCATTTGATTTTATCTTACAACTACAAGAACCTATGTAGCCACTCTTTACATTTCCCACCCACTGAATTTGAGGAATCTGCACTAGATTGTAAAAATAAACATATATGTGTCACTGATTGCCTCCTTTCTGTAAATTAATAAAGCCTTATTACTAACATCAGTACATTCTAGTCGTAAAGTAGTCAGAAAAAAAACAGTCACTTACTCTTGCTTTTTCCAACGCTTCTGCAACTCGACTGAACACCCTGAAAAGATACAATTTAAACAGAGAAAAAAATGATGAGAGTAAATACTCCAACTCCAAGTCCTATATTTAGGATTTCAAGTTGGCAGCAATTGTATTTAAGTGCAGGTTAGCCACCTTAGGGGTTAAACATAAACTATACATGTCCAAATAATAATGGACTTTTGATGACTGACCTAAGATAGACTGAAGCTCTAAATAAAGTTCATTCTAACTATTATGCCACAAGTTCACCCTATTTGAGGTTTGTTTGTTTTAACTACATGTAAGAATGTTACAAGTTTTTATCATTTGCTCTCAAAAAGTCTGCTCACAATGTGTTAGTAGTTCCAAATTAATTCTGTAATTCCCTTTCAGTCTTTTAAAAGATACTCTAAGTCAAAGTTTCATTGCAAGCATTTTTAAGCAAGGCAGAGCAGAAAGGATAGGAATCTAAACCCACACATCTTCTCTTTCACTATTACATGACTGAGACCTGTCACAACAGTCTCTGCAAATCTCAGGTTATGGATTTTCCTTTCTGAATCGCTATGCTCATAAAATATTGTTTGATAAAATAATTCTTTGTATTAGCATTATCACAGAATATTTTAAATCTTTTGGTCAAAAAGTATACCTCTAGAATGTACTTTAAAATAAAAAATAAGATTCTGTCAAACAGAGACCACAATTTTGACCTTAAAAAAAAAAACCAAACCTGTCCAGTTCAGTGTTCTCAATTGTTGCCAGTATAACCAAACCTGTTGAGATCTGGATGTACGAGTCAGCCACATCTGAAAGCAAAGAATAGTCATAACCTTCCTGTAAGCAATTCTTTTGCAACCTGAACAAAACACCTTTTGCAGAGCAAATAAAAATTATTTTTGTTTTGTTTTCTTATGGAATTTGCAAGTCAATTACCTGAACCATACATAAATGGAAAATGAAATTTAAAAAAATTACTTATAGTTAAAAAATGTTTTTTAAATTGAATTTAGTACAAATCTTGAAGAAACCAAGATATAAACATAAAGAATCAGTCCTCTGATTCAAGTTTGCACTCACTTTTATGTGTCTTTGTCATCCTGTCCCCTTTGCTGGTTGCATCCTTTATTTTGTTATGATACTCAACAAGAAAAACCTTCTCTGCCTCAAAAAATTCATCAACATCCTATTACATAAAAAAAATAAATAAATTAAAAACACGAACTTTAAAATACAATACAAATATCTGAAGCATTTTGATATGTAATTTGACACACAAATATAACTATTATCAGAATTTTCAACACTCAATTCAAATTTATAAGCACTTAGTATGTCTCTTGCACATAAATATTATCATATACTTCAACCCCAAAGAGTGAAGTTTACTGCAGCCTGAATCTGTGTACCAAGAAAAGATGTTTTAACAATCTTGAAGTGCCTGTGGTATGTGCATTATGTCATCCGACATGCATAGATTTAAAACAACTCACAAGAAGTCTCTGAAATTCCTAACGATACAAATCTATTGATTTGTACATTTGTCCTTTTCTTTTAGGGTAAATTTTATATATCTAGATTTACTCTACTTCTATTATGGGTTTCCCACTCAATCTTGATAATTATAATCGACTAGATAAAGATAACATATGTTAATTGAGAAAAAAAAGAACCTTGCCTAGTCGTAGATATCAAATCAAGACATAAGAATATTCCTTTGTTGGAGACAAAGGTGAGGTCTGGTGTGAAGATGGGAAAGAACTTTGATTTTTCGAGGAATGAACGATTAAACAATAGATAGCACCAATATCTTGTATTGTTTCAATTGCTATACAAATCTCCATTGTGCAATCGAAAATAAACAAAAAGAAATGATATCCATATTATGTATCGCCTTGTTTTATCCTTTGACACAGGATGTGGCTCCATGACGCAAAATTCTAGTACTCTTTGTAAAATTACCTTTTCATTATTTCTTTTCCGGTAAAATTCTACATATGTGCTTGAAGCAAGTTCACCCTTACAGATAAACATTTCTGTCAGGCAAAAGCGTAGGATTTACAAAAAATTCACATCTCTGAGACAATCCTTCTTTAGAACTAACCTTCTGGCCTGAAATTAGGACTTCATCTGCAGTCTTAGTTATGCTTTTAAAAAATCCACCAAGACGTTCTTTTTTGTTCTTTCCTCTCACACTCATCTGTAGATGCAGAAGTAAAAGACGCCAATAAGTCCTACAAAAAGCTACAAAAATATGTTTTAAAAACAACATTACTGGATCTAATATTTGAGAACGAAACCATGAGAGAGGTCAAATTTGAAAAAAAAAATTGTATATCAAAGTTTACAACTATATAAGATTACATTAATTTTGCTTTGAATGCTGAAATATTTGATGGACAGAGCATTTTCAGCAATAACAGGCCAACCATGATTAAAGCCAATAAGAAAAAAGAAAAAAAGCATATCAAAAGACCTACATCTCCAGAAAATTCCAGGAAGACTTCAAAGTTCACATCGTTGCGTAAAAGAGGGTGAGCTGCTGTTCTCTGGAGGAATACTTCATGCATGGCAACAGTCTTTTTAAATGTTGCAAGATATTCCCTAAATAAGAAAACAAAAGTAAGAAAATTTTGACTTTTAACCAGTGTCTGTCAAAAAAAAAAAAAAAAATAGAGCTGCCACCATTTTTTAATTTTCATTAGCAAAAAATTTTATGTTTTAAAAAAGTTAAACCACATAACCAAGTAAAAAGAGCCAGAGAAAACTTGAATTCACCCCCCACCCACTCAGAAATCTGAATAAAATTCAATCTAAAATTAAAGTAAAATCAAAGTATTTCAAATAAGTAAATTGAACAACAGTGTGATAAAGGTGTTACTTTAACTACAAAAGCAAGTAACAAGTTCGAACCCCAGAAGATAGGCTCAGGTATAAATGCAACAGGTCTCTGAGCATTTAGTTGTCTAACCAGTACTTGTTATTAGAGTGTGTAGGTGCCAAAATAATGGGACTAGTGAATTGAAACTCTAACACATAGACATCTTTATGCTGTCTAAGCACCCAACAATTAAGGAACATCCATTACAGTATATATTTTCTGAAACCTTATTTATCCCATATGGCCACTCAATTTTTTTTTTCTTTTTGTTTCTCTCTATCTCTCTTCATATATCAAAGGTTTAATGAGATAATCATGAGACTTGAGATTCTCAAAGCTAAAATCGACTATGGAGATTAATGTGTATAATTATTGCTACACCTTTCATGCTTTAATACAAATGCTGTCTACATCTTCAAACTATAATTGAACGAGCACTGGAAGTACAAAAATAGACAAACCTGTGCTTCAATGACTACACAAGGTATTTGAAAGAGCTGACACAAAAAGATCACTAGTAAATAAAGTATGTAAATGCAGGCAACTTTTTTTGGCTACATGATCAGAAGACAGAAACTGGAACATCTTGTTACAAATGTAATGATTGAAGGAAAATGTAGCAGGTGAAAACAGCAAGAAAAAATGTTGGATGGACTAACAGTTTTAAAATGTAGGACAAGCAGCAAATGCAATAAAAGTGACCACAGATCAAGACGCGTGGAAGGTCATCACTGCCCACAAAAGCAGGGCACCTGACAGATTATGCACCTGTACTGCCACAATCTTTTTTTGTTCCCTTTTTTTACTATCTTATTTCAATAACTTTCATAAAAGGATTCTAAATACTACATACGCTTCAAGTTCTTGTTTCATTTTAGAGAACTCTTCCTTTGTCATGGTTCCTTCACCTTCTCCTAGTCTCTGTAGTTTTTCCCTAGATGCATCAAAATCAGGTTTTGGTGGTGCTGGAGGAATCTTTATAATGATTAAAAAAAAAGAATTTGAAAGATTTAAATTGTTTAACATTCACTCCATTTAATTGGTTTTAAAATAGGTTGTAAAAACTGACAACCTCTCATTGCATTGTGAAAATAACTAAGGCATTTCAAAATTCTAAAATCTTCAGATGACTTAGTAAATATGAAATAACTATTTCTTAACATAAAAAGTGTGAAAACTAGAAAAATTTTGTTAAGGAATATGAATACTTTCACCTCAGATAAAGCCAGTCCTCACTTATTTAAGCTTGTTTGAAAAAAATGAAAAAGTCCATTTTCGCCTATTTAAACTTGTTTAGAAAGACCGAAAAAGAATGCACTATAGAACATGATAAATAAAACAAAGACCTTAGACAGGGAATTCATGAGGAAAGTCACAGTCACATTTTAGAAAACCTTGTCTGGTAATTTCTACTCACAATAATTCCTGCATATTCTTCATTCTCAACAAATCTGTCATGCAGCCAAATGAATTCCTCATGTTGTCTGACTACAGACATCTCTGTGTTCTTGAAATGCTGCAGGGTGGTCTGTGAATCATCAAGAGAAATCTTTTTTTGCAAAGTATGGCATAAACAGTAGCTCTTTTACTTTTTAATATTAACGTATAACCTGCTCTGGTCTGTTTTCCTGCCAAACCATTTCGAACCAGAAAGAATTTTGTCTTACATTATTGATTCCCATGCAAAAAAGAAGCCAGAAATTTCACAACACACTTTGAATGCAATGAAGTTTGTAGGAAATAATTATAATATGAAGGAACAAACATTATAAAAAAAAAGATCCAAAAAAAAACAAAAAAAAACAAAAAATCCACAAGAACTGCAATGTCAAACTGATTTTGCAGTTCACATACACCCAAAGCAGACATTACTCCAAAAACTTATGTTTTTCTCATTATTTAAGAAGCAAAATACTTTGACCACCTTGATCTCATGAGAAAATCCTTGAAGTTATGAACCTGATTTATAAAAACTAAGGCTTTACCCTTAAGAGTTACTATTTAAAAAAATTTGAAAATTTACATTATTTCTTTAACTTAAAAGTTTCCTCTACTTTTCTCCAGAAAATTTTAGGAGATTGATATTCAAGTACAAATTATACTTGTAAAATTATATTCATCTAGCAAAAGTATGTAACAACCATTTCACACTTGCCAACTAAATTTAACAGCTACAAATTCTCTTCAATGCTCAAAATTATGTTGAACTTAATGTTTTAAGCATGTTACACTAATAATGTTTCTTTCTTTCTTTTTTACTCACTTGTAAAATTTGATATCAAGATGTTGATAACAATTTATGTTGAAAATTAAAAAAAAAAAAAACAAATGCGTGTCAGGCATTTACCATTTATGGCTGACACTATTCCTCATCAAGATTTTTCTATCATTACACATATTGACAAGTAGTTTCACAGCCTTTACCGATACAGAAAAAAAAAAAAAAAACACTTTTTAAAAAAAAAGATTCCATTAAGATACCTTTGTATGCACAGTAAACTTGACCTTCTCCCTCTCACTGAGAGCATCTGAGATATCCACCATCAAGGAGGTGTCCGTAAGGTCAACAGTATCTGAGCGAGGCTGATTGACAGGTATAGAGTAACATGAAAATATCATGGAAACAAAAGTCTCTCTTTTTTTTTTGTTTGTTTGTTTGTTTCAGCAACATTCATGGTTAAAAAGGAAAGGAATTTAATATGACTCTTGAATAATTAAAAGTAATTTGTCATTTTTCAAACAAGACCATTTTAATCCTAACTCCTGCAGATATTATATGTTTTCTTTCTTTTACTCTATGGACAGTGAGTCCTTTTTTAGGACTGTATTCACAAATGCCAGAGAATTTTGAGGGTATTGAAAATAAACCAAAGCACTTTCTAAAATTACATTGTCTACATTTTTATACACATTGCAGACCTAAATTAGCATAAATAGATACAAAAATTATACAAGTATTAGTTCAAATAGTTTCAAAAAAAAGATTTTCTATAATTGTGCTATTATTTGTTGTTCACCAAAACTTTTTAACACTATGTTTTTTTAAATAAAACAAATAAAAATAATCTTTTGCATTTCGTTTTTCCTATGAGCTCAAAAGAGAATTTCTTCTTCTGTTCAACTAGATTTCAATAAAGGCTTAGATCTATCTTGGCTTTGGAAGATTCTGCTCATCAAAAAAAAAATTTATTAACAACTTTTTAAATAACTATGGGTCCCTACTTATTAGATCTTAAAAAAAAAAACAACAACAAAAAAACCCCGATATTTTCAAATGCATGCTTCTACTGTTTATTTTTAGACTTATATAATATCTTTATTAGATTAAACCCACAAATTTTAGGATTGGTACTGCTCTACCTTAAGAAATTATCACAAAAATTCGCTTTCGATAAAATGTACAAAAATCATGTAGACTAGAAAAAAAAGAACTAAGACAATAGGTATCATCTGTGGATCTGTGCAAAAAATATGGAAAAAAGCACCACAAGAATTTTTGTTTGTATTTGAGAGTAATGCACTCTTTGAACACCAATCATATAAAATTATGTAATTTGTCAAATGCAGAAATGATGTGTTAGATCAGGTTTTCAAAATGCATCTGTAAATTTCTATGTTTTGAATAATATATTTCATTATTCAATGTAATGCTGAAAATGTTTATAAACTACTTAAACATGAAAATGCCATCTGGTACCATTTTTCTTCTGAAAAAAAAAAAAGTTTGCTTTGCTTCAACAAAATCAGAAAAATCAATACACAATATGTCCAATTTTCACAGATGTGCATAGAGAGTGCGGATCTATCTAATTTAGAGAGATCAGGTCAATTCAAACCTTTAAAAAACATTCTCCAAGGTCTATGTGACATTTGAAACACGAATGACAAGTTCTGAAGTTTACAGTTGACCTGCATGAGAGGAAGACAAGAGTGTTTTGTGTGTCTCTGTATGGCATTAGAAATATAATGCACTCTCGATATATAAGGCATTTCATTTGGATTTTTTCTTTTGTACAGAAAAGATTGCAATTATTAAGACCTTAACAATATTTACTCATATCTGCTAAAGCATGTGCTGTGAGTCGCTCATTTATGACGTACATCTATTCACTTTTGGAAACATTGTTCCAGCTATCTTTTTAGTAAGCAACTGTTTACTACAATCCACCACCATATGTGTTGCACATAGGAAAATCTGCCTTCTTTGGTTAAGTATATTTAGTCTTTGTTTGAGCCTGTTTTTTTCCTGTCTATGGACTTGAGTGTTGATCCTCCGCTTTTGGAGATCATTTTAGAGCTATCAGCAGCGCATTACAACCTCTTTCCATTTTGATATAGAAAAAGATTAACGTTTAAGTGACAACTTAAAATTTACAAAAGTAATATATTCTAATCATATTTCTTTTTTCTTATGATTTGATTTAGGTGATTTTCAATGTTTTTTGTCTCATAAAACAAAAAACTGGAACTGAGTACACTAGACTTTTGCAACATACCTTTAACTGGTGTCTTTTGAAATATTTTTAATGCATTTTAATTTTAATTATTGGTGTAATATGCTTTTTTTTTTTTGAAATAGTTGTTGCTCTCTGCTCTTTTATAATAATACATGCTTGAAAGGTGATAAAATGGTGTTGCTTCATTACAATTTATACGCTGTCTCATTTTTATGTGGCGTAAGGTATATAATTTTTTTCAATAAATGTCTTGAAAACAAAACTTTTCTTAGAGAAGAGAGTTTTAGATTTGATTTCAGCTCTAAATTTCCGTTCTTTGAAGTTGAATATTTTTTGGGTTTGTTTTTGGGAGATTTTCAATTCATTTTAAATGGAACATGCTATAAAGCCAACATTATTTTATCCATTCACATTTATCTGGAATATATGCAGGTAAGAACTCTTTTTGCAACATTCAGAATAACTAATAAGACTAGACCCTATGTTGTGTTTTGGCACTCAAAAATCTATTTTGTATATCTTTTGTTTAAGTTCTGATAACAAAATTATATGAAATTCAGCTAAAGTAAAACCTAACTAAACATATACAGCAAATGAAGATAAACGAAAGCTGGACCGCCTATGGATTGCGAGAACACAACCTTTTTACAGATCAAGGGGAAAACTGGTACTGAAAATTTGCTTTTATGACTAAGAAATTTGAGAGAAAAGAATGAAGGTAAAATATTATTTCTAAACTTTGTAATTATAATACTATGACTAGTATGAGTTATACTGTAGCAGCTTTTCATTTTAATTTTCAAATCAAAGGCTTTTCATATAACAGGAACACATTTGATAAGAAAATAAATCCAGATCAAGGGGTAATTAATGACTTTTGACTTTGAGACTGGTTGCATTGTCCTCCCTAGACTGGGAGCACCAAATGAAAGGCTTTAAAATGTATAAATGGTAATAGTCGAAAGCAGCATTCACTATTTATCTTCATACAATCCCCAGTCCCAGGTAGACATTTTATAAATATATTAACTTTGCAACTGCATGAAGATCACGCGTTTCACTAAACCATCTGACATTTCTTGCACAATATAAAAACTTTTACAATTAGCCTAGGTGTCCACTGCAAAATGCAGCTGATCCCAAGACTGACTAGTTAACACTATCAAGTCATATAATCATGTTCTATGCAGCTAGCTAAATGTGTCCGGATCCACTTCACCAGACTTACATAGGCCTACATGTACTTGAGAGTCATCTTAATGTTAGTGTTATAGATGCTAACCAGCCAACTGAAGGCCTGAAAGAAGAACGTGCACACAGGACAATCGCACAGCCTGGCAAACAATGCGCTTAACGTATTAAAACTGCGTTTGCATACATGGCCATTCAAGGACCAACTTAACACCTTAATGGGTTGAAAAGCAGACAATTAGATCTAGATCTAGAAAGACTATTTTTCAGTATAAAATTTAGTAATGTAGGATAGATCAGTATAGATTTAAATGGCTATAGACTACATATAATATAACTTCATCACGCTACATCTAAATCTAGATCAACTCTTAAATTGAGTTTCCTTAATTTTTGCTGGCGATATGGGTCCTTTACCAGAATCTTAGAGTTAGAAAGGAGTTCATGTAAATGAATAAATGGTGTAAACATAGGCCTACCTTGCTATCCTGATCCTCAGCGAGGAGGTCAGGGCTGTCGTCAATTCCATCCTAAAGAGAAAGAAAAGTCGGAAAAGAATCAGAAATACTGTAAAATAAAGTGCAAAAACAAGTGCATTTAACAACGTTACCGAAAAATAAATGTTTTTGCTGATTTAGATAAAAATTGTATGATTTTTTAGAGTCAAACAAATACACGGAAAAGTGTCCACCCACCATCATGGCTGCAGTTGCTTCAAGTCACGTGATAAAGGGGGCGTTACTACAAATAAGAGTCAGAAAGATGTCTTTTTTACTCTTTCTTTTTCTTTTCATACACTCTCGCACACTTTTATTGCCGCTAAATGATTCAAAGATCACACAAAAGATCTTATTTAAAAAAAAATGCGTCATGTCTAGTTTACATATTGACTTCATTTGGTCATTTATTTATCAAAATGCAATTCAGAAATGAAAATCACATGTACGGTACAAGCAAAAGTAGGGCCTAGTGTCGATTTATAATAATTATGGCACTCAACCTTAATCTTGAAAACGAGTATTATGTTGCCGAATCTTCTAAAAAATGTTTGTTTCACAATTTCACAATAGAAATGTTATTGGCAATCGAAGTATTTTTTCAAAAGCCTGTAAAATGCACCGTTTTTATATCAAGAAAACCCAATAAGCAATTTGTTTCTTCAAACTGCTTTTCCATACGACAGTGACTAGTCGTTGCAGGCTGTCGATTCTACATGCAGCATCAACATCACTGATGAACCAGATAGATGCACGCAGTTCTATATTTAGGTAAAAGATCAGAGTATAGGGTCTTTATAGTGCTCTGTTGGTAAAAATTACTTCAAGCCTCTTTCATAAAAAAGGCTGGAGACGAGTGAGGCTAGGAAAAGAAGGATGTTTTGCCGACACCCAAAGATTCAAAGACTCTAGTATCCATGTGTGGAGCCGCATCATCGGACTACCAGAACTTTCCATGTATTCTCAACGAAACAGATAGTAAATAAAAACTGTATTGTTTTGGCTCCACTGTTATGGCCCCTGTCATCTTCATTGTTCCAGGGAGTTACGCCTTTACCTCAAAAGTATTGATGAAAATATTGCGATAAAGTCTCTGGCATCATTAAACATCATCCAATATTGTTTAGAGCTTATCTGAACTAGTTTTTTTGCAAGTATTAATTGTGATTTGAGAATGTGAAAATTTCATATCCAGGTCTTAATGATAACCAATAACCATGTGTGCATTGCTGTTGAATACTTTCCCTACATAGCTTGGAGTTTTCTTATAATAGAGAGACCAGCAATATGTGAAGAATATGTACCAGCACGACCCATTTGTAATTTTACATTATTGGTAACGAATCAATAAATACTAGTTTTATCGGTACTGATTCAAGATTTAATAGGAAATTTCTACTTCATGCATTATTCTGTACCTCAGTTTGATGCATTTTTAAATGTTCTTATTAGTGAGGACAGTTTCTCTTCAGATGTTAGAGCCCAGATCGAGGCGGAGCACGAGAAAAATAAAAATTATGGAGAATCGGACAGAGCGAGAAAATGAAATCAGTTTGAGCAAATGTCAGAAAAAGGTTTCCATATTCATCTTCTTTGAAGGAGAGTTATTGAGAGGAACAAAGAATATTAAAGAGAAAGAGAGAGACAGGGCGCGGAGGACTACAGAGATACATAAAGGTTCATAGCTGCAGAAATAGAGAGAACCAAAGAGAATTAGTTGAGGGAGGGTGGTATAGAGAGAAAGGGATAAAGGATAACACACAGAGGTGAGAGAAGGGGTGTGTGAATGAGAGAAAGAAATAAAATGAGAAAAGGTTAGAAGAAAATTTAAAAAAATGGCTTTGCTTTTAAAAATCCCGGTCAGCATCCAAACTAATTTTTAGTGTTTTAATAGGAATTAATATCTTTAAAGTTATTTCTGATTCGAACGTTTCGAATGCTTCTGGTAAAACTTTGGGCTGGCAGTACGAAGAAACACTTTCAACACGTGCCCTAAACTATATGGGGGTAAAATAGGGTTTCCTGTAAGTAGCAACCTTGGCTTGATGAGAGCCTCATAATAGTTTCTATGACTTTGCACGTATCCACTGCTCTTGGATATGGATGGTCCGATTGTGGGTTCTGATCCTGCACTCTCTCTGGGCGAAAGATAATAAGAACATAGTATAATACATGCTATATATAATAAGGACATTGTATTTTAATATGCTAATTCAACAAGAAAAGTATGGTTTCTGAATTTTTTATTTATTTATCAATCGAAAAAAAAGCACCAGAAGAAGCAAAAATCAACACTCAAGTAAGCTGAGAGGCGGTGAATAACTTATTGGACATCTGGGTTTATACACAATACTATTTTTTTCTTTTTAAACCGACAACTTGATGTTATGTTTCAAGGTAACGAAGAAGAAAACAAAGACAGACGGGAAAGAAAGAAATTAGAAAAAAATTGTGAGGCAAGTTTTTACAGCTGGAAAAAGAAAATACTTATGTACTTGATGTCTCATCGGACAAGACTTTGTTCTACCATTGAGCTTTGGTTTTCGTGGTCAAATCGAGACAAAATCGTTTCCAGCCTTTTTTTTTTAATAGGTTGTATTCAACAATAAATTATCAAACTTTTCATTCTTTTATTTTTTTCCCTTCACTTTTTCATTTTGCAGTCGAAATACTTTGAATACATTTGAGAACGTTGTATATTTAACAACAAAAGACAAAAGATATTTTCGTGAATTATTTATTTTATAATCTACGACATCATTTTAAGCAATAAATTCATACTCCTTTTTGTGATATCTTTACCTAAATACCTATCACAAAACTGAAATCTCTTAGCGAAGGAAAAAACATGTTAAAGAAGTAGAAAGTTGCCATAATTGCAATCGCATTTGTGTACATTGAACTTCTAATTAATATATCTCTTCATATCTGTCTCCTGCAACTATTTCTCTCATCGTATTTATTTATCTTATTTTGATTCCCTCTCTCAAGTAATGAACTATTAAATCCAATTTGACTTAACGTTCAAATTAGAGGCATTTAAAACCACAAACTGGTGCCTCTTTCTTTGGTTGAGTTCTAGCCCTTTGAATCACAATAAATAGCTGACAACTAAACTTTTCCACGTTTCTCCAATAAAACCTACGTTATTGTTTTGTACTTGTTTGTTTGCTTTTAAAATAATTTTTAGTGCAATTAATAAGCCATCATCAGATTTCTTTCTGTTTCCCTCTATCTGTTTAAATTTACATTCTTACATGAAATTCTGTATCTGTTCAAAATTAAAACCTATATTTCACTTCCTCATGGCC
>JAWDGP010001311.1:25000-27500 GCA_033675545.1 Elysia crispata | reverse complement strand
GAGAGAGAGAGAGAGAGAGAGAGAGAGAGAGAGGGGGGTAAGAGAGAAAGAGACAGACAGACAGAGACAGAGAGAGAGAGAGAGAGAGAGAGAGAGAGAGAGAGAGAGAGAGAGAGAGAGAGAGAGAGAGAGAGAGAGAGAGAGAGAGAGGGAGAGAGAGAGGAAACGATAAAAGCAAATACATAACTGATAAAAAATATATGGCATTATCACAGTCGCAATTGTTTTACAGTCGCTCAAAGAATTTCAAATACGTTCCCTTTAATGAAAAAAGAAGTTGCAATTTATTCTCCTGTTGCTTATTTTTCTGTGATGATTGAGATTGAGAGTAATTTCGGCGGTTTTAATTTAAAGATGTTTAAAATCACTATTCACTTTTTCTTATTTCATCTCCCTATATTTCAATTCCTTTTTCTATAGTGGGTTTTTTTCCTCGTCCTTCTTCCACTTCTTTCTCTTCTTCTCCTTCTCATCTTCTATTTCATGCTTTTAAAAATTTTTTACTTAGGTTTCCCGGAAAATCTTTCACACCGACCACGGTCGATTACATGAGGATCGGACTCAACCAACAGTTTCTGAAAGTCATGTAAGGGATAAACTATGGATCTCCGTGGTGGCATTCGAATTATTACCGACAGAAACATCTGGCGCACCACACTGTGTGACAGAAGACATAAAACAAGATGCGAAAAGGACCTTTTGGTTATCAAAGTATTCAGAAACTTTTCACTAAAATCCAGTCTGTGACAGATCCTTTTAAATTCTTATCATCATGTATGTATAATTAACATGAATTCTCATGCCACGCTTCGCGATTTTTTGCAGGAATTTTTTAGCATTTTAACAAGCGTTTAGAAGGATCTTTAAATATATTCGGAAAGTACGGAAATAGTTATTTTCCAGTATATTTAAATAAATACACCTTTGAACGAAAGTAGAAGAGGAGAAATCTTATAAAACGACATAATATAAGCTTTTACCGGGTACTTCGTTTGATCTGAATATTTCCGCATCGTAAGGAATTTAATATTTCAATCAGCCTGCATAAAGCCTCGACCAGCGTAGCGCAGGCTGAAAGGTGGCTTAAGTGAAATTCTGCTCGCCTGTCTAGGCAAACAATCTCAGCCTTTTATTGACTTCACTCTCGAACAGAAGCACAATGAACAACTTCTGTTATTGCATCACATTATTTCTATTAAAAAGTAGAAAGGAGGATATGGATATATCGAATAAACATAGACAAAAGACAATTAGGTGAATATCAACACTTGCTCAACGAACTAAAAGTGGATCTAGCACAGTTTCAGGAATAGACTAGAATGGCTAAAGGTGCATTTGAGAACGTTTTAGAAAAGATTAAATTTCGACTCTTGAGAAACTAGTACGCCCTCTATGGTATGATTATGCCGGAGGAAAGACTGAATAACCACTCTTAGGTGAATTAATAAAAAGTTTTAAATTTGAGTTTTTTTTTTTTAATTTGACAAAAAAAACAAAAAACAATTTTTTTAGTTTTTTATATTGTTGATGTCAAAATCAACATCACTATCACAAATATGAGAATTATCATCAGCATCATCACCAACACCATCATCATCATCATTATCATTGTCATCTTCTTCTTCCTCTTCGTCTCCTTGTTTTTCTTGTTTTTGTTCTTGTTCTTATTCTTCCTTTTTTTCTACATTTCTTCATCTCCACCTCCCCCCTCCCCCTCCTATTCTTCTGGTCCTCCTCCTCCTTCTCCTATTCTTTACAATTATCATCATCATCATCATCTTCTTCTCCTTCTTTTTCCTCTCCTGCGTCTTTTTCCTCTTTATGGTAATCATTTTTATCACCATCATTATCACCCTGATAATCATAATTGTCATCATCATTATCGTCTTTTCATTGTAATCAATAGCATGAAAAATGAAAGCGTAGCGCATTAGCTTTCAATGCTGGAATAAAATTTTATAACGTAAGGTCGATTCCTCACCAGAAAACGTATTTGTAGTAGCTTTGGCTACACTGTTTATCCTATAATTAATGTTAAATACCTAGTACCTATACCTTTTCTCAGAAAGCACACTTAAAAGCTTGGCATACCGATAAGAAGTGCTCCAACACTGTATTTTGCAGAAGCCTGTTTAAAATAAAAAATGTATTAATTTATATGATGTATATTGCAGTGATTATTTTTGCTCAGACTTCTTTCATTAACAGAGGTAAAAATATAAAAAAATAGAGAAGTGACGTGAAATAAATTCATATCAATTATTCCTTTTTTCTAAAATGTTTGCGAGATTGAACAATTTTTTAAAAAGTGGACGCAAACTTGGGTGCCCCTTATATAATCAAATATTTACAATTTCAACAATAATTGATTTTGCTGACTAAAAATTGAATACAAAATCGAACAGATTGCATCATAATCAACTTGTCAAAATTTCAGCAAATAATCGCAAATGAAAATTATGTTTTTATCTTGTCAGGTAAAACAGATTAAAAAGAAAAA
>JAWDGP010001311.1:0-20000 GCA_033675545.1 Elysia crispata | reverse complement strand
AAATGTCGGAAAAGAAAATAAGGGGTGGAAGAGGATTCTTGACTGCATGGAAATAGTGGGATATGGGGCAAGAATGTCATTAAATTTACCTTTGTTCATCAATACTACAGCCTTAGTCTAAATAAAAGACCTAATGCTTTTTTAGATTACTGGTCAAGCATTAACGTCGCAAAATTTAAGTTCCCTTAGCGCATAAAAATTGTAGCGTACATTACTCGAAAAAAAAATCATGTATGGACACATTTCCCAAATGGAACAAAACATTGCTTTTTTGACGCATGTTTTGAGTCATGGTGTATTGGATATTTTTAGGTTTGAGGGCTTTGACTGGATGCAACTGGGCAACAACAAGGGGAACGGTCCCTGGAGTATATCCACAACAGTAGATCTGAGGTCCAGGAATGACACGGGGCAACCTAATAACAGCCCAGTGGCATTAAGTCAAGCCATATACTAGTGAGTTTAAAGAAATGTGTTTAAACCTGAACATTTAGGTGAGTTTGATCTTTAGAAGTATGGATCTAGAAATTGTTTGCCGCTTATTTTCCCACACTATATTAATTGGGTCCAGCTAGTTTGAAATAAAGAAAATTATCCACAAACCTTCACATTATCAAAAGCTTTCGTGGTCCCTCTTTATGATCATCATAATGTCTTCAGTACTCGCGTAGTGTTGCGAGATAGCATTTAACATAAAGCAGTACAGACAGCTGCTGTTTTCATTTTACAACAGTTTATGCTTGTTCTGGCATGCACATCGGGTTGAATTTTTTTAAAGAGCTTATTATTTAATTCTGTACTCTGTAGTTCGTGAGAGGTAGCTTTGCTTTAAACGTCGGTATAGCTGTAACTTTTATGTGCAACTATTAATAGAATCTGGTGTCACAATACTTGCTGTTACAAGTTAAAGAAAAGGCAACTTGATCCGATGTCTATAAGGAATTTCGCCTCATGTTTTAAAATGTTTTGAAGAGAAGGAAAAAAAATGCTAAATTCAATCTTATAAAATTAATTTTCTCACTGCGTGCTCGAAAGTGAAAATCATAGTGAAGCGCAAATTTGGTTGCTTTGGTATATTTTCAAACGCTTTCCTTTTGTCTCCCTCATATGTTGCAAGCTAAAAAGAACCAAAATTTAGTAGATCAAGGTCGCCATATTTTAATTTTAAATTTTTATTGTTCACAATGTCTACGTTTTTTTTTAAAGAAAGAAATCCAATACTTGTATTCACCTTTAATAATGCTTTTACTCCAAATGTCACATATACATGTATACGAGTATCCCCTGCGTCTTCACCGACCTGTTATTTTCCAGCATGCAATTTGATTGCAAACATGAGCTGAAAATACCGGTCCTTGATCCAGACGGAGACGAGGTCCGATGTGAATGGGCCGCAGGTGATGAGTGCGAGGTGGTGTGCGATGGACTTCCAGGGGCAGTCTTAGATGAGGTATATTAAGTCATAGTCAACATCGCGTCGCAGATTGCAGTTTGATTGTTTAGGAATGAAAAATCGGCCAATTAAAGATAAAAAATATGCAGATCAACGATCTTGTTGAAGTTAGTTTAAATTAAATGCACAAGAAACAGAACGGAATTCACTATAAGATAAATGATATGGATAAATTTTGCCCCTCTGAGATCCGTGATTGTTATTTTAAACAAATTGCATTTAATAGATAATCTTACCAACAATCTCAAACAATCACATCATATGAGCTAGATCTATACTTTGCGAATTCATTATTTAAAAGTAGAAAAGAAAATATGATGTCATGCCTGTTCAAATTGTCACATATAAAAAAGTCCACCCGGGTGTTCCATTTTCTAGAAAGATATAGCTCAAAGCGTTTTCACAATAATTTGTATTATGTAAAAAGTATCTTAACAAGGAATCTGTTGTTTTTTTTAAAAAACTAAAACTAGTTTTTAAGAGTAAATCTCTAAGAGTCCACACGCACAAGTAAATGATCATTACTGGGGTGGTAAAACTTATTTAGGAAAATATTTATTCAGAGTCAAAGCATTCACTTTTGAATCTTGTGAGCATCTTTTTTGGAATTTTTGAACTTATCGATGGAAAATTAATAATTCTGCTCTTATGGTTAAGCAAAACATAAAAAAAAATTCTAAAAAGTTTGTGTGTATAATAAATTGTTTGCAATAAACAAAATTTCGAATGGATGGATGACATGCAAATTTAAAAGGAATATGGATACCCTAAAACATTGAAAATGGACACTTATGGCGGAAACTTAACAAGATATAACTTGACGATTTATCTTCTTCTTGCTATACCCTTGAAGGGCAATTATGACTTATTCATGTACAAATTTTTATACATACAGCTTTCCGCATGCATCCAGCCCCTCATTGTGATTGCCAAAAAAAAAGCAATAACAACAACAACAACAAAAATACTTGTAAGAGATACATTGAGAGATATAGAACTACCATAGTGAAGTATACTGAATAAGAGCTTTTGTGTAGATTTCTGTCTGTACTATAACTCGCTCTAAGGTATCTTTCTTTACCCTATCAGAAAACTTGCACGATAAAGTTTGAAAGTTCAACTGCAAAAAAATATGTAGCAGGTGAATTCTACGCTGTTGCTCTCACTGTGCGTGACTTCCCTAAAACACCGATCACTCTAGATGGTCAAGATAAAACGCCAAGTGACAGCCTCTCAAGTGTTCCCATACAGGTACGTTTTAATGATATTGATGCTTTGACCTAAACATATTATTTATTGTTCCGTAGTTCAATATAAATTTTGTAACGTTGACCTCAAAATTTTTAAAACATATTTTTAAACTCTCTTTCCTTTCCTTTTCAGTTCATTTTCCATTCAAATCTTCAATATTATCGCCTGTAAAGTGAGAAAAATTTGTTCTTTGGATAACAACTTGTTTATCATTAACACTTGCAATAAATGAAATGATCATTATATTTTTTTTCGGCAGTTTTTGATAAAAACCCCGACTTTCAACGATGGTTGCGACGATAAACCTCGCTTTGTGCACCCTAGCCCGCCTGAAGGGGGCGAGGTGTTGGTCCAGGCTGGAGAGTTGAGCTCCATCGTAGTAGCAGCCGACAACAATAGGAATGACAAGATAAAGTGAGTTCCAACTGACACATAGTAAATTGAATGTGTTAATATGATCTGGTCACTTTAAAATAAAAACAGTTCTTTTTCTAAAATCCAAGAAGAAGTAACTTTAAATTATCAAAGCAAATTCGTTTGTGAAAGATCAACCGGGATTGGCATGCAAAGATTATAAAAGTTGAAATTGAAAATTTCTAGAATATGAGCACATGGCCAGAATTTCACCGTCTTATTGATAAGAATCATCGATTTATCATTGCCACATTCCTTCATATCTGCAAGCACAAGTGGGCACACCTTACAGAGGAGCGATGGTAGCCATTTAACATAATGATAGGATTTAAGGATTCGAGATACTCCCTGGCTGAGGGTTAATCTTGGCATGCGAGCTATTGAACCCTGAATGTTCCTTTATGAAATAGCTAAATTTGGTAACAGATCACTTTTAAACCTAGGATTTTTATTGGTCAATTAACCACTTATTCTTTCCCACTTACTGTTGGCGTTATCCATCAGTTAGAATTATTTAAAAAACCTCTTTTGATTTCAGACTACTATCATTAAAAATTAATCTAGTAAACAATATATGTAATTCACTGTAATAATCTTCCTGTATTAAACCTATAGTAATCTTCCTGTATTAAACTTATAGTATTATATTGCTCACTGTTTACTTCGTTATGCCACGGTCAAGGATCTTAGAGGCAAGAATGACATCGAGGCGACTGTTCATGACTCACTGAAGTGAAGCAACCAACTCAGTTGGGTTGACCATAGACAATCAGTGATTGATAGGGGCAAGGGAATAGTTGAACAAATCATGATGACTGTCACTCATTCTACCTCGCAAACAAACACGAGGATAAGCAAAATCACCTGATCTGACTCCATTGTATAAGCTCATTAGTTATTTCTCAAGCGCAACTTATTCATTTCTTAACAAAATTAATTTTTTTTCAGGGTGAAATCAATAGATGTGATAGGACCTGTAGGTCTCCAGCAATCGAGCCTCACGCAAGACACAAGCCGCACTAACACGTTCCAGAAAACACTCACCTGGCAGACATCTGACACGGATATTGGGGAGCACATCGTCTGCGCTCGGGCTATTAATGATATAGAGTTAGTGGATAATTGTATTCCGAGTCTTACTTGTAGCTTATCTTTACAAGTTATCGAAGTGGGAGGAGAATGACTAAAGGTAACTTTTAATTACACACAATGTCCTAAACTAAATCTCGGACCAGCTATGTACAGCTTTTTTTAACCACAATTCACTTGGACAGCTCGATAGAAGACATTCAGGACCAGTCGGTGAAGTTCCTCGGTTCCATTAAGATTCTTGGAGAAACTTTAAAAGGAGACGATAGCTTTTTGTCAAGCCCCAGGACTGATAAGTTGATCCTTTTCCTTATGGACTCAGAATAAGTGGCTTGTCCCTCTCACTCTCACTGAGCGAAGGAAATCGATTTCTCCGTTTTCTCATTTAAAAAAAATCATTCTGCAAAATTAAATAAGGTATGCTATAACTGTCTGAACTACCTAATGACTGAATTTCAATAATCACCAAGCATGAAAATAAGAAATACAGCGTATGAATATATACAAGAGACCGACTGTGGCGAGTTATACTGTAGGAAAAGCAGATAATGGCGAGGACTAGTTGTCAAAACGTGTGATGCCCTAAGGTTCGTCGGATTGCAGGCCAGATAGCTTAATAGACGGATACTATGATCCGTTTCGTGGAGTTGACTCCAGCGATGATCATTGATTTATAACGCATTGGCGGTATGCAGCGACAGGAATCACTAATATGACATAAATATATTTCATTCTTCCTTGGCTTGATCTCATGAGGATATGTTAAGGAAGAAAGAAGGTAGATCTTATACGACATCCTATCAGTTACTCTTTTAAGCGAAAAAAAAGCAACCAAACTAATAAAAAAAATAAAAAAACAAATTTACATATCGATACAAGAACCAAAATTTTCTGAACTTCCTATTTATATTTGGATATAGATGTTGTGAATTCAGATACAGTTAGCGCTAGCTAACTAGTTTTAATACTGACTCTATCCATCCAACAACCAGAAGCAAATTAAAAGCTTTCGTAGTACTTGTTATTTTGTTGTAGATTATCTTTTTGTCCATTCGCCTTTTAAAAAAAAATTCCCCCGACTTTACTTTTGAGTAACTTTATAAGACTCAGTGCTTTTAAACAATGCTGCTTAATGTTCTAAGAAAAACTGAAACTAGGTCCATTTCTAAATCAGAAAGAATAAATATTAAAATACTTTGTGAAATCGCATTCCATAGAGTGTAGTGATATCTCATATCATGCTATAACTAAAAAGCAAACAAACATGCAGGCCTGTTGCCGACGCTTCTGAAGTCTTGTACAGAGAATCTAATAATCATATCAGTTGAACGATATAGGATTTTTAAAATAACGTGACTCTGTCTAGGGGGAATAAGAAACAATGTGAACTACAATTGTTCATTTTTGTCTGACAGCAATTTTCTCTTCGAACTATTTTACTTTCAGTAAAACTGGTGATCCAAGGTGCTTCACAATCAAAGTAGGTAAGATAGAAGAAAAAGAACCGATGTCTTTTATTTATACTATGCTCTGATTTGAAGTTTTTTCAACTGCTGAAATTTGTTAAGCTGCTATAAAACAGTAATAATTACTTTTAATGGTGAATGGCTTAAAGTAAGAAGAAAAGAAATTAAACTGACAGGTTAATTAAGCTGCATTGCTAATGATAGTGAAATTTGTATGGCTTTAGGGTGTCAACCCTGTCTAAACATTCCATGCAGAGCTACATTTTATCCATCACTTGTAGAGGTGGGGTTGAACTCTTCAAACAAATTAAAGGGCAAGGTAAAAGTACATTTGCAGGGTTGCACGAAAATGCGTTCAATACATTTTTAAAAAAAAATTGATAAAAAAAAATTAAAAAGATATTCTTGGTCGTAGTCTTTATTAGTTTACACCACCATTATTTTAACGATGGTAGTCACTGGAAGTTTAATTTCAGAGAAGGACAGGAAAATACAATCAATTTTCATACTTTTTCTCTCGGCTCTTTAAAATGATTTTTAAATACAATTTATCATGAAAATCTTTATTTTGATTGATAAATCTAGACTCTGAATTGGAAGATGCTCCAAAATATCAATCAATGGAGAAAGCTAAAAAAAATTATTAAAGATATCTTTATACATCATGCAGTGGGTAAATATACAAAATTTGAAAGGTAGGTTTAAAAAATGTTTTTAAAAGAAATCAAGAGTGATCAGACATACCAAGTAAACGAGCAAGAGTAAAATAAAACGGAAGGAAAAAAAAGAAATAAGGGGAAGAGATAAAGATAGATAGATAGATAGATAGATAGATAGATAGATAGATAGATAGATAGATAGATAGATAGACAGATCAATAATTGGATTGACAGCAAGATAAATAGCTGAGCAGTTAGATAGATAGATAGTTAGTTAGATAGATAGATAGATAGATAGATAGATAGTTAGATAGATAGATAGATAGATAGATAGATAGATAGATAGATAGATAGATAGATAGTTAGATAAATAGATAGATAGTTAGTTAGATAGTTAGATAGATAGATAGATAATTAGATAGATAGTTAGATAGATAGATAGATAGATAGATAGATCAATAGATGGATTGACAGCAAGACAGATAGCTGAGCAGTTAGATAGATAGATAGTTAGATAGATAGATAGATAGATAGATACTTAGATAGATAGATAGATAGATAGATAGATAGATAGTTAGTTAGATAGATAGATAGATAGATAGATAGATAGATAGATAGTTAGTTAGATAGATAGATAGATAGCTAGATAGATAGCTAGACAGATAGATAGATGGATTGATCAATATTTTCCTACCATGTCAGTGCCCGACCCTTGTGATGCCAAGCCTTGTCTGAATGGAGCAACTTGTCACAGCAGCAAGGCGAATTTCACTTGCGCATGTGTAGTTGGATTCACGGGGAGACTGTGCGAGATAAGTCAGTCGCTAACTCGTTAATCTATTACAGTTCTATAATTGCCATAGAGAGTCTATATATCTATTTTATTTAAAGTCTTTGGCGTACCATGATCTTCTGCGTTTTTTAGGCAATGAGTCGTTTGAATCTCCTTACATGCATTCCGGATATCTTTTCAAATAAAATATTTTGTGGTTATTTATGTCATTGTCAATCAAAAGTCCTAAAAAAGTAACATGGTCAACTTGCGGAAGAGGTAGGGTGAGCGATTAACCTACTACTTGCAACATGGATCACATAACTACATTGATACATCCTGTATTTTAGACAGATTTTTGGTGAAACAAGGCAGAACTTATGATGAAACCCAAAAATTTGGTTGCATTTATCGCGTAAGCATTAAGTATTTAAAAGAAAAATGATAGTTTTCTCCCCTCTTTCTTTTATTTTCTTCCTTCTTTATCTTTCCCCCAGATATAGACGACTGTCAAACAGACCCGTGCAAGAACGATGGTGTGTGCCACGACCTGATAAACGACTATGTCTGCGTGTGTGTACCTGGATTTACTGACAAAAACTGTACGACAGGTAATAAATGGAAAAAACTATGTATTCTCTCCTCTAAAAATAAAGTCATAGAAGTTTGTTGGACTAGACAGTTATGTTAAGGCCTCGGTCAATATCTAGTTACATAGATATTAAGGTTTCCTTATCTTCAACCTACTACTTCATTCATTAATGCCACATACACACCCACCCACACAGCCATTTATATATATATATATATATATATATATATATAAATATATATACCTATAAATTTTCTGTTATTTCAGACATTGACGACTGTGTTTCCGATCCTTGTATCAACGGAGGAAACTGTACTGACCAAGTCAACGACTTCACTTGTGTCTGTCCACCTGGTTACACTGGCAAGAACTGTCACATAGGTGAGATGATAAGTCTGTTTTGTTGGTATAATCACACGAACTCTACACAACGTGTGAATTTACCGGCTTTGTCGCTTAAAGAAAGGTAAAAAAAAAATAATATATCTGGTGAAATGGGAAAACGCATGTCTAATCACATATTGGTTTTATTAATTCTAAATAATCTAACTTTCAAAAAGTCCCTTTCTTACTATTAAACTTTAGGGATCTAAAAAGTACTAAAAAGTGTATTCAAGATTAATATTTACCCGCACATTATGTTTCGAATTTAAGCACCAATAATTTTTGCGCTCACAAATCCGACAAGTTTGCTCTGTTTCGCAGAATCGAAAGGTGGAGATAAATAACTTTGCCTTTGTGCGGTATCATTGATGCTGATTAAAAGATTTGCCCCCTGCCTTTAGGCCAGTATCGTTGAATTCTTAGAGAGAAAAAAAAGCCAAGCCGGCAAATGATAATGAGAGATAAAAAAAAACACAAAGAAATTAACAAAACAGCATACAATTGTAAAAAGCTTTAGGTTTCCCTACAACCTCTGTTTTCCTTTTCTTATAAAACATTTTGTAAGTTTGCTTTGAGGCAACCCTCCTTGCATAATAAAAAGGAGTCAAATAACATAAAGTGTTTTTAACTTCTGTCATCAAAGCATCTTAAAAGAAAGCATACAAAGGAATGACTAGTTCAAGTGAAACAATACCCTTTTATGAGAATATTGCTTTTATTATTAAATCAGGGGTGGATTTCTGCAAGCCCAAACCTTGCTTGAACGGAGGAATTTGTCACAACGGCTTTGCTGGGTTTAAGTGTCAGTGTGTTAACGGCTGGCAGGGCAAGATTTGTGACTACAGATCGGCGACCGCCAAAAGGCGAGATACCATTAATTAAACGTTGTAATAAGTTTCCGTCTCAAAGCAGTGCTATCATTATTAAAAAAAATACACGATGGCTATGACAATTAAAACAATTTTTGCTATGGCTATTGCTGCTGCTTCTGTTATTACTACCATCACCACCACCACTAACACCATCACTACTGCTACCACTACTACTACTACTACTACTACTACTACTACTACTACTACTACTACTACTACTACTACTACTACTACTACTACAACTACTACAACTAAAACTACTACTACTACTACTACTACTACTACTACTACTACTACTACTACTACTACTACTACTACTACACCTACTACTACTACTACTACTACTACTACTACTACTACTACTACTACTACTACTACTACTACTACTACTACTACTACTACTACTACTACTACTACTACTACTACTACTACTCCTCCTCCTACTCCTACTACTACTACTACTACTACTACTACTACTACTACTACTACTACTACTACTACTACTACTACTCCTCCTCCTACTACTACTACTACTACTACTACTACTACTACTACTACTACTACTACTACTACTACTACTACTACTACTACTACTACTACTACTACTACTACTACTACTACTACTGCTGCTGCTGCTGCTGCTGCTGCTACTACTACTACTACTACTACTACTACTACTACTACTACTACTACTACTACTACTACTACTACTACTACTACTACTACTACTACTACTAATGCAACTACCAAAGCGAATGCATTTTGTGCTTTTATTAATTCTAAAGCATAGTTTGAGCACTTTTAAATTAGTTTCTTTGCATTTGCTGCGTTGGTTACTATCACGAATCTATTAAAAAAGATAACTGTGACTTTAACTTTCGCTGTATGACTGTAATTAATCTGAAAAAGAAAGAAAATTAAAAGATGAGCAAAGTATATAAGAACAAATACAACTATCAAATCATGAAATTGCTTTAGGTCTACCTGCACCAAAAGGAAAGCTGCGGTCACAGCATTGAGTCACGTTACGAAGAATGATGTAAGTATCATAGAATACCGGTATATATTTTATCTCTCTGTTTCACAGGGCGTTCAGAATCGAAACGTGACTTGTAAAAAATCGATTTAAGTTGACAAAAAAAAAGTATAAAACTCAAAAATAAAAACAATCTAAAATATAAAAAGAAGGGAGAAAATGCGACATCACTTATAGCAAAGATTGTTTAAGAAAAAAAATATGACCATTTTTGGGATTACTAATACGATCACATTGACATACTAAAGTGTTTTAAACCAAGTAGTCTAGGGTAAAAGCTATGCTAAATTCTGGCATTGATCTGGAGGCGGCTTAAAATTCATAAGAAAGAAGAAGAAGAAGAAGAAAAAAAATTTGTTTGCATGATTTTTTTTATAATCTTAAATATATATATATATATATATATATATATATATATATATATATATATATATCAGGTCACGATTTAACAAAATAATACCAGCAATCATTGCTTGCACTTAAAGATTTGTCTTCCATTACTTCTAATGATTTCAAGGCTTGTTGTCAGACAACCGAGTATAGCGACTGTGAATGCTTTATCTCCCCTCACATACCGCCGGAAGAGGTTGAAATGGACCAGAATATCCGTGACCTGTTGTGTGCACTAATCGGCTTTCCACTTGGCTTAGGTATGAAAAAAAAAACAGAATTTAACAATTAAAGGTATATTATTAGATTTGAATATTCTGCGGCAATAGTTTCCATATTGCTTGATTTATTATTTAAATTCAATGGATTGGTTTTCATTTGTATCCATTGTGTCTGTGTTTGTGATCAGGCTAAGCCCAAATCTTAGGGCCTCATTTCAAGCCATTTTATTTATTTTAACAGAGATTAATAGATAATAAATTACAGTTTTAAAAGCATCACCGACCGTGATACGGCCGAATTTACATGTGATAGTTCTTGCAGAATCTTAGGCAAGAATGATAATTCTGTTTTTGCTGTGGAAAAAAAAGAAGAAAACCAGACAATTTCATTGAATAGCTTTCTCCCTAACATTTTTTCCTTCGCATACGTTATAATGTTCTTCTCCAATATTAAAAACAATAAAGGCATAAAACATTTGAAAATCAATGAATCAAACCAATTAGGGCAAGAATTCTAACCTCATCACTGACACTAAGCCTGACAAAACTTGATTGTTCGGCACTGGCCGTGATAGGGAAGTCTAAACTTCTCAATTCGAGCTTATTTTTTTACGACATTTGTAATGATTGAGTGAATCAGCTAAGAAGATAATAGCAAAATCTTTACAGATGTGACAAACATGTCAGTGGAAAACTTATTGAAATGCCTTCAAATTACTGTAGAACACATTTTATTTAATTTTTATTACGAAAGATGTGCCTTTCAAATTTTCACTTGTTTCTCAACTTTGCTTTATTCTATTTTTGACTTCATCTAAAAATACCAGAACTATATAATTATAAACTTAGGCATTTTACTTAAAAAAATTAACAAAAATTGAAGGGAAAAAAAAACAACAAAAGTACGAATCAAAATTATCCAAGCAAGAGGAGAAAATCAGGATGTTTTTAAAATCAAATTAAAGATATGAGCATGAACCGCACTTCGGGCAACACTAAGTCTTATTAGCGGCGCAAAGTCGATAGAAAAAATATTAGACTCTTTGGAATCTGAATTTTGCAAGATTTTAGCGTTAAACCCTCACCTCTAAAAATAGTTTCAAACATGTATTTTACATGAGCAAATGGTATCTCATCAAGGATTTGCGGGAGTGAGAACTAGCAACACAACTCTTGGGTCCTCACCCTGTATGATCGCATTGTAAAAAAAAAAGTTTTAGCATGCATTAAGAGATAGTGATATTCCCAAAGCCAACACTGCGTTTTAAATATCTGTCCCAACTGCCCCTACCAATCCTCATTAACAGACTCTTCTCATAATTTTTCAGCTACACTCTAGTCCGGTGTAGCTTCGTTCCTTAATACTTGGTCGCTCTTTTCCTTGTTGCAGGGCTGAGCGTTCTCACGTTCAATCTCTTTAGGCGATGGGCGTCTCGGACTGGGCCTCCAAGGCCAACTCAGATCTACAGGGCGAAACATCCTCCAGCTAAACGCTGCTTGAACCTCACGGAGAGCTGGATAAACAGTAAGATTACTATAGGTTTAATACAGTAAGATTACTATAGGTTTAATACAGGAAGATTACTTACTTACTTACTTACTGCCCTTTTTGCCGTAGGCAATTAGGGCAGCAACAAACTCCTTCCATTGCTCACGGTCCTGAGCCAGCATCCTCAAGGTGCCCTATGACTGTCCCATGGCTGCTGCCTCTGCCTCCACTGTCCTTCTCCAGGTGGTTTTCGGTCGCCCGCGTTTCCTGTGTCCCTCTGGCCTTTATTGAACGGCTACTCGAGGGATGGCATCTTGTTCCTTGCGGAGTACGTGACCTATCCACCTCCACCTCCTCCGGATAATGATTGTCTCCATTGTCTCTTGTTGGCACTGTTCTAATAGGTCATCATTTGATATGTATCTAGGCCAGAAGATCCGTGCAATTTTCCTGAGACTTTTGGTGTGGAAGGAAGATAACTTGCAAAGGTCGCTTTCTATCATGCGCCAGCATTCTGACCCGTAGAGCAAGGTGGAAAGAACACAGCTTCTATATAACTTTAATTTTGTGTTCAGCTTGTACTGCTGTGATTTCCAAACTGGATTTAACATTCTGAAGGCATTTCTGGCTTTACCTAATCTTTCTATAATATCTTTATTAGCTCCTCCGTCCGTTGTAACATTACAACAAATAAATATTTAAAATGATCAGTGAATGGTAGGAGAGTTTCGTCCACTCTGACTGGCCTAGGATTTGGGATATTTAAAACCATCATTTCTGTTTTTTTCTTGCTAATTTTCAAACCAACCTGTTTTGCATTTGTGTTTAATTCAAGTTTCAAGTTTTATCTGGAGTAAGGCAAGGCTGTGTAATGTCAGCACTCTTATTTAATCTCGCTATTGATTGGATTATGAGGCAAACAACTGGAGATAAGAACAGAGGAATAAGATGGAACCTTTTTACGAACCTAGAGGACTTGGATTTTGCTGATGACCTAGCCCTTCTCTCCCATACCCACACCCACATCCAAGAAAAAACCAACGAATTAAACACAAATACAGGAAGATTACTTTAGGTTTAATACAGGAAGATTACTATAGGTTTAATACGAAAGATTACAATAGGTTTAATACAGGAAGATTACTATAGGTTTAATACAGGAAGATTACTATAGGTTTAATACAGGAAGATTACTATAGGTTTAATACAGGAAGATTATTACATGATAACCAGTAAAATTATTATAGGACAAACAGTACGGTTATTGTAGGATAGACAGTAAGATTATTAAAGGATATACAGTAAGATTTAAAGGATAAACAGTAAAATTATTAAAGGATGTACAGTAAGGTTATTATAGGATAAAATGTAAGATACAAGAGATATAATAGTAATGGTCATAGGAATAGCAACGGCGCCGGGAAGCAGAAGCATAAGTTCATGGTCTAGTGATTTCCAAATAAGCTAAAAATTTAGGTTTTTAGCCTTGAATTGTGAAGTAAAATAAATCGGATATTAAAGCAGACAATTTTTAGATAACTAGCACATTCATAAAAGAAATGATGAAAAATTTAGCTAAAACCTAAATATCAAACGGACTTCACCAAAGTAATAAAAAACAAAGAGCTTGGTGAATAGAAGAGAACGAGGAGGATAAATAGGAGTAGGATGATGATGATGATGATGAAGGAAAAGAAGAAAAAGAAGAGGAAGAGGAGGAGGAGGAGGAGGAGGAGGAGGAAGAAGAAGAAGAAGAAGAAGAAGAAGAAGAAGAAGAAGAAGAAGAAGAAGAAGAAGAAGAAGAAGAAGAAGAAGAAGAAGAAGAAGAAGAAGAAGAAGAAGAAAAACTAAAAAAAAGGTCACAAATTTCTGATAAAGTGTATTAAACCTTACTTTTGTTATGATTAGGATTGACTTGGTTTATTGTTTTGTTAAAGGTCAAATGACTTCGGTGGAATCGCCAGAGCTGAGGACCACGTCTGCTTCCAGCGGTTTCTTCGGCATAGATGGACAACTGAGTGAGGCTGATCACAGCTCCTCATCCAGCCCAACAGCTAGCGAATCACCTCAACCAATGAACATTTACAGAGCCACGTTTACCGACGAGAGCATGCACAGCACTGGCCCTAAGAAAAATCCTGATACTTACATATCCGGCGTGACAGACTGGAGCACCTGTTGATGCGTCAGCGGTCTATCTCTCTGTCTGTCTGTTCTCTCTCTCTCTCTCTCTCTCTCTCTCTCTCTCTCTCTCTCTCTCTCTCTCTCTCTCTCTCTCTCTCTCTGTTTCTCTTTCCCTTTGTATCTGTGTGCGAATGTGTCTGTCTCTGTCTCTGCCACTCTCTCTCTCTCTCTCTCTCTCTCTCTCTCTCTCTCTCTCTCTCTCTCTCTCTCTCTCTCTCTCTGTCTGTCTGTTTTTCTTTCCCTTTGCATCTGTGTGTGAATATGTCTGTCTCTGTCTCTGCCTCTCTCTCTCTCTCTCTCTCTCTCTCTCTCTCTCTCTCTCTCTCTCTCTCTCTCTCTCTTTGTGTTTCTCTCTTCCTTTGTATCTATGTGTGAATATGTCTGTCTCTGTCTCTGCCACTCTCTCTCTATCTATCTCTCTCGCTGTCTGTCACTCTCTTTTTCAGAATACAAAATCTATCTCCCTCCCTCCTTTCTTCTTTTTTATTCTCTCTCTCTGTCTCTCTTTCTGTTTCTCTCTTTCCTCTTTATCTGTGTGAGAGCGTGTCTATCTTTGTCTCTGCCTCTCTCTCTCCCTGCCTCCCCCCCCTCTCTCTCTCTCGCTCTCTCGCTGCCTGTCACTCTCTTTTTCAGAATACCCAACCTATCTCCTTATTTTCCTCTTCTTCTTCTTCTTCTTCTTCTTCTTCTTCTTCTTCTTCTTCTTCTTCTTCTTCTTCTTCTTCTTCTTCTTCTTCTTCTTCTTCTTCTTCTTCTTCTTCTTCTTCTTCTTCTTCTCTTTGTCCAATTCTCACTGTTATGATATGCCAGAAGCCCCTTTTCCTTCATATCAACTTTACACGCAACGGTTACGTTATACATATTTTGTTTATGCCTTCTCCCTTACCCCGTGAAATGTTCCATGTTCCTAGACTATAAATTATATTGACCAAAAAAAAAAAAAAAAATGAAAATAAACAAGAGAAAAAAAATCTTACACAATAAGAAATTAAAAAAAAAATCAAATCAAGTTGTCCCGCAAAAAGTGTTCTCAAAAGCCGGAAGAATCTGAAAAGGCTAATAAAAAAACGCCAATTAATTCCCTTCTAGTGCCAAACAATATATTTATCTAATATTTTCTTGACTTAAGGAAAATTGTTGAAACATGAACATTGAGCGCAATAAAGCCAGTGTGCGAATGATTTTCCACTTAGTATGTGCAAACCATAGGAGATCTATGATGCAAAAAAAGAAAACAAAACTTCAAAGCTACTTACGTGGCAGAGATCTGTTTATTTTTAAGGACTGATTATTAGAATTTTCATGTTTTCGATTCCTCCCCCCCTCCCCCTTTTTTTTTTTAAAGAATTGATTGAGGCCTTTCCAATAGTGACCTGGAATTGGATTGGATCCCAGCTCTAATTCAAGTTTCACTTTTGATCATAAACTCAAAGCTTCGATACCCTAGCATGTCTGAGTAAAATCTTTAATAAAGCTGTATATATGCAACGCCAATATCTACAAAAATAACATCAACATTCTAATAATTCTTTGAAATGGTCTTCGCTTAATTGTAACATTCACATTCGAGATGATTTCTGTTACAGTGACAAAATCACCATCTCAGTTTTACTATCGTAATTTGTTTTTATATCTTATACGTATTATATTACTTTGTAAACTGAGGAGTAACGTTTTTTCTCTTCTATATCTTCATTGCGCGATTCAACGTTAGTATTTTCGTGTCTAAAATTAACTGAAATATATTCCGTGTAATAAATGTCGACCAAACATGAGAACACAGTTAAATATTAACTTTTTCATCAGCTGAATTTGGCCGTAAAATATATATATATATATATATATTAAATATCCGTTCATAGCTACAATGGGAATATACCCCATACAGATCCTACTTTTATCTAAAATTTTGTATCTTTGCCTGGCAGGTAGTAAGAAACACCGAAACGATCAAATCCTCGTAAATTTAGACTATAAAACTGAAAGAGGAAAAATCATTTCGTGACTGAATGAAACTACATTTCTTCATATAAATGCCTTGAATACAATATCAAAAATTGTGTTGATACTGGAACTGATATCAGCTAAAGTTCTGCATGCGCTCAGTTAAGAATGCATATGAAATTTTCTTACAAGGGATACAATCCTTTAAAATGGTCATGTAATGTAAATCATTCTGCTCGTTTCGATTTGTGCAAGGTTTATTTAGGACAAGACAGAGTTACTCTATCATATTTAACATCGCCTAAATACCTTAGATAGTCTCTCAAATAATCTCATAGAGAGACAAGAAACATTTTGAAAATTGTGCCAAATATATCAATGCACTATGTCATCAGCAAAAACTTTCGTAAAAGTAAAATTGTTTTTGCCACTGAAATGTTTTTGGGATTTAGAAAAACCATATCCATACAAATATTCTCAGAAATATCCTTTTATTTACCACTGCTTCTCATGATAATCATTTTGTATTCATGAAATTGAAGTTCCATCAATTCTTGATTTCCATCAACATTTTCACTTAGTTTCATGCATAGCAAAGTCTACGATTAGATTTACTTTTCAAACATTTTAATATGCCTTTTATATTAGTGCTCATGCTGAACGAACCATCGCATTTATTTCGTTGGAAGGAAATAAACAAATGTGATGTTGATGTAACAACTTTTCCTTCTTTCTTCCATTCTATATAATTTTCGAAATTGATTGTTAAATTGCAAGCATGACTCTTTCTATTTCGTTTCACACACAAGAGGACAAGTACAAGAAAAAGCTGAAATGTCTTAAGGACAAGATGAGAATAAACAAACTGCCCAGGGCAAAAGGTGGTCAGCCGGACTTTGAGGCCGCTGATTAGCATGTGCGCTGGCCTTTCGACAAATCAATGCTTTTTTTATGGCGGACGAGTTCGTGGGGAAAGAGACATCTAGTGGGACTTTCAGCCACGACTTGCAGACTCTTAAAGAAGAATCCTTGTCTTCCATGGGTCAGGAAAGCGATGGCGCGTCCCTGCTGTCAATGTCTTTAGACATCTTAGATCAAGAACCCAGCATTACAGATCCACATCAAAGAGAGCCTCCTCCCAAGAAATCTCGCACAACTGAAGACTTCGCCTCCCTTGAGAGAGAATCAATAGTCTGAAAACACTCTTGGCCAATAAAAAAAACGAAACCAAAGAAGATGAGTGGCAAACGTTCTGCGAGGCTATCGCTTTCGATCTACGCAAACTGGAGGACGATTTTCTGATCATGCGAGCCATGAGTGACATTTACACCATAGTGAACAATGCGGTGTTGGAACAGCTTCGACGGTCTAGACAATCAGCGGAAGACCAAAAATAGTCCGTGACAAATTGCCATTTAACGCATACAAAAAACAAATAATAAAATGAACAAAAGTCTCGCTGATTGCTAATCAAAACAATCTACATATAGATGGTCAAAATAAGCTTTTTAGTTATGTTTGTTGATAATCTTTGAACTTTAATAAGTTCCAATTTTGTGACATTCAGAGCCCCAAACTATAATACTTTTTCGAACTACAAAACGAGCTATGACTCCATTACAGTCATTTATATTATTTAATTTGGATACTCATCACAATATGGTATTAGATAATTTTGCAAACATATTTAAAATGTCATGCCCCTCTTTCAATAATATGCAAATTTTTACGGTCCTGTGTTATTAAAGGAAACAAAAGATGAAGATAAGCACCATTGAAGGAGGGATGAGGCAAAAGAATAATACATGTAGGGGCTACAGACGAGGAAGAAAAAGGTATGTTGGTAAACGTAGAGTTTTGCAATTAAAATAAATATAAGTTTCTTACACATACGTGTGAGTTACATCGTAGCACAATTACATTTTCTTTGGAATTGTATGATGTAAATATCAAACATAACTTTGATTCACTAAGGATAGACAAAGATTGATACGGTGGTATCAATGTAAAGTCCATGCATGCTCAGATTGCGTATTTCTCTCTCTCTCTCTCTCTCTCTCTCTCTCTCTCTCTCTCTTCCCCCTCTCTCTCAGTATCTTTTTCTTTCTTTCTGTCGCTGTTTCTCTCTTCATTTGTAAATCTAGCTGCCTCTTTTTCTTCCCCCCCCTGTCTACTTTTATTTCACTTCCTATTTCATTCTATTTCCCTTTCAGTGTTCTTTCCTTCAGCCCATCCTCCCTTTTCACAAATCTACAAGCACAGTTTTATTACCTCTTCTCTCTACCTTTAATATCTCTCTCTCTCTCTCTCTCTCTCTCTCTCTCTCTCTCTCTCTCTCTCTCTCTCTCTCTCCCCTGAAAATTTTGATATTTTTTACTAAACTGATATTATTCTTATCCATTTCCTTTTGTTCTAACTCCCTTTTTTCAGCATGTTTACAGGAGAGAAAGAAAGGAAAGAGTAAAGGACAAACACAAAGAGGAAGAGATAGAAACATAGCCGAGGCTGTCTAGTTATTCACAAAACAAAAAAAAAAAAAAAAGACCCAAAAAGCACTGATATCGCGATCAGGGCAAGATGCAAAATGAATTAGCTTAGTAGCCGGTCATGAAAAATGATACTGTCGGCATAGTTTAGATCTACTTGTTAGGTTATACTTGCACTTTATAAAAACAGTTTTGTACCTTGGTTGCTTCATAGGTTCAGAATTGAGTATGAAGCCCTGTTGCAAGTATTTCTTACATCTATTTCATTAATTTCTTTTCTTTCTTCTTAAAAAACAAAATAAAATTAATATTAGATTTTGGGCGTAAAGATATTCGTCTCACAATTTTTCCACTCTATGATATAGTCCACTTGGTAACGCGCTTTAAAGATGTTTTAGAAGTCTTTAGATTAAATTTTTAATAAAATGATCTAGGTCTTGGAGAAATTTCCGTTCATTTTCTGTTCAGCTGAACCAAAGTATGAGATGATTAATTATAAAAGAGGTAATAATAAACACAAATAAACGTATGTATTTATAACTTTCAACTTCATAAAACTCAATGATATGTTGCTGTCAACTTGATTTCTTTATAAGTAATTTCACAGTTTTAGTAACTGTTGTCATGGTAGCGAATTAAGCAAAACCTTATCCTGTATCTGGTTGATTCGTCTTTCGGTCTTCTTTTAATTACGATCGATGTCAATCTTGATGACATCGCTGATTCATCACTAGAAAAACTAAAATCCACAGATATGCAATAGCTAAAGGCAATATCGTGATGCGTGAATAATAATAATAATAATAATAATAATAATAATAATAATAATAATAATAATAATAATAATAATAATAATAATAATAATAATAATAATAATAATAATAATAATAATAATAATAATAATAAAAAAACTCAAGTGAAAAATTTTAAAGTATTGATACAAAGCTTCAAAATTACTTTTTTTTTTACTGTTAGTAAGCATCATTGTACGTTACTTGTACTTTTGAAAAGTTTTGATTCCAACAAAAATAATAAAAATAGTAGTAGTAGTAGTAGTAGTAGTAGTAGTAGTAGTAGTAGTAGTAGTAGTAGTAGTAGTAGTAGTAGTAGTAGTAGTAGTAGTAGTAGTAGTAGTAGTAGTAGTAGTAGTAGTAGTAGTAGTAGTAGTAGTAGTAGTAGTAGTAGTTGTAGTAGTAGTAGTAGTAGTAGTAGTAGTAGTAGTAGTAGTAGTAGTAGTAGTAGTAGTAGTAGTAGTAGTAGTAGTAGTAGTAATAAATAAATAAGTAAATATTTAAATA
>JAWDGP010001309.1:0-18384 GCA_033675545.1 Elysia crispata | reverse complement strand
AACGCATATAGGTCTAGTACAGCTCCACTGTACAGGAGTCTGGAAAATAGTCCGAATTCTCCACTTCTAAATTACTGCCTTTACTATGGTTATGCTGCAAGCGTATCTTGGATGAATTATGAAAACATCAATTTTACTATCTTGAAAGATTTGTGTCTAATCGAGAAATCCTTCACTTCTGCTTTCAGGCCAAAAATCATAGTATGTAACAGAAACTGTTTAAAAATCTTTTGAATCTTAAACCACAAAACCCTATGTTTAATATTTGCTAAGTACTGTATTACGTGTAATTATCATAGCGTACCACTATCATAGGCTTAGGCTTTACTTTCAGGCGATTATAACTTTTCTAGACATAATTTTGCTTTAAATAGCAGCTTTTGAGCACCTGGCAACTCAAATAATTCCTTTTTTTTTCATAACTCACATTCTCTACATGTCATCTAAAAATTAAAAAGAAGAAAATAATTAAAAAACAAAACCCCCCCCCCCCCCAACACCCCCCCCCCCCCCCCAAAAAAAAAAAAAAAAAAAAAAAAAAAAACCCGCACCTACTTTCCATAATTTGCATTGCTTAACTTTGAACATAAAATTAAAAATTACACGCCCCCACACACTCACACAAATAACCAACCCCCTCCCCCCAAAAAAAAACAAAAACAAAAAAAACAAAAGAACAAAACAAAAAACAACAAAAACAACAAAAACAAAAAACAAAAACAAAACAAAACAAAAAAACAACAAAAACAACAAAAACAACAAACAAAAACAAATAAAAAAACAAAACAAAACGAAAAGAGTAAATACAATTTAATCCTTATTCATACTATACTAAAGAAGAAACAAAGCTGAAAAAATTGTTTCCAAATAAAATGCTTACCTTAATAGTGAGGTTTTACGAAACGTCAAGAACGAGCTAACTGTGGACCTTGCAGCTGCAATCTAGATCAGAGCTCAGTGTGTGTTTAAACACCGCAACTCCACACTATCACTGATATCGGGGGGCAAGAGTGTTCGAATCCCGCCCACTGTTACTTTATAGCGGGGGCAGCAGCTGGCATCACTCGCAGTGCAGTGGCGCTGCTTGGTGTTTCTCCTTGAGCTAGATCTAGATACCATCCAGACAGCTACACTTCTGATAAGCTTTCCAGTCTTCCACGCTCAGGTGACCTCACAAATTATTGAGGACACGTTTGTGGGTGACCTTGTCAGAGTTAGCCAAGTGTGCAAAGTTTTATAACATAAGATGTTGTAGGGGCCGGGTCATTTAAGCCGCGTTCAAACTTTCTTGAATCGTCAGGGACCAATCCTAAATTAATCGCCCAAACAAAATTCACACTCAGCGTCACCTTGGTTGCTCAGGTGAAACAGTGCAGGGGTAAAGCAAATCAGATTATTTTGAGCACAATTCATACACTTTCCATCTCTTGATTAACTGTGATTCTGCTCCAAAAATACCCCCGCCCCCCGCTCCCAATCTCCATTTCCCCCAAATCCCTTAATTTTCTTTTTCTTTTCTCGTGACCAAAACTCTGCAGTTAGCGCTGGAGTCAACCAACATTAATATGTTTCCATAAGTTTTCAAATCACGCTGGTATCTTCGATTTCGAAGAAGTCATAACCAACAGACAAGAGATAGTTATTACAATAACCCATTTCTAAGCCCTTCGCCCAATTAAAAAAAAAAACCATCAATGATCCGGGTTATGTTTAACATCTTATACTAACCACACGCAACATGTCTCCCATACCAACGAGTCAACATAAACTTGGGGGTTTCGCAAGGACAAGGACGTGCTATTCACAGCGTCGAATAATTTCTCGTGCTAAGGGCAGAGCATAGAGATGCTACATTAAAAAAAACGGAGCTGAGCATAGAGATACTGAGATAAAAAAAAACAAAAACAAGAAAAAAAAAACCGGAGCTGAGCATAGAGATACTGAGATAAGAAAAAAACCGGAGCTGAGCATAGAGATACTGAGATAAAAAAAACAAAAACAAGAAAAAAAAAAAAAACCGGTGCTGAGCATAGAGATACTGAGATAAAAACAAAAACAAAAACAAAAATAAAACCGCAGGTGAGCATAGAGATACTGAGATTTAAAAAAAAAACAAAAATCGGAGGTGAGCATAGAGATACTGAGATTAAAAACAAAAACAAAAACAAAAACCGGAGCTGAGCATAGAGATAATGAGATAAAAAAAACCAAAAAACAAAAAACAAAAATAAAACCGCAGGTGAGAATAGAGATACTGAGATTAAAAAAAAAAAATCCGGAGGTGAGCATAGGGATACTGAGATTAAAAAAAAAAAAAAAAAACCGGAGGTGAGCATAGAGATACTGAGATTAAAAAAAAAACCAAAAAAAACCGGGGGTGAGCATAGAGATACTGGGATAAAAAAAAAAAAAACCGGAGGTGAGCATAGAGATACTGAGATTTAAAAAAAAAAAAAAAGAAAAAAAAAAACCGAGGTGAGCATAGAGATACTGAGATTAGAAAAAAAAAAAAAAAAAAAAAACTGGAGGTGAGCATAGAGATACTGAGATTGAAAAAAAATCAAAAAAAAAAAAAAAAAAAAAAAAAAAAAAACCGGAGGTGAGCATAGAGATACTGAGATTGAAAAAAAAACAAAAACAAAAAAAAAATGTAGGTGAGCATAGAGATACTGAGATTAAAAAAAAAAACCGGAGCTGAGCATAGAGATACTGAGATAAAAACAAAAACAAAAACAAAAACAAAAACCGGAGCTGAGCATAGAGATAATGAGATAAAAAAAAACCAAAAAACAAAAAAACAAAAATAAAACCGCAGGTGAGCATAGAGATACTGAGATTTAAAAAAAAACAAAAATCGGAGGTGAGCATACAGATACTGAGATTAAAAACAAAAACAAAAACAAAAACCGGAGCTGAGCATAGAGATAATGAGATAAAAAAAAAACACAAAAAACAAAAAACAAAAATAAAACCGCAGGTGAGCATAGAGATACTGAGATTAAAAAAAAAAAATCCGGAGGTGAGCATAGGGATACTGAGATTAAAAAAAAATAAAAAAATCCGGAGGTGAGCATAGAGATACTGATATTAAAAAAAAAACCAAAAAAAAAAAACCGGGGGTGAGCATAGAGATACTGGGATTAAAAAAAAAAAACCGGAGGTGAGCATAGTGATAATGAGATTAAAAGAAAAAAATAAAAGCAAAAAAAAACCGGAGGTGAGCATAGAGATATTGAGATTAAAAACAAAAACAAAAACCGGAGGTGAGCATAGAGATATTGAGATTAAAAAAAAAAACAAAAACCGGAGGTGAGCATAGAGATACTGAGATTAAAAAAAAATGTAGGTGAGCATAGAGATACTGAGATTAAAAACAAATACAAAAACCGGAGGTGAGCATAGAGATACTGAGATTAAAAAAAAATGTAGGTGAGCAAAGAGATACTGAGATTAAAAACAAATACAAAAACCGGAGGTGAGCATAGAGATACTGAGATTAAAAAAAAAACAGAAACAAAAAAAAAAAAAAACCGGAGGTGAGCATAGACATATTGACAAAAAAAAAAACAAACAAAAAAAAAAAAATCGGAGGTTAGGCACTGCGTGGAAAAAACATGTAGAGGGCATATCGCGGACGGCCTAGCGAGTATAACTAAAATGTCAAGCCTTGCCTGATAAAATTACTGAGGACACGATTGTGGTTGACCTTGTCAGAGTTAGCCAAGTGTGGAAAATTTTATAACATGAGATGTTGCAGGTGCCGGGCCAATTTAACCGCGTTCAAACTTCCTTGAATCTTCAGAGGGCAATCCTAAATTAATCGCGCTAAGAAAATTCAAACTCAGGATATAAAAACAAAATTAATAAAAAATTAGAATCAGATATTATTGACTACAAAGGCTGAGATACTTGCAGTCGCATCATATAGTCCAAGAATTACACATTGTAATTCATTCATTACGGTGGGTCTAATTTGTGGTCCAAAGATCAGAATTTATTGAAATGAAGCAAATGGGTGCTTCTAGAAAATGAAAAGCAGAAATTTCAGCAACAAATTAATGCGGAAGAGAGCATACGAGAATCTGTTCTATTTTGTGAAGAGATTTGATACAGATGCAAACAAGTACTCTGGTCTGAAAAGAATTCATAACATGAAAGATTCCGAAAAGAGCTGGAAAAATTGGAACCGTCGAAACTATCTGGATCCGGAGCTGATGGTTAAGAGACATATTATGTCTCTTAACTATTGTAGCTGACCTGGTCTTTTTTATTTGTGTTTTGAATATTTATAGCCTGCTTTCTTGATTCTCATTGTCCAGTTCTCCTGAAGAATGCTGTCCTCTTATCTTATTTTATTTTGTCGTGTTATCTAGCTTAAGGGTCCCAGGTACCTCTTCAAACTCCTGTTTCGTAATTAACATTCTGATCTGTCCATTGTTGCTTTCTGCAATTATGCAACTTATTTCAAACTTGGAGAAAACTTTTGCAACACAAAAAAGATGAAAAAAAAAGGAAAAAGGAAAAAGATTTTTCATTTAATTTTCTTTGCATAGAACAATAAAAAGTAACATTAAAAAATATATGTATAATTTTACTGTTCGAAAAAAGGCTGTAATACCAAAGATATAAAAGCAGAATGTAAATCAAATCTGATAAAAAAAAACGTGACTGAAAAGCTGGTTTTAATCTATACTTAAAAAAAATGAGAGTCTAAACGACAAAAGTATAAAAATAATATTACAGTCCCTTTCATGGTTGGTGCAAGCGAAGGAGTTGAAGACCTGATGATTCTGACAAGAAGAGTAGCTGCATTACCTGTGACCATTGTTTTTTACCATGACAATGTCTTGTTGGTACATGTTGCTTACACTTGTGTAATTTTTTTTTTTTTTAGTTCATGGTCCATGTAGTTCTTGAATGACTCAGTGTTTCAGTCCTCCAGGTCTTTCTCTTCTCTCAACTTGTCTCTTGAACATGGAGATCGTTAGCTTTACACTCCTAGGCTCTCTTCCAGCTATTCTTCCTGGTCCTAAACTTCTGGACTGGTCTTTGTGCCTTCACCCTCTGTGATCCCAAACGTTCATAGGAAAAAAACTACAGATAAAACTAGTAAAATATTTTCTTTCGTCTTCATTTTGAAGGAAAGGAAGGAGTTTACAGATCCAGAGTATTTCCAGAGGAGTAGCTAACCAATATGTAAAAATTGTGGATATTAGCTGACCTGGCTTTTTGGATTCATGTTGTTGATAGTTCCTGGTCCATATAGTTCTTGTAGATCTCAATGTTCAGTCATCCAGGTCTTTTCCTTTCTGATATCTTGTCTTCTGCCCATGGAAAATCTTAGCTAACAAGTCACACAACTCTCTTCCAGCCTCTCTTCTTGCTCCTTAACTTCAGGTCTTTTGTGTCTTTGCCTTCTGTATTCTGGAAACATAATATCAAAATATAACTAATTGTTGCACAACAAGCTTCCAGAGACATTAACATTGTTTTAGCTTGAGTCTCCCCCCCTCCCCCAATTCCCATGTACATGTAAATATTTGTTGATAGCCATTAACGTTGTTTTGGCTTGAATCTCCCAATTTTCCACATGCATGTAAATATTTGTTGATAGCCATTAACGTTGTTTTGGCTTGAATCTCCCAATTTTCCACATACATGTAAATATTTGTTGATAGCCATTAACGTTGTTTTGGCTTGAATCTCCCAATTTTCCACATACATGTAAATATTTGTTGATAGCCATTAACGTTGTTTTGGCTTGAGTCTCCCAATTGTCCACATACATGTAAATATTTGTTGATAGCCATTAACGTTGTTTTGGCTTGAGTCTCCCAATTGTCCACATACATGTAAATATTTGTTGAGAGACCTTAACGTTGTTTTAGCTTGAGTCTCCCAATTGTCCACATAAATGTAAATATTCGTTTATAGCCAAAGCGTTGATTTAGCTTGAGCCTCCCCAATTCCTACATGTCTGTAAATATTTGTTGATAGTCGTTCACGTTGCTTTAGCTTGAGTGTCCCCAATCCCCACAAACATATAAATATGTGTTTATAGCCATTAACGTTTTTTTAGCTTTAGTCTTCCTAATTCCCTTATACATGTAGATATGTTTTTATAGCCATTAATGTTCTTTTTGTTTAGTTGTTTTATCTATTTATATATTTAATTATATTTTTGGTGGATAGAAGGTGGGAATAGCCTAAAGAAAAGGAGACATGCATCATGTAACTCGCCCGAGAATTCGTAAAATAAAATCTGCTCTTTCTTAAAGATGACGTGTAATATTACAAAAGAATTCCAACTGCTTTTTTTTTACTTGGAACCATAGGGGCGCAATGGAGTTACAGGAGTGAGAAAATGATTCAAAGACGAGAAATTAGTTGAATAAAAAGAGGAAAGCCTGGCTAATGAGAAAGTATTACTAAAAGTACAGAGGAGTCCATATACAGTCAACACCTAAGGGAAACTTTTGCTTCAAGTCAACTTTGTTTGCCAATACTATTTTGTATTTCTTTATAAATTAAATTGCAATATTTAAAGCAAACTTTTGCTTACAGTCATCCAACTTTTTTGGTCCTGAGGTATTTATCCAGACTTCTGAGTAAAGTCTATGGAAGTAAAGAAAGGGCCAGGAGTGGAGAGAAGGATGAAAAAGATACTGATTTTGAGGATGAAGACGATCATTACATTGATTATGGTGATGATAATGATGATGATGGTGATAATGATGATGATGATAAAATGATGATGATTATGATGATGAAGATGATCATGATGATGATGATGATGATGATGATGATGATGATGATGATGATGATGATGATGATGAAAAAACTGTCTTCACAAGCATGGACATTATCAACATTGTATCGCCGATAATATTATTTGTTTTATCATATTTCAATACTTCAAAGATAAAAATGAGCCTGACTTTAACAACAGAAGAAAGAAATTTGCCCATTTCACTCTGTGTATCTCTGAATCCATTGGAAGCTAGGAAGCGAGAAAGAGAAACAGAAAAGGAAAGAGAGAGAGAGAGAGAGAGAGAGAGAGAGAGAGAGAGAGAGAGAGAGAGAGACAGACAGACAGACAGACAGACAGACAGACAGACAGACACAAAGAGAGACAGAGAGAGACAGACAGATAGACAGAGAGAGAGACAGAGAGGTAAGCAGAGCACTGTGGCATCAGCTTCCCCTGAGTATAATTTGCCTCCTTAGATTAGAGGTAAAAGCAGTCTGAATCGAATAGCGAATAGTGTGGCTCTGTCTTCCCCCCCCCCACCCTGGTAACCCTGCGTTCACACCAAAAAATCGCTCGTCCAGAATTTTCCTTGAGCACACACCAATATAGTGCACCAAAAATACACTGTACTTTATAATTATCGATGTGTGCTTACATAACATACCTACAGTCTTGATTATCACACAAAGACTATAAATATGCCCCAGAAATGTAGTAAAAGAATACGTACGTCATTACGTCATAGGCAAAGCACACAATCATACAGGCATCTCAAATTAATGTTCTAGCTTGAATACATTTAGTTACATTGGTGATAATGACAAGGTATGATGATAAACGCAATAAATCTGTTCAACAATTCCTTTCTTATTTTCAGCTCAATGAAAATAGTTTCTGTCTAAACCTAAGGTTTGTTGAATACTTTTTCACTCTGGCAGGGCAAGGCACCTTGATCTGACTAAAAATAATTTAAGAAAGTTATTTTGATTTACATAGGTTTTTTTTTCAAATGTTCCATAATCAATCACTATGGTCTCCATCTTGAAATGACTTTATGAAACATAATGATTTGTCGAGTTCCTTGACTGGAAGAATTATTTTAAACTTTGTACTGAAGTGCTCTTCTCCCTTAAAAAAGAAGTTCCAAGAAAGTCTTTATCTTCGAGTGCGCGTTTCTTTGTGCTACACTTCTTCGAGTGCGCGTTTCTTTGTGCTACACTTCTCTTCTATGTCATCGTACTACACGTATTTTCCCCGTAGCCTCAGTTTCCACTGCGTTTAATTCACGATGAACGGGATAGTTCTGCCTAAAGCACCTCTGTCCGTTCACTGTTGGAGGGAAGTCAAATAGCAGCGTCCAGTTTTCTTCTCACCTCCAGATCTGTGGGTAAGGACAGTTTTAGACTTTCCGCCAAATAAACCATTGATTTCTAACTAACCCACCTTGATCACACCTTTCAATTGTTGCATACAGGAAACAGAGGTATCTGCGGAGAAGTTCGGTTGCCGCACTTATAATTGAGGCCCCGACGTGCACACCTGGGGGCACGTGCCGTCAGACCCGGGAAGATGAGTTGTGGGACAGGAATGCTGTGGCTCGTCCAGTGGTTGTGCAGCCTCCTCAGGGGGAGGGGCGTTTTGTGAGGAAGAATTAGCCCGTGTCTGTGTTCCTTCCTTTCTATTAAAACCAGCCAAAATTGTTTTAGGGTTTAATGATTATCAAGTTGACAACTTTCTACGTCGTCTCCTTTTTTTTCCGTAAAGAAAGCTAACCCTGTCTTTATCACAGCTAGTTTAGGTAATGTCACGTTCTCTCAATCCGAGCGAGAAGTCTGCCCGTCTCTCAGACATCTCCAGTACTGTAAAACTTCTCTACTGTCACCTCTTTTAGACCGTCGCGCACAATTGTCTCTTTCTTTGCCGCAATTGGGGCTGACTGACCACTAGACATTAAATGCCAACATCAGAGAAGAGGAGACAAAGCAGAAGAAAACGAAGTGTAAGGCCAGAGGCAGACAGTGATAAGCTATACAAATTCAATAAGCGAGACCACTCTAGTGATGTGCTCAAAATAAATAAAACATGACTATAACGGGAATTTTAGTTCCAGGAGAAAAATCCTGCTGTAAGCAAGTTCCCGCTTTAGGAATGCAAAGAGAGCTATCCCCACCCCCCCTCAAGAAAAAAAAAGAAAAAGTTAATGTGCGAACTACTACTTGTAAGTGTAAACACAGCTTGACAAAGAAAAAACGACTAATAGGCACCCGCAAAATCTTTTTTTAGCTATCACGTGGTTTTAAGAAATCATGGAGGCTGTGCCATTATTGTCCATCACGTGGTTCAAAATATACAAACAATGTGTCTATAGCAGTACCATCTGTCCAGGAGGCCTGTTCACAAGGTTACGTAACATTATTCAGATGGGCCATCATCTGGCTAGCTAACAGCCACCTGCGAGAGGTTTTAACAGTTGATTATAGCATGCTTATCAGTACACACCGTGTTTTCACTGGACTCTCCTGCCATTTTGTTATTGGATTACATTCATTCTTTCTTGGATTATATTTCTTATCTTATTCTTTGTTATTCGCCCTTGGATTGCACCTTGTTCTAACAGATGCTTTCAATGTGGAACATTCCAAGAATGCTTTTTTGTGATTTGGTGTAGATTTTCCTCTAAATGTGTGCACACTGATAGAGTATGAGCCGTGGCACCAAACATCATACAATGTAATATAAATAAATATATATATATATAAAGATAAACAATTATACATGTTAAGTTCATCTAAATATGCTTTAAGTTTAATTAGCTTTTCCCTTTATGGTCTCTACGATATCACTTTATAGAGAGAAGGTGTGCTGAAGTGGGAGCCAAAGTTTTTTAAAAGCCTTTTAACTAAAATCTCTGATACTCAAAGTGCCCTCAATACTTTAACCTTAAGTTTCATATTTCATTATAATTATGATGCATCGGTGTCATTATCAATTTCCTTAACTGTTTATTGTTTAGGGGAAGAAAGTGCACTGGTACAAACTGTAAGAGCGGCTATGCCAGTCAGAAGGGGAAAGAAAGTGAAACGGTTATTATATAATTATGGTTTTCCTAAGGACCCAACTGAATGTCATAAATGGGTTTCGAGTCTCCCTAACAAAGTTGAGAAAGTGACTGAACATATTGGAGTATGTAGTCGACACTGGCTCTCTGATACTCCTCACATTCGAAGAGGAAGATAATATTTATAATCTCTATGCATCCTTCTATTAACTTTGGTGAGATACCTTCACCATCCATATCACATGCTCATCCAAAAACTCATCGCCCTACCAAAAAAAGCCCTCACCGAAAACAGAGTTAGAGAAATTGACTAACTGGATACATTCATAGAAAAAAAAATAACTTTAACTGTGACCCTGTTAAGGAAGCCCTTCAAAAAAGTTTGCTCCTCTATGGACTCAGTGCTTGTAATGCAGATAGAACAGAACAAGCACTTGCCAGCTTCAGTCGCGGTGGTTGTATGCATGAATATGTTATATACTTCCATATTAGACTTAGAGATGCAGATGCAGGAGTGACTGTAATTTAATTTGAAGACTACAACGGTTTTAAATTGGTAACACACCCAAATTTCCCCTGTAAAACTGTGAATCAATGGGATCAGCTAGAAGTTGTCCTTCATTTTTACACTGGAACAGGTTAGTACTGCCCATTATTCTGACCACCCCTCTCTCACATACACATAGACTTCTGTCTGTATCTCTTTCACTCTGAATATCACTATATCTTTTTTTGTCTTTCACATTCTGTCATTCCTTGTTTTGCTCTTGACATGTCACTCCAGTGCCTTTATTTAATGTAGCCTACTGTAACACTGTGTTATCAAATCTCGAAAAGGTGTACATGTGCATCTGAGTTTCAAAGTGTAAATGTTTGAATGTATTAGAAATTATGATGAGAAGGGAGAGTGTGTGTGTGTGTGTGTGAGAGAGAGATAGAGAGAGAGAGAGAGGCCTGGAAGGGTTAAGAGTCGGATTGGGCTAGAGAGATGAAAGAAAGAGAGAAGGCCAGATATAAAGCGCACATGGCTAGCACCTATTACCATATCTAGCACCCCCCTTTTCCACACAAATAGACCTCTGGCTGTCTGTATCTCTTTCACCCATTCTCTCTCTCTCTCTCTCTCTCTCTCTCTCTCTCTCTCTCTCTCTCTCTCTCTCATTCATTATTTTATCTCTTCCTCTAAGATTCTACGTACCTACTATGTTTGTTTTTGTTCCTTGGTCGAATTTTACAAAACTAATCTCTGCCCCCCCCCCCCTCCCTCTCTCTCTCTCTCTTTCCCTCTCTCTTCATTTGCTTCTTCTGACTTGATACAATTAAAAACTCTCCTCATTATCTGATGTACGTGTTCTTAGTGTGTCACTCCAGTGCCGGTATTTGATGTACCGTACCACTGTAATATCAAATCTCGAAAAGGTGTACATGTGCATTTGAGTTTCTAAGTATTTGAATGTATAGCCTACATGTACTTAGAAGTTATGATGAAGAGGAAGGGAGGGAGAGAGAGAGAGAGAGGGGGGGGGGAGAGAGAGAGAGAGAGAGAGAGAGAGAGAGAGAGAGAGAGAGAGAGAGAGAGAGAGAGAGAGAGAGAGAGAGAGAGAGAGAGAGAGAGAGAGAGCGCACATTATTAGCACCCCCAGACCGGCCCATCTGAATAATATTACATAACCTATGAACAGGCCTCCTAGATAATTGGTACTGGTCTAAACGGACACGGAATTCATGTGACGTCACAAAATTCGTGTTTGACTCAGATTTCACTTCCTTTCCACCAATGTTCAAAATGGAGAAAGGACGTGTGTTCAAGACCTATGAAGAGTTTGAGGCAGCCCTTAAATCATTTTCAGTGTCACTCACAGTCTATTTGTGAAAAGATCGAGTGAGTCAGTCAAAGAACTAATACTGAAGTACCTAAATTAAAAGCATTCTCTTTGTGTGCAAGCACTCCCCGTCCAAACACACCAGCCTCTCGACGGGTCAGCGCCCATGCCAAAGGTAAGTCCCATCAATTGTGCAAATGAGATCTAGAGTTAAATATAGATAGGTCTTATATCCAGATCTAGACGATATGATTTTAGATTTTAGTGGTTGGTTAAAGATAAGGGGTGAGTTATCCTGAGCCTAGATTTTTAAATCCTTCCCTGCCTCTTGGAGTAGATCTAGATCTATATTCTAGATCTATAACAGAATGGAAAATTTGGCATGAGGGCACCAAAAGCCTTATTGAAAGGCATTGTCAGAGTACTGATCTGAAACATTTTGCAGTTCATAGGACAAATATTATAATTTACTCTAGATCTAGATTTGCCAATCAATCATTTATTTTGTAGTTTCAGATTTTATAAGCCATAGTTATTTTTCTTTAGATGTTGGCCACTGCCTACCATGTGGCTTGATGCTATACACTAAATGAACTTTTAGCATTCAACTCTATCTATAGATACATAACTACATACTCTTCATCACTTTCACAGGTCCCTCAAACTAGATTGTCAAGACAAAATTCGGTTGAAGATCCAGAAGCCGAAAGACCAGTCTCCGCCCTTCCTCGCCATTACAGTGTAGGATTTGAACCATCAAGGGCATGGCCTCACCCAAGAAGTAATTACACTTTCCTTTGCTTTTTTCTATTCTGCCTCTTATGGAAATAAATACATATTTTCATATACATGCGGACTGTGGAGAAAAGACAGGAAAGCCTGCATTGCTTGTTCGCTTGTACTGTAAGAACAATGCAGGTAGGGCAAAATGCTAAGGATTTTTTTCTATTAAAAGTTTTGGTGCTTTCTTTCCAGTTTTTACAGGTTGGGAAGCGGTGTCAATTTTGCAGAAATAAATTGAATATAGGAAAAAACGGTGTTCTTCAGCTCTTTCGTTATAGCAATGGTTTTCGCTATTCGAGGTGTTAAACATGGGTTCCACTGTACAGGAAAGAGAATTTTCCGTAAATTTAGGGAATTCTGTATACATTAAACATTCATGTGATCCCCCACAAATTATGTCCTTGGAAAGACAAACTTTTGTTGAAGTTTGGACATGCAAAAGAACTGGTAAAAATATAATTCTACGCTAAGTACGATATTTTTCCATCATTGAGTACCAACCTGTGCGAAAGTATAAAATTGGACGATATATTATCTAGTATAATGTATTTTTATTATTATTATTATTAATATAAATTTTTATACATTTCAATTCCAATATTGAGATTTGTATTGTAGTTCAAAGTATCCATGATATTGGTGTTTACTTTATCATTCATTTGTCCAAAAAAATTTCTTCACTCTATCTTTACACCCACAGCTCACCGTTATTTCCAACGAAAGATCATTCTTCTTTCTTCATATGATAATAGTGAGTACAGCTAGGTGTTTCGTGGTTTTTTTTTTGTCAGTATACCATATCTACTCTCTCTCTCTCTCTCTCTCTCTCTCTCTCTCTCTCTCTCTCTCTCTCTCTCTCTCTTCTAGTATACAAATTTATAACTCGTCATTACACCGAGAAAAACTTGCTTCATTAAAACCAGTTTCAGCATCAGAAAAGAAAATCCTCAGTTTATAAAGCCACTTTAAAATTATTACGAAAGTATATAAATTCTCTCTCTCTCTCTCTCTCTCTCTCTCTCTCTCTCTCTCTCTGTATATATATATCCCCTTCTTTTCTTCCCTATCCCTTCTCTGTGTAACTCGTTCCTTTCTATTCATAATTATATGCTCCTCTCAACATCTTCAGTGATAATCTTACAGAGATCTTCAACCTCTTCTTCATTTTGAGAAGATCAGCAGCCACGGACTAAACAACTTGAGACATTGTGCTTTTGAGAGGGAATCCTTACCATCTACTGAGTTTTGAAGAGTGACGCGATTAGAATCAACGTGACGCAACACCTAGTTAAGGGATTTTGCCCTTGATATGTAAGTTGATCTTCTTTTCTCAAGAATTTTTAAACTAGTTTAAACTCATGTGATCATTGCTTTTGATGCCATAGCAAAAGTGCTGACATCTTCTGTTGGTTCAATTCAAGCAGCCTTGTGACATCATTGAATTATTATTTTTTTTTTCTGTGTGTTTTTCTTCGTTTTCTCCAGTAGGACAGACAGGTTTTTCAATCTTTCTATGTCATCTCTTTTCTTATCCTCTCAGCTTAAAACGAACTTCATCTTTCACAAAACTCTTTTTTTTTTTTTTTTTTTGGGGGGGGGGGGGATTTTATAAAAAAATTAAGAGAGGGAAAAAAATCATTTGTTCCTTCTTTAAGTCTTTGCAGGTCAAGACAAATTTTGGCTACGTTTGTAGACCAATCAAAGGTAGTCAGCTTACACTTTATGTACAAGTGAGACTTACATGATTATCTTCTAATATTCATGTCTTTCTTTTCAAGCAAATTTCATGTCTGCAAGGTGTTGTCTATGAATACATTTTTTCGTATTATGTTTTTTTTTCACTATGTGTGATTTGAGTCCTTTGAAATTTCCGGCTTTGAAAATGTTATAGAACCAGAGTGTGATGTTATATTTGCAATCTGTACTTATGGCAGTGGTTGTCTATACATAATTTCATGTAGAACAGCGCTCACCATATGTGGTATTCATCTACTTTCAAACAACAGAGACAATATATGTTTATATTGCTTACGACTACGTTTATGAGATACATTTTTTTGTTTTTTTTTGTTTTGTATTTTGTAGCTAGACACAAATCCTTAGATGATTCATGGAAAATACCCGGTATATCAATGAATTTAGATTAGGCAATCATGACCTTCTGCGCATCTCTATCCCTTGATGCTGTAATAATTGTGGCAAGTCTTCTTTATTTTCTGCAATTAATACAGCGTCATCAGCGTATCTCATTTTGCTTACTTTGTGCCCTCCTGTTTTAATTCCTGGGTATCCTTCTATGCTTCTCAAATCATTTCACTGTAGAGAGAGAAAAGGTCTGGAGCAAGCACACATTCTTGTCAGACACCGCACTTTATTATTTTTTTTGTTTTAATGAGCTGATTTACCCATCAACTCACATTGTTGCTGTCTGATATCATTTCATGTTTTATTTTTAATTGGTCTTGCCCATGGACCTCTCAAAGACTAGCAGAGGGAACGATACCCTCATTCCTCTTTCTCAGAGTTGGCTCTGAGCTGCCGCCCTATATAAGTCATGCTTTTTTACGTCTAATTTGAGCAAATATTATAAATTGAGTTAATCTTAAAGCATTCTAAGATTTACACTTTTTATAAACATACATTTAATTTTTACAGTGCTTGCTGTAGCCATTATTTTTTTGCTCTTCAGTGAAGCGATTTTAATATTGAGCTATAAGAATATGATCTTCAGCTCAACACTGTATAATGTAACTGTCTAAACCTCGCCTCTATTCTCACTCTTTCTTTTCTCTCCCATTTCTGTCGTTCTGTTTTATCCTGGGCTGAGACTATGAGGATTTTCTCCTTTTCTCTTGTCCTATATCCTATATCATTTTTTCCCATATTAAATCTTCATTTCTGTTTTTCACTTTATATTAAGACATTAGCTAACTCTTATTAGAGCTGGCTAACCAGAGTCAAACCTTTTTTTTTCTTTTTCTCCCAACCCTTGAGGCTTTTATGTGAGGGATATGTGGACCCAAGGGTGCAACTAGCCGATTTTTGAAAGGAGGACCTCGAGGTAGTAACAATATTTCTAATCCAGGTTAATTCGAGGCACTTGTGGGATTGACTGACAGTGATAAAAATAGCATTATATGAAAGAATATATTTGTGAACTTCCTATATTTTTATTTAAATAACTTTGTACAGTGCTATCTTTATTTACGCTCATGTATCTTTATGTAAGTCGTCATGTAGCGATCTATTTTCTGGCTTTATTTTTACTTCAAATTTTAAAGAGGGTTAGAACGAGAAGAGAGAAAGAGAGAGAGAGAGAGAGAGAGAGAGAGAGAGAGAGAGAGAGAGAGAGAGAGAGAGAGAGAGAGACAGACAGACAGACAGAGAGACAGACAGACAGACAGACAGACAGCATAAGCATACAATGACAATATATATATATATATATATATATATATATATATATTATATATTAAAATTTAAGTTATTTTTGTTTTAAATATTTTATTATATAAGCCTCTAGTTTTAAATGTTACAAAACTTGAAACCATTTCTAAAGAAACTCAAGTTTGAGTATACATTGTCGATTTTAGTCGAGACGCCTATAATACAAGCCTTTTCAGTTGCTCACCCGATCGGCTGGTTAATCAGCACACTGTTATGATGTTATTTGTTAATAGCTATCTAGAGCAACTCCTTCACAGTCAAAACAATATCGTTCTCAATCTAACATAGAGAGGACATGTTTTTTTACATTGTGAATGTCAAGGCCATGGTTCTTGCTAATACCAATCGGCCTAGTTTTGGATTAACAAAAGATACAAACGTTTGTTGCCTCGTCTTTTTATCCTAGTCTTTATTTGGCTAATGTTTCACCCCCCCATATTAATCTTTCTTTTTTTGTGATTCCTTTTCAGAAGTAAAACGTGGGACCTTGTTTGAATCTTCAAAGCTTTCTTATCATCCAGTTACTATTTCTCTTGATAACGCTTTTAAAGAGAACAGGGAAACTATGTTGACTATAGTAAAACCTAATTAATGAATGTTTTTGAAATAATCTTATGTGAATAATCAATTGTGTTTTATTGTAATGCATTGTGAGCTGAAAGTCAAACAAATTAAAGTTCATTTAACAGCAATGCCCTTATATGTATTATCTCTTTTAATGAAAATGTCATATTCGTTCATGTTATATACATAAGTTTCATTGACGTTATTTTTAAAAGACTGTATTATATGTCTTTTTAATTATTTTAGAAAACAATGTGTGTTATAATGATTCCTTTTTGTATTTTTATAATTTGGATTTCTCTGAATAAACTCAGATAACACTCTTTTTTTTATCTGTCTTTGTTGTTTTTGATAAATGTCCTTTTTTTAATAGGTTTTCGTATGTGTTAATGGTATTCATCAAGTGATTTCAATTCATTGGAATTTGCACAGAGTTTAAGACCTGTCATTTTTATACAAAAGAAATATTGAACTCCATTTAAAGTAATAGAAACATGAACCCTTATTACCGAATTGATAATGCCTGGGTGGTTTGTTGGGAACATAACATGGAATAGCCAACTGCCACAAAGATGGTGAATTAATATTGAATAATTAAATAGGGGTGAGAAAAACTTCTTTATTTCTATCTCTACAAAACAAGCATAATAAAATATTATTACAATAGAATAGAATTCGAAATTAAAAAAAAATATCGAAACGGTAGAATCGATTTCCATTTTTTCTTTCACTAAACTAATACAATACCAATGCTGTAGAATCGAAATGATCCCTATAAATCATCAAAATAATACCATATCAAAATATAATCGAATTTGAGACCGGAGTAAAAAGTGCCCTTATATATCCTTTCCACAACATTTTTTTTAGTAATAATATTCCTCTTGCCTATGAAAACTGTCCATAGCATTATTTATAATAGATATTGTTCTATTTCCACTTCCTTTAGTAAGACTCTGCTTCCTCTATTATAGCTAATCTTGATTTACCCAAGCAGGATATAGCTGGTAACACTCAACGGCTGCATATATTGTATTTGATAATTACATCTCCTCTTAATTAAAAAAAAATGACACGATTTTTTTTTTTTTGGGGGGGAGGGGGGGTAGAGTAAGTGGACAATAAGCTTTTATTGAATTTGATAATTACATCTCCTTTTAATTTAACAAAAATCTAATATGGGCGCCGGTTATTTCCAATTTGGTAATCTCTATAGTTAGCATAATTCCAACATGGCTGCCGGTAAATTCTTTTTTGTAATCTCTATAATTAGCATAATTCACAAATGGCTGCCGGTTAATTCTTTTTTAATAATCTCTATAATTAGCATAATTCCAATATGGCCGGCGGTAAATTCTGTTTTCGAAATCTCTATAATTAGCATAATTCCAATATTGCCGCCGGTTATTTCTATTTTGATAGTCTGTTTCATTATTATAATTACAAATTGGCCGGCGGTTAATTCTTTTTTGGCAATCTCTATAATTAGCATAATTCCAATATGGCCGTGGTTAATTCTAACTTGGTAATCTCTATAATTGAGATAAATATGGCCGCCGGTTAATTCTTGTTTGGCCATCTCTATAATTAGCATAATTTCAATATGGCCGCCGGTTAATTTTATTTTCGCCATCTCTATATTTAGCATAAATCCAATAATACTATTTTCGCCATCTCTATATTTAACATAAATCCAATATGGCCCAGGTTAATTCTATTTTGCCCATCTCTATAATTAGCATAATTAAATATGGCTGCCGAAATTCTAAGTTTTAAATCTCTATAAAAAGCATTACTTCAATATGGCCGCCGGATAATTCTAGTTTAGCAATCTCTATAATTAGCATAATTCCAATATGGCCTCCGGTTAATTCTATTTTCGCCAACTCTATAATAAGCATAATTCCAATGTGACGCCGGTTATTTGCTTTTTAGCCATCTCTATAATTAGCAAAATT
>JAWDGP010001307.1:175000-185955 GCA_033675545.1 Elysia crispata | reverse complement strand
CCGATGTACCCTTGGCCCACAACTCCACGCGTGGTCTCCTGCCTCCAAGCCGGGCGCTTCATGAAAAAGCCCCATTGAGTTCCTGGCCAGTAGGTTTTAACCGTTCTCCTCGGCGGACTAACCAGACCATGGTTGATGTCCACCGATTACGAGTTCACAATCAGACAAGGCGTCCTTTGCCCCTCGACCAAGAGCGTTGCCTGGGCTCTACGACAAAGACGTAGGCCGTCACCGAATTCGGTTTCTCGCCGAGGACAATAGCACGAACCACCCAAGCCCCCCCCCCCACCCCACGCCTAAGGCGAAGCACCGTCACACGAACGGGGCGTGGCCGCCGCACATTGTGCAATCCTCGGCAATAGCCTGCGGCCCGCGCTACAGAACTCTCTGACAAAGTTACAGCCCGTCCTCACAACGGCTGCCTTGCAAAGTAGACTAATAGGCCTGGGTAATAGCTTAGTGTTGATCGAACTCGACATTACTATTTTTACTTTTAAGTTTTACAATGTCCTACCGTGAAAGAAGAGGCGTCAATAGGGCATGGAGACTGATTATCTTTGCTTTTAAAGCCAACCGCTTCGGGAAAGATGGGGATGACTACCATCATCATCGCCAGCAGCATTGGGAGAGACACGAGCGACGCCATTCTGTGTGAATACAAAACTATTTAGAATAATGCTGGATGATGATCACATATATTATTTATAGAGAGAGAGATCTAGATCTAGTTACAAAATATTTAGATATAATGATTTAGAACTTCCCGTATTGAGCACATCGATTGTTACGGTGCTGCCTTATCAATGTGTCACTAGCTTTACTTTTAGAAAATTAACTTTGATATGAAGGCCTCGAACATAGATCTAATTGGTTAACTGGATTGCTCTCAAGGTGATCTTTTTGGTGATACCAAGTTATATCTAATTCAATGATTGCTGTTTTTCCTATTTAACAAGGCGCGGGCTTAGAATCAAAAGGTTCCATCTGCATTTTGGATGTTTTGAGAAAATTGATGTCAAAGTTTAGAGTTTCTAAAAAGCTATTAAATATTAATGGATTCACCTCATCTTTTAACATGCCTTTTCATTGTATATGAATGTTACATTAAAGTTGTTGGTTTCGTTATTTTGATTTTATAAACTTGATTTATTGCATCCCCTTTATTCAATTAGAACCTTTTGACACTAGAGATCGCTGAATGTCTTTGGGATCAAAAAGTACACGTGTAGTTAAAACCTTTTGATTCTAAAAAGCAAGATATGTAGCAGTGTCAAAAAGTTCTATGTGTTGGAGTATACATAATCTAATATGTTCTGATATTTTTACAAGCCCAGTTTACAACACTGCGGTGATCTCAGGGCTTGACACCCAGGGACAGAGCCAGGATACCATGGCATCTGCCTCAGCCGGTCACATTATACTGACACCGACCCTCCGACTGAGAGGCGGACGAACTTACTACATGTACTACTCTATCCACGCCCCCATAATATGCAATAGGGTTAATTAATATATATATATATATATATGTACATGTAATAGAGTTAATTAAAGAATGCAACTACATAATAAACATAAAACTGATATACTACAATTTAATCAACATAATAAGGAAGACAACATAGTGAGTTTTTTTAAAGAAAATGGAATTTGAATTTATTTGGCTTTGTGATTGTGTTAATTATGAGTGAAAACAATGCAACAGGGCACAATAACTAGCACTATGACACATTGAAGAAAAAAATACATTTTTTTTATCATAGAATATGAGTTATAATTCTTGATCATAAAATAATTTGTACTTATGTTTTACTAAAGCACAAACTTTGAAAATTCATATATCATCTGGTAGGCCTGCATTTACAACAAAAATATTATTTGAAGCTTTTTAACAACATAAACGTTTTTATTACATCATTTACTTTATTGAAACAGCAAAAAAAAAACACTTCTATTTCAACTTTTTCAAGATTCATGTCTTCGCTGCTTCCCATCTTATACACTATAGACAAACTCTAGGTGACCTGTAATTTTAAATTTAAAGAGGTGCATTTTACTCATAGTCATATAGTTTTTTACATTTGCTCATCTTTCATCTAATTCAGCATACAATAATCATTATTTCAAATTATGCAACGTCAATTTTATCTAAAAAATAAAGCATAAACATTAAAAAAAAACACTGAAAAGCTCTCACAGAAATAATAATAGATGAAGGCTTTCTTTTCTTTTGTAAAAAAAAAAATCAAAGAAAAAAATGATAGGTTTACCAATGCACAGTATGTTTCATAGTCTGAAACAAATTGAGTTCACTTTTAAACATTTCTAAGAATTGAAAAGAAGAGAATATTACAGAAAAAAAGATCAGATCTTGTGCAGCCTTTGATAATACTCTCTATCTTTCATTGGCATGAATTGCAGCATAGATTTAAGATCTTTGAGCTTTTCTTGGGATAGACCCACCTGTTTCAATGCTTTGACTTCTAATCTTTCAGTTTCAGGGGTTTTCACAGTCTTAGCATTTTTGGTTTGCCTGGTTTTAGTGCATCTTTTGAGCACATCAACTTTGATATACTCTGCATCAGCATGAGATGTCTTAAAGCCAACAACAGTTGAACCTTGAAGAAATTGTAAAGCTGAAACCTTAGTGAAAGGAACAACCTTGAATTCATAAGCATTATTGCAGAATTTTTGAAATCCAAAAAATGAAAGTCTCTCATCTGTATTACTTTGTAAGGATTGTGGCGATTTGTTTTCAAAATGACATTGACAAGGGATAAAGGTGAGTAGAATTCTGCAATAGCAAAACTTTTCTCAAGGGCACTATGAACTTGATCCACCTCCTGGACAGCAGAATGTCCAGGGAGGCTGTATTTCATTTCTACTGACTGAATCTGAGGGTGAGTTTTCAGAAAATACATTACAGCCGTTGACATGAAGGCATTTTTATTTTGTGGCACACAGCTGTCACTCCGTGTTATAATTCTTTTTATATCAGGATTGGAAGTGACCACATGCTCTAAAATTCTTAATAGAGAGCTGGCAATATCATTACCTTCCCTCCCAGATGTAGTCTCGGCCCACACTGAACAAATTGCTTCCTTAACTTGGCCAACACAGGCCACTGCTGTTTCATTATACACATTAAGCTTGCGCTTATAAAAAAAACAACTTATTTCAGCACGAGGACATGTGATTACATTTTGTAAATCAAATGCAACAACTGCAACTTCATTATCCACTTGTTCCCTATCAACCTTTCTTATCTCTCTCATGGCAGCTTTGTCAGCATCATGTTTCATTTTGCTCTCGTTGTCTGTATCAGTTAAAGTATTGTTTTCCAATTTGACACGATGGGCCTCACAAAAGTCACACCGGTCTTTTTTGGGCTGGTGAAAACTAAATTAGAAACTCAGAGCAAAAAATATACCTGTAGTAGGATCCTTTCACGGGTGTAATACCTTGCTCACTACAAAACTCTACATAGAGTTCGTATATTTTAGTGATGCTCAACCCTGCTTCCAGGTACTGTTTCTTGCTATCTGCCCGGCAGTAATGGCTTTCCACGACAGGAAACGATTTAATATGTCTCCTGATATGGCCTTTAACCTCTTCACTAAAACCTTTTTTGGTGTTTGTGCCTCTCCCATCTGGTTTAGGCGTGTCGTGGGCAGTTTTATTGGTGTGAACATTGTAAACCTTTTTTTGACTAACTGAAAGAGTGTCAAGGTAGAATGTCTTACAAACTTGCACCCTAATGTTGTTACCTTTGTCAAAAAAGAAAGAAAATGAATTATTTTTTACATTTTCCTGGGCATTTTTAGTTGTTCTGCGATTGACAGGATTACAACATGTTGTGTTTAATATGAAGTATCTTTGTTCTACTGTGGTAAGGTTATAATATGCATCAAAAATACTTTGCCTGCAATCTTGATCAATGTTTAAAGAACATTTAAAGCTACATTTACTACAGTCCTTTGTATTCTTGATTGATTTTGCTGGTATGATCTTTCCTTTCCAGTTGGTGTGCTCTTTTCCACTGACCGTCAAAGCCTTAGTCTTGCTTTTCTTCCACAAATCCTGATTCCTTCTCCTCTTGCGAGACAGTCTTGAGTTAGAAAGAAACAAGCTATATACATAATCTATAAAACCTTTTGCATCTTAAGCAATAATAATGACAAGTGCACACATAACTTTTTTTTTTTTTTTTAAAAGGGCAACTAGTTGTTGTGCACTATATAATTACTCAGTAATTGTATTTCAAAATAAGTATTATTTTTCACTTGAAATTTTTTCATCCTGTCTTATGCTTTTTATATTAACTTGACACTAAAAAAAGCACATAAAAACTCAAATATTCATACTGCTTTAGTTGATGTATGAGCTCTTACCTTTTTCCTTCTTCTTGATTACGTGTTGGTACCGGTAACTCTGGTACCGGTAACTCTATTTCAGAAGTGTCATGTGAGGATGTGTCAGGATTTGGATACTGACTTTTGTCCTGTGTCTGCATTCCTTCATCACTGTTTTCAGTTCTAAAAGAAATAAGTGCAGAAAAAAATTATTATTGTAAAAAAACAAATATTTATATACATAAAATTAGATCTAAGGTAATGTTCCTAGCACATTGACAAGAGTGTTCAACGTTATGGAGCAATTATAGTGAAAAAATGTGGATGGTTACCTTCACGCGGGCCTGAAATAAATTTGTAAGACTCATGAAATTAAGGTGACCATCCACATTTTTTCACTATACATAAAATTATATATATTATCATTTGAACGAGAACTCAGTTTACTCAACAAGTAAGTCATGAATATGGCATACTTTTACCATTACAAAATTTAAATTTTTAACTTAGTGTGATTGAAGGCAGAGCACTCACCTTTGAAAAAAAAAATTAATAAAGCAAGAGACAAAAAGCCGGCACTGCATACACATACACTCTCCCTCTCTCATGCTTGTTTGAATCATCAAAGACAAAGTCATACAAATGTAACTTGTAAGCATTGATGATGTAAGATTAGAAAAAAAGGCATTTTTCTTACTCTTACCCTCTTTCTTCTCCATGGTTAGCTATCAGCAACTCTGTCAAACAGGGTGACTGTGTCGGCATGGACGTGTTGGGATCAGGGTGTTGGGTTTTGTCCTCTTTATCCAATTCTTCATCCTCATTATGGTCCGAGCTGAAATTAGATTAGAGAATACAAAAAAAGATAAAATCCAGATTTGGCAAACGTGAAGAAGACAGTACATGTACCAACCTCAGTCAGATGACTGGCATTGGCTGGGCAAAATGTATTTATGAGGTAATCGATCATTAAAATATTTTTAATGTATTTGTCCTATACATAATTTTTTTCTTGGTGCTAAAAATCTGCTATCTAGATCTAGATTCTAGATCTAGATCTACTTACTATAAATTTGCTTCATGGACCACTGAAACTCCTGAATTACTGAATTAATCGTACAAACACTTTACTAACCAATTATGAAAGATTTAAAGGAATATAGTAACGTGTACTACTAGAATATAGATCTAGATCTAGATATAGAGTAGATTCTAGATCTACTCTAGATCTAGATTTTTCTACATCTAGATGTAAATCTAGATCTAGATCTAAATTCTACTTCTAGATCTAGATCTAGATCTCTCTAGATTAGATATCTAAATCTAAACAATGGGATAACAAAAATAATGCTTTTTGTCAACTCACATAGAACTGTGACTGTTTCTACGAACTTGAGGTTGGTAGTCTTGGTCTTGGCTTTCGTCTTCGTCTTCAAAAGGACTTAATTCTTCATCTGAAGAGTCAACTATTTGCTGTAAAACATCCTCAGCCCTAACAAACAATTTTCTCGCACGTCTTAAAGGGGCCGCCATTGCGGAAGAGAAGGCAGGAAAAGTATTAAACTCTCTACTCTGATTGGTCAAAATTATGTAGTACCTTTTGACTCCAAAGAAGAAGCGAGAAACCTTTTGACTCTGAACCGTTCTATGACTTAGCACATGGTACCTTTTGTCACAGCTTTTCACGCGTTTTCTATTGAGTCAAAAGATTCCAAGTTAACACTACAGAGAGAATAAAATGAGTACTTTCCCCTGGTGATAATATCTCTAAATCTGCAAAAATGCAGATGGAACCTTTTGACTCTAAGCCCGCGAAGGGCTCAACCATTAGATCTAGTCAATGGGGGCTTAGTAAAAAAAGATGTTATAGATCTATATCTAATCTTCAGTTTTAGTTCTGAACCATAAACGAATAAAGATAATTATAAAAATGGGGAGAAAATAAATACAGTCATATGATCTTTTGTGTACGAGAGGCATTCATTTAGATACAGATCAAGACCACAAGATTTAACAACATACCTGTCTGAAGCAGAGGACTCCAGTAAGGTCTGTTTTATATATCTCCTGACGTGACGTACGTTTCCAAGTTTGACATACAAGTTACTTATTTACGTCATTTTCTTGCATTCGCTAATTGCTAAAAGGTGTACTGAAATGCGGGAATATCTGTCCATTATATGTATATATCGAGGACTAGCAACCAGAAAATTGTATGTCCAAAATTGCTGTTTAGAGAAATTGGACTTTCAAAGTTCAATTGCCACGTAAAATCAGGAAATTATCAAATGTTCTTGAGATTCGAATATGTGGTTGATAATAATATCAATTTTATGCATTTCTATTATTATCACTCAACAATGAATATTTATGGAGAAACAATGGGTAGTTGGACATACGTGATTTTGGTTGATAGTGTTAAGGTTAATTGCGGACATAAACACATGTTTCCATAGTGTAAATATCAGCATCATCATTGTGGTTATCATTTTTCGATCATTATGACGACCAAAACCAACAGAATGGTAATCGTCATTGCCATCTTCATCATCATCATCATCATCATCATCATTACCATCATCATCATTATCACTATTATTATTCTTATTCTTATTATTATTATTATTATTATTATTATTATTATTATTATTATTATTATTATTATTATTATTATTATTATTATTATTATTATTATTATCATTATCAGCATCATCGTTGTCATTATCATCTACATAATCACACATCATCAACATGACAGAGGTACAAAATACAAAGAAAGTAACATAACGTCGGCGAATCAGGAAAACAGAAAAATTTATAACTCAAAGATTTTTTTCTCCTCAATAGACAATTGTTGAGGCTCGTTACGTTTTAAAATGGCATATATTGACGATAGTTAGTCTTCTTCATCGCTGTCGTCTGTATCGGTAAGAGATGGTACAGGAAATGAGTCTTTCGCTTCTTTTGTGGCATTTAATTGAGCATACCAGGGGTGAAATTCTCTTGGTATAACTTCACCCCTGGTATGCTCAGGACTCACTTCCTGGTCGCTATCTCTCTCTCGTATTTGCTGATTGGAAATCGTCGTGGTAGTTATATTTGTACTGAATGACTCCTGGTTTTGACTTTTCAAATCTCATGCTTTTTACACTTGCCCACTTGATTTTGGAACCATTATTTACATTAGCCAGTTTCTCTTTGCCTAACTTCTGCAGGTCAAGGAAATCGTTATGGTAGAACTGGTGTACATCGTATGGGAGTTTTTTTGCGAGCCTTTCTGAAAATCTTTGTCCAGTCATTCACAGTGTATACTGGGACAAACTTTTTTTCTGCTTATATTGCAGAGTGCATAGAGTCTACCTCTTTGTAATGTGTGGCCTGGCTCTAGGAATGTATGAGAGATGGCTTTGAGTTCAGTATTGCTCGATTCCACAGTATGTAAAAGCAGTGCTGCAATGAAGCTTTTTTTGGCCTGGGCATGAATCCGAGTATAGAGATACTTCTTTAATATCGAAAGAGAGCTGTTTACACCAAGTGTGAAGCTCTGTTCCAATTTCATTGCTACCTCAGCGACCGGAAATAACAAAACGCTTTGTTTACTGATAGATCGTTAAGTTGTACATGCATAGCTTCCGCGAGTAGTAAGTAGGGAAGCACCGGTTGATGGAACTTGAAGCACACTTTGTAGGTAAATGTAGCAGCGACAAAACTATTGACCCCAATTGTTCAAGACTTGTCTTTCTGTTTCAATTTTTGGGCATCCTTATTTCTTCTCAAATGTAAGTCATGATAAAAGTTTTCCTTTCCAGCTGTGTTCAAGTTGGCATAATGTGCGCATTTAGAACATTGATCTTTTTTGGGGTTGTAAAACGACAGATTGTATTCTTTACAAAATATTCTTCGATATTTCATCTCTCCAACTGGTTTCACTGGTGGGCCTTGCTTTTTGCAGCGATCGAGTTACAAGGCATACATTTTTGCTATTGAAAGTTTTTCATCAAGGTATTTTATTTTTGAGTCCTTTCTTGTATAATGCGATTCGATAATGGGAAACGATTCAATGTGCCTTCTCACATGATGCAAGTCCTTTTCAGGTGTTTGGTTTGACGGTGTGTGTTTTCCACGCTTGTCTTCTCCCACAAAGCTGTTGTTCTCAGACCTCTCCTTTAAGACTGAATTCACCGGAGCTTCACTGGTATCAAGCGTTTTTAAGAAGAATTGTTTGCAAACTCTTTTTTCTTGCCCTTCTGCATGAAAGTAATTCTCCATTGCTTTTTGTCTTTTCGAATGCGCTCACCTCTTGCACGCTCTCGTGCGATAGTCTTAATTTTTATGCGATGCAAAAGATAGTCTTTCTGTCAATCATAGTTGGCTAAGGACCAGTATTCATTACATATCACCTTTCACCTTGCATCAGATATTCTTTCATAACACTTATTGCCACATTTGTTAGCACATTTCACTGGTTTGGGATGCCTAGCTGGTCTAATATTACCTTTTGTATCAATATATTCCTCTCCTCGACAACGTTTTGTTTTTCTTTTATTCTTTTTCCAAGCGGAAGGATTACGTTTTCGTTTTCTTGAGACAGGCTAAGGTTCGTTGACAACAGCAGTAGGTGTTGGTTGACTAGGGCCAGGCTGAGGTTCGTTGACCACTGCAGTAGGTTCTGGTTGACTAGGGCCAGGCTGAGGTTCGTTGACCACTGCAGTATGTGCTGGTTGACTAGGGCCAGACTGAGGTTCGTTGACCACTGCAGTATGTACTGGTTGACTAAGGCCAGGTTGAGGTTCGTTGACCACTGCAGTAGGTGCTGGTTGACTAGGGCCAGTCTGAGGTTCGTTGACCACTACAGCAGTGGATTTCTTTTTGCATGGTGTAGAGACGTACTCTAGATCAGCATCGGAATCATGAAAATCTTTAGAGTCATCAGAGGTATCGCCCAACTCTAGTAAAAGTCGCAGGGTAGCTTCTCCACTCATTTGCTGGTTTCTTGAAAAGAAACATGAAGTGTGAGTGACATACGATTTTATTGTATTCAGCCAAAACAGCTTATGTCCAATTGAGTGAGATAGGGGTGCAGTCAAAGGCCTATTAAGAATAATAATTGGTAGAAAAGTAAAATTGTAATAAATGCTGTTTTAAAATAAGAAAAAACAACACAGGTCATCCCCACTCGGTTGTATTTTAGAATCTTAATCACACAGTGTCGAAATCAAAATAACCTTAGTATGCTTGACAATCTCAGCTATAAAAACGCATGTCCTCACTGAAAGTTAAACTAGACCTAGAATCTAGAAATCTAGATGATTTTTAAATCTTTTGGAATAATTAAAAATGTCACACTTAGGAGCTACAGGGATGCTTTGTTTTATGCTTTAAGTACTCACCTAGTTTGTTGGACATCTTTCCAACAGTCTGTTTTCACGGCAAAGACCTGTGAGACGGAGACGCCATATTGGAATGACGAGGAAACCAAAATCAAGGGAGATCAGTCGGAAAGCCAACTTAAATGGTCTCTGCCAGAAACTTATGTCCGTTTTAGGTTGCTTTGGCTGAATAAGTTTCAGTATTTCAAAGTTAAGTTAAAATGAAATTGTTCATTCTCGGTTTCCTGTGACCCGAAATAACTTACGCTGTTATGGAAGAGGTAGATCTACATATTACAGTATGTAATGTAGGATTACCCCGAAATCCTATATTTTGGACATACAATGTTCTGGTTGCTAGCCCTCGATATATAAATATATATATAAAGCCGTTGGGCGTTATTTGTTTAATATATAGCGGGGGCCATTTAGAGATAGACTGTAGAAAGGAAAAGAAAGATATAGACGTATGAATATATAAAAAAATTTATCAGTGTGTGCATATATATATATATATATATATATATATATATATATCCCTACTTATATAAAAAAATTAGTGCCCATTGTGCGCTCGAATTTTTGCTTATCTCCACAGACTTATTCAGACACTTGAAAATTACAAAATAGTTTTTTTTATGAAATACTATACATCAGATTAGGGACATGACCCCCATTTTTAAAAAAGCAATGTTTTGATGTCATAAAATAAAAAAAGACCTTTGATATTATTTGTACTTCAATGTACGCCTCACGCAATAGCCATCAACTTCACGAGATATCGGCAATTCTTAAAAGTTTGATCGTTGCCCATCACCCAGACTTACACACTGATCGTTGCCCATCACCACAGACTTACACAGTCACTTAAAAATAACAAAGCACTAGGGACATGACCCCCACTTTTTAAAAAAGCAATGTTTTGTGTCAATAGATCAAAATTAGACCTTTGACATTACTTTTTCTTTAATTTAGATCTAGATCTACCTCTCCCGCATAACCTAGGCCAACCAGCGATAAGACCACCTCAGTCTGAGTGATGTAATTAACTGTGGAAGATAGATCGATATAACGTTAGCAGGTAAGAAAAAGAGACGTCGTTTAAGACGATCCAGATACGTAGAAACACTCAATCAAAATCAAATCCCCCCAACAACACCACCACAAACAACACTTGATCAACCATCATTATCTATTGATACTGATCGAAATCTAGATCTAGATCTACGACAAA
>JAWDGP010001307.1:165000-172500 GCA_033675545.1 Elysia crispata | reverse complement strand
GCTTGTTTTAGGTAACCTACAGATCCTGTTTCTTCGAATGTTACATTCACATGCATCAGTCTTATCATGATCCTAAACTTGACCGACGAATAAACTTGGCCCTGTTTCGACTGACAAATATCCCAGAATTCCATGTGTATCAAACACAAAAACTTACCAATGGATTGAGATGAGTTCCAGACTCAGGTGATGAAAAATTGTGCTCCTACACGCAGCGTGTGTGTCTCTCATAGACCACAAGTAGAACAGCGCATTTATCTTATAACAAATTCAGTCAAACTTTCAACAGTTTCGTCAACAAGACTACAGAACATGACAATTTTTTTTTCGTCAAAATTTGCGCCACCTCACTTGTGACAATTTAGAGGAGACAGTCCTAATAGATACAAACATTTATGAAGGGATGTAATTAATTCAATACTAGTACTAGTGTATTTCAGAATGAAAAGCCATACACCAAACCTAATGGTTTTATAATTGATGCTTCGAATCAGATGGTATTGAAGAGGCAAAAAAAAAACTTGGCTGAAATACTGAATTTTTTTTAGGAGCAGTCCACTGATACTGTGTATAGGTGACCTCATGTAAATGCTGAGGTCAAAAATTACACAAAGGCCATGGAGAGATATCGTAGCAGTCTGAGCTAAAGTTTGCTTTTGGAAAAGTTCGAAAATACTTTTGAAATAATTTAAATTTACAAGTATTTAAAGAAAATTGCTAAAAAGGGCCAATCTTTACACCTTAAACCAGTATATTGGAACGGCCGTGGAACATGGCTTAGTTGGTACATGTGAATAGAACGAATTTACTGAACCACATTTTTCTTTCCCAAACCTTCACTGTTACATCAGGAGATTCAAATATGATATTAAAATCAGTTGTTCTTGTTTCTTAATACACTATCTGTGCAATTGGTGAAACAATAAATAACTAACCCTTGTTTTTTTAAGGATGTGTTTGATATAAAATACATTTTTTTCCTCTAAATAAAAAAAAGTTTTGGGACAGATTTTAATTTGTTTTCCTTGTTTTACTGATAGCATTGAAGTTTTGCTTCAAAGTGATTGTTTAGCTATTGCATAATTGTATTAAGGTGAAATGTGTGAAAATATAACTAAATCATTAAATCATTTGCTACTGACATGGCAGGTGAATTAAAAAAATCCTAAATAAAATTATTTGTCGAAAGTGGGAAAAATTACCTTGACCTTCCGAAGGTTCAAATATTCTAGTTTGACAGCGATTGTACAAAAATAGATCTGCTTAGAGGGAGAGGGAGAGGGGAGGGTGAGGGGCAAGAGGGAGAGAGAGAGAGAGGGGGGGAAGGAAGAGAGAGAGACAGACAGACAGAGAAACAGAGAGAGAGAGAGAGAGAGAGAGAGAGAGAGAGAGATTAAATAAATAAAAAAAGGAAAATAGGAAACGAGAAAGTGGACAGATAAATGCATTGACTCTAGTTGTAAATGCCAGATTGAGATCACACAAAGTAATGTTTGATCAAAACTGTATGGCTTAGTCTGGATGAAATAAATGTTTGATTTTGATACTGAAAATACAAAATATAGAACTATAGACTACCAAAATGGTATGCTAATGAACACCCAGATGTTTCAGAAATTACAGCATGGTCAGACAGTTGTGTACCACAGAATAGGAACTGCATCATGTCTGTCGCACTGCTGAAGTTCATGGATCATAACCCCCAAGTTCAGAAAATAACCATGAAGTTCAGCAGTCCTGGACATGGTGCAGTTCAAGAAGTTGACAATATTCATAGCTGTATTGAAAGAGCTATGAGTATTGCTAAATTTTTTTTTCTCGTGTCTTTTTTGAGAATTCTTCTAAATGCAAACAGGCACCATCCTTACAAAAACATTCAAATGCGGTCTAAGCATTTAAAAAATTATCATTCCTGCACAACTTTTATGAATTTTACAGAACTACCTTTCAGGCGGGTCAAAGCTTTGTGTTTTGAGAGAGGTTCAACAGTGGTAAAGTTCAAGACCAGTTTTTTTAGGAGAAAATTACTCATCTGTTGATGTTGGTCCTACTGTTGTCACCAGAAAAAAAAAAGTCAAATAAGAAATTTTGACATTCCTGAGCCAAAGCTTCTTGGTAACTCCATTAAATGCTTGTCAGAAGCAAAAAAGAAAGATCTAACATCTATGTTAAAGTTCATGCCCCTGCTTGACAGACAGTTTTTTGAAAATATTTTAAAATAACCTCTAGGCTTCTAGAATTATGTTATTTAGATTCTAAACAAGATAGACCTTACTTAATTTATGTGTTTCCCCTATATGAAGTGACACTTTATCTTTGAGCTTGCTTTTTTTTTCAATTTTTACCTTCTCAGAAAAAAAATAAATGCTGTCACAATAATTTTATAAAAACCCACTTTAATGTTTTAGTAGTATTAGGAACATGTCTAAATGGTGAAGGATAGCCCTTTTTTTCTTATGTAGCCATTATTTTGTTGCTTGTAATTTTTGTCAGTAACCTGTAGTTCTTTCAATCTTAATTCCTTTCTACAGTACAGGTTAGTGTTACTAAAAAAAGTAGAAAAACCTGAAAAAGTCCACTTTGAATTTCAATATTATGAGCAGATAATTAGATTATACGGAATACAATAATTTATGTTGATGTAGAGGTATTGTATTAAAAATTTTCTTTTTTTTTTTGTTTGGCTTTAAAGGATGAAATGGCTCTATAGCTCTGCGGTACACACTGAACTGACCATGTTATTTCTTTTATTTTTAATTCATTCTCTATGGAAAATTCCACCGACCCCATATCTTTTTGATAATCTTAAAATCAATCTTGTGTATTATAATTATGATATACAGCTAATAAATTACCCTGTATGTTTCATGAGGTTGTCTCTGTTGACATTTCATTTCAATCAAATTCAATTTTTAACTCATTGAAATGATAGAATATCTATCTTTTATTTTGCACCAGACTGTGTTGACCATTTTTTTTTTGTACAACTTGGCCTTGTTATTTCTTTCATTCAATGTTAAAAAGAGAGGAGTTTAACTTTTCACTATGGAGTGAACAGAATAGTTTCGTAGTACTAGTACTCAACATGAAAACATTGTGTTGTATTTTCCATCCACCTTTTTTTTTCATTCATAGTCATAACTTTGCTTGTGAGGAATATCTGTTGATTCCTTTACTCTATAAAAATATTGCTCCTCTTTTAAAATAAATGAATGTCTTTTTTGTATTGCAATTCCCAATTTTTTAACTAAAGTTGCATTTTTAAAAACAAAACTTTGACATTGTCTCCACGAGGCAGTATGTTATAAAAAAATAAAGAATCTCCTTTATAAAATGTTTTATTGTATAAATTATTTGCATACCAGCTTGTGTGGGATGACTGCTTTGATTAAATGGAGTTGCTAACTCTCTGTTAAAAACATTATTTTTTATCAATACCGCAATTAAACATTCCATCATGAAAATTCTGTCAGGCCCGTTAGGATAATCAAACTTTTTGAACAATTATTTAATTTTTAATAAATGTTATAGGCCTATGCAGCATTTAAAAACATGTTTATAATTTAATATTTCAATCAGCTCCAACTCACTGTAATACGTATTTGGAGGAAAATGATTAGATATTGCTCAGTCATGATGGCACGGCTAAATTACCATTCTTTGCGTCGTAGAGAGAGGGTAAGACATGGATGACAATGCTTGAAGATTGGTTGACTGATTCACTTTTGCAGTTTGCACAGCGATAACACAAGACTCAATTTTTATTAAAACCCTAATATCACTGTTTCATAGTGTTAAGAAATATTTGAAACCATTTTCCCAAAAATAATACACGTCAACCAAGCACATACCATCCATGCACTGACTAAAAGTAAACATTATTATATAATAGAATGAAATCCACCTTAATTATCCAATAAAATCTTCCACAGGGGCTCAATAGTATAAAAAAGCTTTAAGTATTAGTCTTGGACTTATTCAGTCCAGTTTAATATAATTATCTTTTGAGCATAAATGTAGATAGAACTTTTTAATTCTCACATTGCTTTTCAAAAGCAAGAATTACAAAGTTCTATCTGGAAATTAATTATGAAAAATTTAGTATTCTAAATCTAATATAAAGCCTGAAACTATGTTAACCAACTAATCTTATCCCCTTTAAATCAAGTAAAGTGAAAAAAAGGTTAAGGAAAAAAACTACACACTTTGTTATTGTCTAAAAAATTCAACTTCACTTTTCTCAAAATGACCCACAGTGTAGATAGAACTTTGTAATTCTCAGATCGCGATACAAAGTGTGATCAAAGCCACAGTTACCTTCCACGATTGGAAGACTAAAAACAGTTTTCTTATTGTTTTATAGTATCTATATCTATTGATTAACAATTTGTTTTCAAACATTAATTATTATCATGTAGATGAAAATAAATAGAGGATTCGGAATTCCCGTAAGGCTGTGCATCGTAACGCACTTTTTATGGAAATTCATAAAACCTTCCTGAAGAGCTGAAGAAATCTTTAGTCGGATTTAGAAATTACCAAAAATAAATTAATCTACGATGTAAGATTTCAATGACTCTACCCCCTCCCACCCCCGTCCTTTTTTCCTGATCAACGTTTTCTGCTCGCAGTGAGGGAGGCGGTAAGGCAAGTTTTTCCTGAAATATTAACATAGTGTTGGGATGACAAAGAAATCATTCCTCAAATGTCGACACGTTTCGATGGAGTTGTCGAGCTGTGAAAATCTTCGGTTCCAACAACATCTGCGCTACTATCGAGGCTTCAATACCAGCACGAGATGGACAAAGCCTTGATGAGATTTCAGCGGTGATCTAGGGAACATTAAAGTGAGGAGTTGGGCCCTGGCATGGCTAAAAACGAATTAAAATTTAAATAACACTTTATATGCCTTTCTATCCTTGAGAGCCGTTAGCAAAACAGGCCGAACAGGCAAGACCGAAACACTCAAAATAATATTAGTTATTCAAGACAGCAGGTTCCAATTTCTAAGAAAGGCTCAAAGGGACACAACTAAAAAATTGAACAATATTGTCATGCTTAACTCTCTTTGACGATTGCAAAAAGCGACCATGTTATGCTTCGATCCTCATAGCCAGGAAGTACTACTCCTAGAATACAGATAGGTCACATCTTACCAACAGCACAATAACCAAGCAAGATTTAATGTGGCCAGGCATTACTACTACTAGAATATAGTTAGGTCAAATCTTGCCAACAACACAATAAACAAAGCAAGATTTAATGTGGTCAGGCATACTACTCCTAGAATACAGGTAGGTCAAATATTACCAACAGCACAATAAACAAAGCAAGATTTAATGTGGTCAGGCATTACAACTCCTAGAATACAGGTAGATCAAATCTTGCCAACAACACAATAAACAAAGAGAGATTTAATCACATTCTACACATATTCAAGACAGCAGGTTCCAATTTCTAAGTAACGGTCAAAAGGACACAATTTCCCCCACACACTGTCAGTAAATGAGTTTGGAATTTTTACTTTTTATAATATTTTCTGTCTTCTGAAAAGATGCAAAATTAATCCATAACTGTCCTTTACTTATAGAGGATGTTGGATATTATTATGCATTATGCATATGATAGAGAATTATATATACATATTTTTACGCATAATACCCTGTCTATCTCACCATTGCGCATAGAAAAGAGAACTGTATGTACATAAATATTACCATGGGCATAGAAAAGAGAACTCTATATACATGTATATCACCATAGACATGGCACTACACATAGAAAATAGAATGGTATATACATGTATATCACCATAAAGAGGGCATTACACATAAAAATAAGAATTGTATGTACATGTATATCACCATGGACAGGGCATTACACATAGATAAGACAATTGTACCAACATGTATATCAATATAGACAGGACATTATGCATAATTAGGAAAGAGAATTGTATGTAGATGTAAATCACCATAGACAAGGCATTAGGCATAGAAAAGAGAATTGTATGTATATGAACATTACCAGACACAGGGCATTATGCATAGAAAATAGAACTGTATGTACATGAATATTACCATGGGCAGGACATTTTGCATAGAAAAGAGTAATGTATGAATATGACCATAGATAAGGCATTGTGCAGAAAAAAGAGATTGGTATGTACATGTATCTCACCATAGATACTTTTGTATTACCATAGACAAAGCATTATGCACAGGAAAGAGACTTGTGTCTACATGTGTCTCACCATAGACATGGCATTACACAAAGAAAAGAGAATTGTATTTACATGTATATCACCATAGATAAAGCATTATGCATAGAAAAAGAATTCCATTTACATGAGTAATACCATAGACAGAGCATTATGTATAGAAAAGAGAATTGCATGTACATGAATTATACCATAGACAGGGTACTATGCATAGAAAAGAGAAATGTATGTATATATTTATCACCATAGATAAAGTTGTGCATAGAAAAAAGAGTTGTATCCATGTACATGAATATAACGATAGACAGGGCATTTTGCATAGAAAAAGAATTGCATTTACTTTTGTATTACCATAGACAAAGCATTATGCACAGGAAAGAGACTTGTGTCTACATGTGTCTCACCATAGACATGGCATTACACAAAGAAAAGAGAAATGTATGTAGATGTATATCACCATAGACAGGGCATTATGCATGTTAAAGAAATTTGTATGTACATGAATATTTCCATAGACAAGGCATTATGCATAGAAAAGAGAATTGTATTCACATGTATATCACCATAGACCAGGGTATTTCGCATAGAAAAAGTCTTGTATGTACATTAATACCACCATAGATAGGACATTACTCATAGAAAAAGACTTGTATGTACATGAATATTTCCATAGACGGGGCATTATGAATAGAAAAGAAAATGTATGTACATGAATATTACATAGACAGGGCATTATGCATATAAAAGACATGAATGTCAACATATATCAACATAGATAGGGTATGACGCATAGAAAAGAGAATTGTATGTACACGAATATCACCATAGATAGGACATTACTCATAGAAAAGAGAATTGTATGTATATGAACATCACCATAGATATGACATTCCGCATAGAAAAGAGAATTGTATGTACATGAATATCACCATAGACAGGGCATTACGCATAGAAAAGCAAAATCAAAGTAAAGAGACATCGTTTGAATTGGCGGAGGGTAAATTATTGGTCACATCAAAACAGTCTGTAAATAACACCGAAAAAGAAAAAAAAATGAGTATGAGAAAAGCCCAACTTCTAATGAAAAGATTGATGGATTTTGCTTTGCGCAATAAGACAATTGTATATACCAGACAGAAAGAGAAGAGAAAGAGAAACATATGTAAGAGAAAAAAAATATTCATAGATTGTGGTGGTTTTTAAAGAAAAAAAAATCTTGAAAGACAGAAATTGAGAATACTCAGGGATCGCTTACGGGTCAGTCTAAAAATAGCTTTCCG
>JAWDGP010001307.1:75000-162500 GCA_033675545.1 Elysia crispata | reverse complement strand
TTTAACCACAGATTATCTCAAAGGATGGTGTATACCATGTATGACTTTATGTATGTGTTACAAACTCTCTATCTATCTCTCTCTCTCTCTCTCTCTCTCTCTCTCTCTCTCTCTCTCTATATATATATATATATATATATATATATATATATATATATGTATAATTGTTATAGATCTTTATATTCTCATTATGTATGAACTACACTTCTTAAATTCATCTAGCGTTTGGGGATGAAATCTTGAGCTAAAAGTCAAAAAGTTATCAAATACATTTTTCAACTAACTGTTAAAGTTGATTGCAATGGTCACTATAATTAGTTTATATGCACCATGTATTATTTAAAAGTGTAATCCATAAAGCTTTGCTGTTTTTAATTTTCCTCATCCACGTTATTTTTAACTAATGATTGATAAAAATGTTTTAAATTTAACACAGACAGACCTCCATTATTTAATGCTTTAAATGTAAATGAAATTTCTTTCTTCTTAAGTTCATTTTGCTCTTTTTACCATTCCATAGGAAGTTTCGGAGCATTGCTTGTGAACGTGTCTGTATTTTCTGGGAAGTCTTGGACAATGCTGTCAAAATATGGATGATAATTTTGTAAATAAGAATGGTTTTATATCATCGTAATTTTATCGAGTGGGGTAAGGTTTCTTTTCTTCATGCCTCCACCTCCAATTTAAGTTAATCTTATTGATGTGCTCCTATGATCCACCGAAAGGGAGAGAGAATGATGGATCAATAGGTGACAAATCGATCACGACTGAAAACTCCCAAAGGACTACGAGATCAAAACAACGGAGCAATTTAGAAATGGACTACCAATGTGTATGTGGCAGAAGATTTACCACTGAAAGAGGGATGAAGATCCACAGGACTAAAATGGGCTGCTTGAATGCTTCGACGAATCAGTAGCAGCGCACTGCTCAGGCAGGTAAGACGTTGAAAAACCAAAGCCAGGTTCAAAACCACAGTGCTGAGGAAATCCACGCTGAGGAGTCTGACGAAGAATTCCGACAGCTCATCAACGCTAAACGCCAGAAGATCAATTTCCCACCAGCAAGCGCAAAAGAACAATGGGAAGGTCTGGATAGCAAAATAATCCTACAACGGGACAAGCTCATCGGGAAGAGCACTTTGGAGCACAAACTTACCACTTTCGGTGACATTATTTACCAGACATGTGTTAACACCTTCGGGGCTAAACAACATCAAGCCAAAAGAGAACCTAAGAAAAGTAGAAGGCAACGTGAGATGGAAACCCTGCGAAAGCAGAAGAAAAACTTAAGGAAACAAATGAAATCAGCGACTGAAGAAGAGAAAAATGGGCTGCAGGAACTTTGGCGAGGTTTGAAGGCGAGACACTCAGCAGTGAGCAGAGTAGAATCCGCAAGGAAGAGAGAAGTCAAAAGAAAAAGAACCAGGACCCATTTCAGTTTGCAAGACAACTCTTCTAGCAACCAAGATCAGGTTCTCTTTCAGTACAGAAAGAACAGCTGGAGGCCCACCTCAGGAAAACATATTCTGACCCAAATAGAGAAATACCTCTAAGTGAACCTGCTGGTTTGGTGTGGCCAGCTACTCCCGGAGAAGAATTCAATAGCAAACCACCAAGCTTGAAAGAAATCAATGCAGAAGTGCAAAAAGCAAGAACCAAGTCAGCTCCAGGCCCCAATGGCGTGCCTTATCTACTGTATAAAAGATGTCCAAACGTTCTAAAGCGGTTACACAAAATTCTCCGAGGAGCATGGAGCAACCTCAAGATCAGTGAGCAGTGGATGTCTGCTGATGGAGTTTATATACCCAAGGAGCAAAACTCGACTGAAATAAATCAGTTTCGACCAATCTCGCTGTTGAATGTAGAAGGACAGATATTCTTCTCAGTCATGGCATCCTGCTTAACAAAATATCTCACTGAAAATGGGTACATAAATACCTCGGTCCAGAAAGGAGGCATCCCCGGAGTTTCTGGATGCTTAGAGCATGCAAAAATGATCTGGGAAGCTATTCAAAGGGCAAAATCGGAGAAACTTAACCTCGACGTCATTTGGTTGGACCTGGCAAATGCTTACGGATCGGTACCACACCAAATGATTCAGCTGGCCCTGAGTATGTATCATGTTCCGGAGGATATACAAGTGATGCTAGATGACTATTTCAGCGGTTTCCGGATAAGATTCTCCACTAATAGCTACACCACAGACTGGATCAACTTGGAAATTGAAATCGCCATGGGCTGTACCATATCACCAATTCTGTTCGTCATGGCTATGGAAGTCATCTTGAAAGCAGCAGAAGATAGCGCAGGCCCGACTAATCTAGGTGGTGGTTGCTACATGCCTCCTTTGAAAGCATTCATGGATGATACCACCATAATCTGCTCAAAGGAAGACGAAACACGCCGAATGCTAGAGCGCCTTGACCTCTTAATGGCATGGTGCACGATGAAATTCAAACCAAAGAAGTCTCGCAGTCTTTCAGTGAGGAAAGGCAAGATAGATGCGACGACGAAATTCACAGTGGCCAGTCAGCAGATACCAACGGTCAGTCAAGAACCAGTTAAGAGCCTTGGGAGATGGTACGATTCATTCATGAAAGATACCAAAAGAGGTCTAGAAACAGTAGAACTTGCTACAGAAGACCTGCTAGCCATCAACAGATATGGCCTTCAGAGTAAGCTGAAAGTGTGGTGCCTACAGTTTATGCTAATTCCGAAGCTCCTCTGACCACTCCTGGTCTATGAAATCTGCTTAACTACAGTTGAGGCAATAGAAGCTAAGATCAATAAGTTCACCAGGAGGTGGTTAGGGGTACCTCCGGGTCTCACAGATGTGGCAATATACAGTCGTAAAGCAAAGTTGAGACTCCCACTAAAATCCATCTTGGAAGAGTATAAATGTGGCAAAGCTAGGCTACTCTCGATGTTAGAAGACTCCGATGACCCAATTGTGAAGACAGCGCAACCGACCATAAAGACGGGTAGGAAATGGAAAGTTGTCGAAGCCGTAGACGAAGCTTAGGAGTGCCTTAAGATTAAAGAAGTGATTGGGCAAACTCAAACTGGCCGCAAAGGGCTAGGATCATCTACAGCAAAGTGGTGAGAAAAGAGACATGGTCATTAATGAGATACGGTTCAGTGAAGGTTCCAGAAGGGTTCAGAAAGCAGTCCAGCAACCTCAACAGGGACAATGGACTAATTGGGATAAAGCCCCGCAGAAATCCCTCACATGGAATGAGATCTGCCACATGGCGCCACTTCGGATCAGCTTTCTCATCAGATCAGTGTACGATCTCTTGCCCTCAAACGCAAATCTGGTACGGTGGGGAAAGAAAGAGGACCCCACTTGTCCGCTATGCCATGGCAGGCAGACCAAAGAGCATGTCTTGAGCTCTTGCAAAATCGCCCTCTCACAGGGGCGATACACATGGAGGCATAACAGAGTCCTTCAGGAACTTGCCGCAATCATAAGCACGGCTAAAAGAGAGACTACCCTCCCTAATACCAACGCGTTGATATTACAATAGAAGGAGGCGCTAAGTCATGGCGTGGGAGGCCGGTTAGGACAAACCAGATAAAATGCCTTCTAGACGGCTGTGATGACTGGGATGTTTCAGCAGATCTTCCAGAATGGGGCAGTCACCCCAGTATAATCAAAGAAACGAGATTAAGGCTTGATATCGTGATCCATTCAGCTTCCACACAATTGATCATGGTGGAGCTAACAGTACCATACGAAAACAGAATGGAAGAGGCCCATATCTACAAAAGAGAGAAATACATGAACCTGACCAAAGAGCTAGAAAATGCCGGCTACAAAGCTGTGGTGATGCCCGTTGAGGTTGGTGCCAGAGGATTCATAGGGTCATCAGTCTACGACCTTCTAACTAAACTTTCAATATGTGGCAACAAAAGAACAAACGCTCTAAAGTTACTGGCGAAAATAGCCGAAAACAGTTCCCGGTGGATCTGGAGCAGGAGAAATGAGAGGTTTCTTCATAACAATTAAAAATGCTCTAACCATCGTAGGACCAGTTGGCGAAGTGATATAGCGCCGGGATCAGCAATCCACCAAGAGATGAGGGTATGGGTTCGAATTCTGGCGCTGTGCAAAAAAAAAATAAGTTAACAGGGAGACACCTGGGAGTCATGACTTGGGTGTGGCCTGGCCCCCTTAGAGTGTCAGAGGTTCAAGGCCGAAACACTTGCTACAAGGAGGGTTTCTTCTCTGAAGACTCCCTGTTATCTAGCTCCCCAATGAGTTTCTACCTACTGTGCTCTTCTAAATTCGTATCTGTTAAACTCTTTTACTAGTTTTAGGTCGTTTTGAGGGTTCCAGTTTAAGTTGTAACCTGGAAGAGATGTCTCTTCTGAAAGTTTCGGACATCCGAACCTGTACATAGGTACCACTAAGTCCCTATCTCCCGGCGGTAGAAAAGCTAACGCACCGCTAATGACGTCAGAATTATCTTACTTTAAAACTTTTTAAAAACTGTCTTATATTAAATCTACACAAACAAAATTTGAAGCTGGAAAGATCGTTTTTTTTCTTCTTTTGAAACATGTGATTTGTTTTGTTATTCATAAACTTCAGGTATTAATAAAAAACCTGCATTAAAAAAGCTTCCTCTTTGAAAATTCGCTTGCTGGCAGCGTCACATAGATGATACAGTTTTCACGATATCTAGGCCAATGAATAATATTTTCGCATGATTCCAAAGGTTTCATGATTTGAAGAAGCTCTAGTTTAGTTTTATACCACACAAAGGAAGAAATAGAGGCAGCAATTTTGGGCGTCAAGATGAAAACTTTGAAAACAAATTAATAGAGCTTCCTGATTAAAAAAAAAACAAGTTTTGAAATAAAAAAATTAAACAACCAATTCCCTCTGTTGGTGTTATATAAAAAAATCATGCAACTGGCATTTTTCTTGGTCGAGAGATTTAAGTTTAAAAAAGTCCACCCAAGGATCGATCTCTAAGCATTTGCAATGGCCTGCCACGGCTCAAGTGGCTGTTCTCAGCGAGGACAAATGTGTTTTATATTGATAAATATGGATTTATTATGCATAATTTAAATAATGCAAACCCGATTCTATCTGTGAATAATCAAAATTTGTTCATAAAACCGCATTTCAATGTGTATTGATGAACTAAATTCAAAGTGGCGGATGCCTATATTAAGATCTAGAAAGTCATCAATTTCGGCTAAGTAGCCAAATGTAATTCTTTAGTCTCTATCTTTGGTAGCCAAATCTAATTAATATTTTTTGTTCAGCTTATATATATAATGTACGCATTTGAAAATATGTTTCATCATAGTTAATCTGTGATTGTAATTCTTTTTACTTTAGTCGGTGATTTAAAATGCGATTTTTATTTCCAATTAGAAACAGTGATCAAATTATCAAATAGATAGCAAAATTAGATTCAGCATCCTAAAAACCTTACAATCTGAAAGTTTCATTACTCTAGTATAAAAAATGTTTTTTTTATGGTAAAACTTCTGGAATGTGATGCTATTTTGACCAATTTTCTTCCAATGCCCAAAACTGGCCGCTAAGTCAATTTTGGGTTTCTTTAACTTTTAGAAATAAATTTCTAGGTTGCTGAAAAAATTGAGTGAACTAAATACAGTATTTTGTATTAGCAAAATGAGTATTGAAACAATATGGAGGATGTGTCTTTTTTACGATGGTCCAAGAGTGCCTCATGTAGTCTATTTGGTTGTAATTTTATTGTGCCACAAGTGTTTTTGGCCATTTTTGATGACCAATAATTCTAATTCTTTATTATCTACACCCCTGAAATTTGTATGTGTTTAATCATTGTACTGGAATTTGTAAATATGTCATTTTTTTTCTTTCATAAGATTTAACAAATGATTTTGATATATGATATGTTCTTAAAAATAGCCCGATACAATGATTATGTGGCGTTATGCACAAAATTTAAAAAGCTTGTTAAATTTTTATTACCTAACCGATTTTGATGAAATTTATTGGAAATTTTATGTCGCTACAAGATCTTTATAGTGCAGTTGGTTTCATTCAAATTTGCTGGATATGAAAAATTAATTTGTGGTATCGACTCTACACACGTCAAACTGTTAGTGTACAAGAGAATCTCAGCAATATTTTGGTTCTCGCAGTTGTTATACAAACCTATTCCCTTTAATTATTCTCGACTTTCATATTTTCCATTTTTTTTTCATGATTATTTTTATTATTATTATTATTATTATTATTATTATTATTATTATTATTATTATTATTATTATTATTATTATTATTATTATTATTATTATTATTATTATTATTATTATTATTATTATTATTATTATTATTATTATTATTATTATTATTATTATTATTATTATTATTATTATTATTATTTTTAGTGTGACTTCAAAATGCCAGCTTCTCTTTATGTGGAAAATAGCAATTAAAAAGAACTAAGCAAAAAAAAAAAGAAAAGATAACTGACAAAGAAACAACCCAGTCAAGTAGATGCAATTATTGAATAAATTTATTTGAAATTAAATGACGTAATACTATCTGCATTTTTATCCCAAAGCAGCTAAATATATTCTTTTAAATTAAACTTGTATAGTTTTGAACGTTAACCATCCGAACATAATATCTAAAACTCATATAATATAAAATAGTCAATATAATATGGTTTTAATAAGCTATTTTTATGAAACCTATAATTTGCTGTTACTTAAATTTTTAATATTTAAAAAAAATTTCCTTAGTGTCCCCATTCACAACAAGGTTAATTCTAAGCCTTTTTGCATATCCACCTCGGCATATACAGCAGTTTTAGTAAGGGTCCTTATCGATACTAGAGAGGAAGCCATTAGAAATCCTAATTTGATCTTTAAAAAAATTGTGTTAATCATAGTATGAAGATATGCAAATGTACCTTTCAGCCACTTTTTGACATTCGAGAATAAATGCCTTTTAAAAATTGCATAAACTAAGTATGAAAAATTAAATTTATTTCAGATTTATTGATTCAAATTAAGTGCACCTTTTCCATACAGAAGGTGAAGCACGAAAAAAAAGCAAAGTTAAATGCAAACAAAAAATCAGTGTAAAATGCCCTGTCCTAGAAACGAACTTAGGTGAAGTAGTAAAATTTCAATCGATCCAAAATATCGAGGTGTAGATCAGGAGAGACAATCCATCTGTGGCTCACTCTGTGAGAGAGAGTCTTGCAGTGTGGAGCAGCGCACACACAAGGAGAGCAGCGGGCCAGCCAGTGTGTACGCTAAGGACGCCGTTATATCTTCTCCCTAAATAAAACAAAAGGAAAGTATCATAATCGTTATATGTAAACTAGATAAAAGAGATGAAGAGGGTTATAATAATATTATTGTTTTCAAAAGGAAGAGAACAAAAAAAGTAATGGTTATTGTATTCAAACTGGATAAAAGGCAAAGATGAAGATAGCAGTTATTTCATTCAAACTGAATAAAGAAAAGGGGGAATATATGAATTATTGTATTCAAAGTAACGAAGAACAAATGAAGTATGATATTCTATTAAAACTAAATAAAGAATATGAATGTACACGGAGATAGGCCTCTTTCAAACAAACACACAAAGAAAAAATCAAAAGAAAATTTATGATAGATGAAAGAAATTACACAGAAAGATAAGAACGATAAGACAGACGCACAAGAGAGAGAGAGAGAGAGAGAGAGAGAGAGAGAGAGAGAGAGGCATTCAGACCAAGAGAGATAGGGATATATATATATATATATATATATATATATATTATATATAGAGAGAGAGAGACAGAGAGAAAGAGAGAGAAAGCGAGAGAGAGAGAAAGAGAGAGAAAGAGAGAGAGAGAGAGAGAGATCGGGGTGGGTGGAGGACGAGAGAGCGAGAGAGACAGATACACAGACAGACAGAAAAACAGACAAAAAGACAGACATGAGAAAGACAGAGAGAGAGAGAGAGAGAGAGAGAGAGAGAGAGAGAAACAGAGACAGAGAGACAGGGAGAGACAGAGAGATACAGAGACAGAAAGAGAGAGAGAGAGAGAGAGAGAGAGAGAGAGAGATAAACTGATTGATAGATTGAATGAGTTTTACAAGCCCAGTTCAATACTCATGGTGACCGCATGGCTTCTGTCTCTGTGTACACTAAGACATGTTTTTTCAGCATCAATGTATAGTATTTTGGAAACTGATCTCACTATCATCAAAGGAAGGATATCAGGACAAGAAATAGTTCAACTGTTGTTTTCCAATATCATTTTTATGTTAAGAGACACAGACAGAATCTCAATGGAAAAAAAGGGTATAGAAACGCTGAAGCACACATTCAAATAAAAAGAAAGGAAAGAAGGAAATTTTAAAATTTCTCCGTCTTCTTTTTTTTTTAAATCTTTTTTTTATAGCTTCATGTGGGCATTGAATAAAAACAAATCTCTTTAATTGTAGTTGTGCAATACTTACGACCCCATGCTCCTACATTCGACTTATCCTGTCCCAGTCAAATGGAATTTAAAAAAAAACAAAGAAGAAGAAAAGAACACCATACAATAAGTATTTTTCAGTGATTCATAATGCATATCGCTTTGATTTATAAAAAAAGAAAACAATCACTTCTTCAAGAAATTATGTAAAGCAATTGACTGGCATTTTTTAAATTAAATTTTTATTTTTGCTTTGTAAACGTTCATAAATAATATAGAAATTAGAAAAGCATTTGTTTTCACCATCATAGTGGTCGTATCCATCATGGCATCTCTCTTGACCTTGTAAGAGGCGACAAGGTCAAGGTCAGGGTCAGGTAGAGGCACCACATCGAGTGCCTGGTCTGACACCACCACCTTGATCTCTCCATTGGAGCCAGACCGTCCCATGCATTCGTAACTACCGCCCATTGAAGCTTCCATAACCAGTTTCTGAAAACCAGAAGGGAAAAAAGTTGCATACATGATAAAATCCATTGCGAGGTTATCGTCATCATCATCATCATCATTTTCATTATCATGATCATGGTCATCAAGATGATTATCATCATCATCATCATCATCATCATCATCATCATCATCATCAGCATCAGCATCAGCATCAATATTTCCATTGTAATCATCACCATCATCATCGCCATCATCATCATCATCATCATCAAAAATGAACAAAATTTTATGTAGATACAGGTGCATTTTTACCGCAATGCTTCCTGCAGTTAACCCTGTTTTTTCTAATAGCTCCATTTTTAGATTCACGGTTAAAAAGTAATTTCCTTCTTGAATAGACCCAGTTTCTCACATGCAGTAATTAAACCGTGAAGGTAAAAAGGATTAATTCAATCTATATGTTGCAGAAAAAAAACTTGTTAAAGATTTTTGAGAAATCGTTGCAGCTTCAGTTTGCTTTTTATTAAAAAAAACTTTTTGAATGAATCTGGTACAGCACATTATTAGATTGATACGCAAGATTCTGAATGAGACTCCATTATCGGGGGGACCTACTGAAAACTACAAAGATTTTCATTGGTCCCAATTATTCGAATATCCTGTTAATAGTAAAGTAATATCCGACTGAAAGTATAGACCCAAAAGTTTCGGGCAGACACTACTGTATTGATCTAACTTTGTGGTGTGGAAACTACCGAAGGTTGTATCTACCTATTGACATAACAACCAACAGCATAGTGGAGCAAAATAGCCCCTGTCTTAGACTCTAATGAAGGCTAATGGGCGTTGAAGCAAATGAATATACTACTCACATTTCCCTTCACCAACATAAGGGGTTTGGCCGTCCTGTAATCCACGATCCGGATAGACATTTCGGTTGCCAGGTTCTCGTCCTTGGTAGAGCACTCCACAGTGCCTGGTTTACCAACTCTAGAGACCGGCGGAGATATATAGAATCGATTACTGTCACCACTCATGGAAGAGTGAACACTTTTTATATTTCGGATAATTCCGTTACAAAATACGTTTATAGGGAATGTGATTTATATTATATTTTGTTCCTTTTTAATTCCTTCTTTTTTTTTCTTTTTTTTTTTCTTTTCAAATTTTGCATTTGGTCAGACAACACTTTACTGGTTGATGTTGAGAAGAACGCTGTTATCAATTTATCCATTTCTAAATCTTGCTCTTCTATCTCCCTATCTATCGGTATTATTTGGAGCTTCATTTAAAGTATAATTTTTCTATCCAACCGTTGCATATACTCTTATCCGTCTGTTTCTTGTTCTATTTATTCTTGTCGACCTGTTTTTCTGTAAGAATGTCTGTCTATAACGACTCCCATTTTTCGTACTTGATCTCCCCGGGTGAATGCGTGAGCTTGATAGGACTTGGACTTGGTTGAGAGTCAACGTGAAGAGGAAACTTCTTGCACATCAAGTTTAAGCAATGATCTTTGGCCACATCATTTTCCGTGCCGATCGATACGTAGGCCGTCAGGTGAGGCTCTTGTAATGGGTCGTGGGATGTGGTACCAGAACATTAATTGGACATGTTTTTTTTCTTTCTTTCTTTTTTTTTTTTTTTTTTTTTTTTTTTTTTGGGGGGGGGTGAGGGTGTTTGTTTATTCTTATTCTTTTTCGCTGTTACTTTCGACTATTTTTTGTTCGAAAAACCCTATGCTTTCCTAACCGATTACAAATGATTGGAGGTTCTGGCTTTCAGAACTCTTTATCTATTATCTGATCAACGGATTACCGCTATTGAAGCGACCCTGGGTCTTTAAACAAAAAGCTTTCTCTCTCGTTTACCCCATGAAATTGGGGAGGCTCTTAACATAACTGTATAGAGTTGTATGCTCTACCGTTAGTGACAACGAGATTGCCGAGTTCAGTCTATGCTGCTCATCTCATGTCCACTCCATGTAGTAAGTTTACCCTCATCCATTCTAAGGAATAACTTCTACAATAAGCCGGATCAATTAAAACAAAACAGTCGCTATCATAAATTATTATATATCTCTCTCTTACTCCTCTCCGTTTTCTCCTCAACTTCAACTCCACGCTCACAAACAAACTCATAAAATTGTTGTCGCCTATGCAAAAGTCTCTACACAGTCATATTTGGAGAAAACGTTGATGACGCAACAAGAAAGTGAGATTTAAACTGTCTCGTATTATAGGATCTTCTACCCGTCCTGTATGCATTAGCAAGGATTCTATACCAACACAGATAAGATCTCCTGCCCGCCTTGCATGCATTCTATACCAACACCGATAAGATCTCCTGCCCGACTTGCACGCATTTTATACCAACACCGATAAGATCTCCTACCCGCCGTGCATGCATTCTATACCAACACCGATAAGATCTCCTACCCGCCGTGCATGCATTCTATACCAACACCAATAGGATCTCCTACCCGCTGTGCATGCATTCTATACCAACACCGATTGGATCTCCTGCCAATCCTGCATGATTCTATACCAACACCGATAGGATCTCCTACCCGCCTTGCATGCATTCTATACCAACACCGATTGGATCTCCTGCCAATCCTGCATCATTCTATACCAACACCGATAGGATCTCCTACCCGCCTTGCATGCATTCTATACCAACACCGAAAAGATCTCCAGCCCGACTTGCATGCATTCTATACCAACACCGATAAGATCTCCTGCCCGACTTGCACGCATTTTATACCAACACCGATAAGATCTCCTGCCCGCCTTGCATGCATTCTATACCAACACCGATAGGATCTCCTACCCGCCTTGCATGCATTCTATACCAACACCGATAGGATCTCCTACCCGCCTTGCATGCTTTCTATACCAACACCGATAAGATCTCCTGCCCGACTTGCACGCATTTTATACCAACACTGATAAGATCTCCTGCCCGCCTTGCATGCATTCTATACCAACACCAAAAGGATCTCCTACCCGCCGTGCATGCATTCTATACCAACACCGATAAGATCTCCTACCCGCCGTGCATGTATTCTATACCAACACCGACAAGATCTCCTGCCCGCCTTGCATGCATTTTATACCAAAATCGATCAGATCTCCTGCCAATCCTGCATGCATTCTATACCAACACCGATAAGATCTCCTACCCGCCTTGCATGCATTTTATATCAACACCGATAGGATCTCTTACCCGCCATCCAGGCTTTCTATACCAACACCGATAGGATCTCCTGCCCGTCTTGCATACATTCTATAGCAACCACGATATGATCTCTTACCCGCCTTGAATGCATTCTATAGTTACCACGATAGGATCTCTTACCCGCCTTGAATGCATTCTATAGCAACCACGATAGGATCTCCTACCCACCTTCAATGCATTCTATAGTAACCACGATATTATCTCTGACTCGCCTTAAATGCATTGTATAGCAACCACGATATGATCTCTTACCCGCCTTGAATGCATTCTATAGCAACGACGATAGGATCGCCTACCCGCCTTGAATGCATTCTATAGCAACCACGATAGGATCTCCTACCCGCCTTTCATGCATTCTATAGTAACCAGGATAGGTTCTCCTACCCGCCTTGCATGCTTTCTATACCAACCACAATAGGTTCTCTAACCCGCCTTGCATGCTTTCTATACCAACACCGATAAGATCTGCTATCCGCCTTGCAAGCATTCTATACCAACACCGATAGGATCTTCTACCCGCCTTGCATGCTTTCTATACCAACACCGATAGGATCTTCTACCCGCCTTGCATGCTTTCTATACCAACACCGATAGGATCTTCTACCCGCCTTGCATGCTTTCTATACCAACACCGATAGGATCTTCTACCCGCCTTGCATGCTTTCTATACCAACACCGATAAGATCTCCTGCCCGCCTTGCATACATTCTAAAGCAAACCCGTTAGGATCTTTTACCCGCCTTGCATGCATTCTATAGAAAGGACGATAGGTTCTCCTACCCACCTTGCATGCATTCTATAACAACCACGATAGGATCTCTCACCCGCCTTGAATGCATTCTATAGCAACCACGATAGAATTTCCTACCCGCCTTGAATGCATTCTATAGTAACCACGAATGGGTTCTCCTACCCGCCTTGCACGCATTCTATAGAAACCACGGTAGGTTCTCGTACCCGCCTTGAATGCATTCTATAGCAACCACGATATGTTTTCCTACCCGCCTTGCATGTATTCTATAGCAACCACGATAGGTTCTCCTACCCGCCCTGCATGCACTCTATACCAACCGTGTTAGGATTTCCCAACCGTCTTGTACGAATTCTATTGCACCCCCAATTGGATCTTCTACCCGACCTGCATGCACTCTATATAAACACCGATAGGATGTCCTACCAACCCTACATGCATTCTATACCAACCCCGATAGAGTCTCCTATCAGCCCTGCATGCATTCTATACCAACCCCGATAGGATCTCCTACCAATCCTGCATGCATTCTATACCAACCCCGATAGGATTCCTACCCGCCCTGCAAGTACTCTACACCAAGTCCGATAGAATCTTCTACCCACCCTGCATGTGTTCTATACCAACCCCGATAGGATTCCTACTCGCCCGCCAAGCACTCTATACCATCTGCGTTAGAATATTCTACTTGCCACGCATATTTTCTCTAGTAATTGCATTAGAATATCCTACCCGCCCTGCATGCATTCTATACTAACCCCGACAGGATGGGCACTAAGTTCAAGCAAGAAGCTTTAAGCGCAGACAGTCACCACATTTTCTCAAGTCCGCAACAAAAATGGTCTTTGAAGCTTTGAAAGCTGGCATTCTACGATTAATGCTGTTAGTCAACTTGATTGTTTTCTATTGATTGAATGGGAAACTTATTAAATATTAGGAATTCACCGGCGCCTTGTTTCTGGGGTTCACGTGGATCTATACTATACGATTCAAAATGCGCTCTGAGATACTGTTTCGGCGCGATGTTTATATCCATACTGGAATTCTAACGCAAGATTGCCAAGTCACTCAGGGCGGCACCAATACAGAAATAAATTTTACAAGATCCCAAAGGCCATTCGGATATTGAAACAATGTGATAGAAGATTGGTCGACTAAGCACATTCAGCAGCCATGGCGAGGTGAAAAGAAAATTGTGAGCTTGGAAAAAATGATCACTGCACATGCGGCAACCCCAAAACTATCATGATGTCATCATATACATTGATGTAAGCACTAACAACAACCTCATGGGTTACCTCGATTGAAGACTTCAAATGTTCTTTCCAAGAGGTAACCGCATTCCTCATCATTTGGGGAGTATACTTCTTCACTGAAAAGGGTATCCTTCTTCATGACCTTCACCTTCATCTTCAGATCCGGTGACCACTTCATGCCCACTGGTGATAGACAGATGAGCAAAGTTGTTAGCTTTGTAGGTTTGATTGTAGTTTTATTCATGCACAGATGCAGAAACTGTCTAATACAAAATCCGACATTAATTTAATGACACTATGCCGAAAAGGGTAAGATTGTTTTTCTTGTGACATGTGTTGGCTTTGTTCATTGGCTAAAGTGCGACAAAATAGCCTAATATGTGCATCGAAAAATACCTTTGAATTTCATAGATTTGAGATCGTTGGGTGCGCCATCAGGTCCTTTCACCTAGAGAAAAGGAATAGGATATTGCAGGTCAAGATAAAAAATGAATTAATTTTATATGAAAGCAGAGAGAGAAAGATTGAGAAAGCAAGAGAGAGAGAAAGAGAGAGAGAGAGAGAGAGAGAGAGAGAGAGGGAGAGAGAAAGAGAGAGAGGGAGAGAAATATAAAGAGAGAGAGAAAGAGAGAAAGAGAGAGAGAAAGAGAGAGAGAGAGAGAGAGAGAGAGAGGGAGAGAAAGAGAAACAGCAGCAGAAGTTTCGTTATATATTCAATATATACATTATCTGAAAGATAACAATAGGATCTAGTTATGGTAATAATTTTTAAAATTTATATAAATGGAAAAAACCCCATAAATAATAATGATAACAACAACAACAACAACAACAACAACAACAACAACAACAACAACAATAACAATAATAATACTAATAATAATAATAATAATAATAATAATAATAATAATAATAATAATAATAATAATAATAATAATAATAATAATAATAATAATAATAATAATAATAATAATAAAAATAAGAATTATAATAAAAATAATAAAAATAATAATAATAATAATAATAATAATAATAATAATAATAATAATAATAATAATAATAATAATAATAATAATAATAATAATAATTGTAATAATAAAAAAATATATTCGAGATAAAACAAAGCTATCCGGTTTCAAGTCACAGGAAGAAGATCTACATCTAATGTAAACCGACGAACCTTTTATCTTTTTTTTTTGTTTGTTTTATTTTTTTTTATTGTTTTCTTTTAATCTCCTCGCCTGTGGCCCAACTCAACTAGGACTGTAGTATCGTATTATGATACTTGTATAGCCCCTAAGTGTCCTATGTCCTGTACTCATTATCAAAAGAACGGACTTTGAAGAGACCTCCCGGGAAGGAGACCGTCTCCGTGGATCCACGAGGGACGAATGAAGTTGCGCTAAGCGCATGCTGCGACTGTCCCGAACAGCTGTAACACCAAGTAGGACAGGCTGGACGGGCTGAAGATACTGTCGTGGGGAATAGAGCTCTTTGCCCAGGTACCACTTTATGGAAGTGGCCAACGATCGGGAGTTTAGGTGTTGCCACCCTTCGAATACACACGTTTTCTAAGATGTGTGGAATGAACACAAGATCACCCAGCAGGGAACTTTTAGACATCGCGGGACGGTGTGAGGGCGACCACGTGAAGAAAGTCTGTCTCTTACCGTCCGCGTTAACGCACCGCATGGAGCAATGAAATCAAAACAATCCTCAAATCAAAACCGTTGCCCTCCACATAGATAAAGACGTCGTTGAGCATGCATCGAAGCCTATTTTTTTTCGAAGTATAATTATAAATTACACTCTTTCCAAAGTTGCCCAAGGCTGTCAGGTGTTTTGTTTTCACGTTGCGGTATCAAATCAGTGTTCGTTTTCAAGGCAATGGCTTAACTCAAGCGTTTCAGCATGGACGTCGATGCGCTGATGTCAACGGACATTAGAAGTCCTATTTGAGATAAACGCAACTTTTTATGATTATATTTGAATAAATCTAGTAGTCAGCTGTGTGAATTTGGGATAAATATACTTTTGCAAGTTTTTTTCTTTTTTCATTTTGATTGTTATTTGTGCAAAAGATGTCCAAAAAAAAAAAAATTTTTTTTTATTTTAAAATTGTGTGCCTGAAGCGTACAATGCTACAGAGATGAAAAAAATGTACATTATTCATCCTTTCTAGAGAAAAAAGTATTAAAATCTTGTTATTTTGTATCCGATCAAGCATTTCATTTTACATTGAAACCTCACTACAAACCTGGAATATTTGTGTGCATCTAATCGTAATCACCGATTTATGATTTATTGGTAAATACTTTAATAAATTCAGGCACTAAAAAAATGCTATCATTTCTATTATGGCTATTTCAAGTTATTTGTTTGTTTATTTTTTCGCTTGTTTCCGTGTTTCTTTGCTATTGCATGAATTATATATAAGCCTGTTTTCTTTATTGAAATAATCTCATTTAGCTCTATCCATTTAAAACCTATCAGGTTAGGACTTAACTTGTGTAAATAATTGGTGGTACATGTATTCACAAAAAGATTCCCGCTCTTTCTTGACTCCAATCTACGCCTTGAACGAATTAATATAGGAAAGAAATTATCCACTAGACAGCACTTTTCTTTAGATGCCGAATCCAATTTCAGACACTGTCGCGCTAGCAGGTTTCAGAGTCAAATGTAATTAACAGCCTCGTGTAAAAACAGCGTCATCAGTGTGGGGTCAAGCTAGCTTCCTAAAGCTTTAGCGGCTGACAAGGCGGAAGTGAAAAGTTCAGCTTCGAGCGATTTCCTTTCTGTGGTCACACTTAGGTCCTCTCAAAAGAATACATTTTGTGCCTATTTACCGTTGGCTCAGAACGTGGCTAACCATCTGGAGATAGCCAAACTCTGGAAATTGCAAACCCCAGAACATCTTTTTGCCTTTTCTGTTTGGCATGGTATCTTAAAGTTTCTTCTTGTTTCAAGAGGCTGAATATTCGTCATTTTCTCCATTTTCCAGATGGGTGTGCTCTTTTGTTTCACCATGAGTGATCCTCAGGCCCATGTTTTGCACTTTGTCTACTATGGTCTTGTCTGCCTTCGATGCTGTGGACCATGGTGAAGGAGCATATTCTGTCACAGGTCGGACATTGCCTGTGTACACTTGACGTAGAATTCGCAAATTGGCTCCCCATGTTCATATGTATCAACTTGTTGCTTGTCATTCAATCCTTTCCATCGCCTCTTTTTGCATCTGCTACTTCCTGAAGTTTCTCCCTATCTGCCTTTTTAGTAGTTCCAGGTTGGCAATCTGTGTGGGTATGATGTTTGATGTCTCTATTGGCATTGAGGACCACTGGCCTATGGTCACTGCCTCCACGTTGAGAGTAGACTTCTCGTTGTGTGACCTTCGTGGTTGTTGTATTCCACGATCATGAGTTATGTTCGCGCATCATAAGGGATGTTCATAAGTATGAACTTGTTGCTTGTAATTCGATCCTTTACATCTCCTCCTTTTGCATCTAAGTTTTTATAGCCCCATGCGGGGCTGTTGAAGTCTCCACATATTATCCACCTCTCTGGCGAGAATGAGTCTAACCCCTACATATTCTGTATCACTGTCTTGGATAATTCTACAGACAGTATTTTGTTTCTGAAAGACCTGCGACTCCTTCTTTGGGTTGACCTTTTCTGTCATTTTTGTGTACTTCATATCCTCGTAGGTAAAATCTGCAGGAACTGTTAAGAAACGTCTCCTGGTGGCAGCAAACGTCGATATTGCTTTTCTAAAAGAATTATTCAAGTTCTAATTTCTTTTGTCTCACTCCTTCTGCAATCCAGTGAGATATACGAAACAGTTGGCCAGACGCCCTAATCTGCTCTCCCATAGCCATGGCAAAAGAGGCAGAATTGTGGTGAATAGCATGGGGTGGACCCATTCTAGGTCTTGGACCTTGCGCCGTCCCATCCTGTTTAATGGCGTCTACTGGAGGCAGCAAACGTCGATGCTATCCCATAGCCATCACAAGAGAGTCAGAATCGCTGTCGATAGCATAAGTTGGACCGCTTCAGGGCCTTGGACCTGGCGCCGTCCCATCCTGGCCACGAATCAACAGGACGACACCACATTGTCATAACCTAAGTTGCACAGACATTGATTTGCAGCTCGTGAAAATCCGATTCAATCCCGAAACCTGAGGTTGATGTTATCTGATTTCGGCGGCTAAGGTTTTTCTTCGGGTGTCCTCCTCCTCCCGTAGAGGGCTATCGTCTAAGACTTATGAGTCCTCTCCACCCAAGTTTTATGATGTTTCCTTCACTAGCTAAGTACTTTTGTCAGAGTAAATTGTTAGCGTCCGTCAGTCAGTGGTCGTCTCCCTGCAGAGGTTGGTATGAGTGCTCTTGAGATGGGCAGACCCTAAAAATAACGTGTGATCACACCCCCCAAAAAAAAAAAAAAAAAAACAAAAACAAAAACAAAAAAAAAAACGCGTCTTGGGCTCAGTGGGTTCCAGTCCCGACGGACATTCTTCATGCAGAGGAGATGCACCTACCTTTTGTCACAGTCCTAACTGTGTGTCGGTCTGTCTGGTCAACGTTTGGTCTGGCCTCTACATTGTGACCTATCCAGCATGGGTGGACCCTTCCTGGAATAGCTCACAAGGGTTACCGAGGCACGCGAGCCTCCATACCATGACAAGGAATGGACCTCAAGGAGGTTTAGGGTCACCAATCCACCCCAATGCGATAATATTTGTCGCTATGTACAAGATGAGAGCTCTGGTAAAGACAGAATATTGATCCATTCAACAGTGGGCCTCCTGCCCATGGAGACCGTGATGGGTCAGTGGGGATAGTATATGTGCGTCAATTCTTTAGTTGCACTTTGCAGTCTTATTTGGGCGTTGACTGATAATGTTAATGCCGGATTTATAGCCAAGATACATTTTTTTATACCGCAAATTCCACGCCAAAGGCATCATGGGCGCTCGCAAAACCCTCGTTAAACATTTTGACTGTTCTGCAACATGACTTGTTCCTATTGCAGCGCAGGAGGGCCCAGACGTGAATGCCACCAAAACCGTGCGGCGGCTTCCCCACTGTCGCCAGTCACCCACAACTCCACGCGTGGTCTACTGTCTATCGCGGGCGCTTCATGAAAAAGCCCCGTTGAGTTCCCGGCCAAGGTTTCTCCTCGGCGGACTGAGACCAAATGTAATTAACAGCCTCGTGTAAAAACAGCGTCATCAGTGTGGTTTCAAATTAGCTTCCAAAGCTTTAGCGGCTAACAAGGCGGAAGTGAAAAGTACAGCTTGGAGCGACTTTCTTTCAATGGTCGCACATAGGTCCTCTCAAAAGAATGCATGTTGTGCCGATGTACCCTTGGCCCACAACTCCACGCGTGGTCTCCTGCCTAAGCCGGGCGCTTCATGAAAAAGCCCCATTGAGTTCCTGGCCAAGGTTTCTCCTCGGCGGACTAACCAGACCATGGTTGATGTCCACCGATTACGAGTTCACAATCAGACAAGGCGTCCTTTGCCCCTCGACCAAGAGCGTTGCCTGGGCTCTACGACAAAGACGTAGGCCGTCACCGAATTCGGTTTCTCGCCGAGGACAATAGCACGAACCACCCAAGCCCCCCCCCCTCCTAAGGCGAAGCACCGTCACACGAACGGGGCGTGGCCGCCGCACATTGTGCAATCCTCGGCAATAGCCTGCGGCCCGCGCTACAGAACTCTCTGACAAAGTTACAGCCCGTCCTCACAACGGCTGCCTTGCAAAGTAGGCTAATAGGCCTGGGTAATAGCTTAGTGTTGATCGAACTCGACATTACTATTTTTATTTTTAAGTTTTACAATGTCCTACCGTGAAAGAAGAGGCGTCAATAGGGCATGGAGACTGATTATCTTTGCTTTTAAAGCCAACCGCTTCGGGAAAGATGGGGATGACTACCATCATCATCGCCAGCAGCATTGGGAGAGACACGAGCGACGCCATTCTGTGTGAATACAAAACTATTTAGAATAATGCTGGATGATGATCACATATATTATTTATAGAGAGAGAGATCTAGATCTAGTTACAGAATATTTAGATATAATGATTTAGAACTTCCCGTATTGAGCACATCGATTGTTACGGTGCTGCCTTATCAATGTGTCACTAGCTTTACTTTTAGAAAATTAACTTTCATATGAAGGCCTCGAACATAAGATCAACATTTTAGATCAAGATCTAATTGGTTAACTGGATTGCTCTCAAGGTGATCTTTTTGGTGATACCAAGTTATATCTAATTCAATGATTGCTGTTTTTCCTATTTAACAAGGGCTCAACCATTAGATCTAGTCAATGGGGGCTTAGTAAAAAAGATGTTATAGATCTATATCTAATCTTCAGTTTTAGTTCTGAACCATAAACGAATAAAGATAATTATAAAAATGGGGAGAAAATAAATACAGTCATATGATCTTTTGTGTACGAGAGGCATTCATTTAGATACAGATCAAGACCACAAGATTTACCTGTCTTAAGCAGAGGACTCCAGTAAGGTCTGTTTTATATATCTCCTGACGTGACGTACGTTTCCAAGTGTGACATACAAGTTACTTATTTACGTCATTTTCTTGAATTCGCTAATTGCTAAAAGGTGCACTGAAATGCGGGAATATCTGTACATTATATGTATATATCGAGGACTAGCAACCAGAAAATTGTATGTCCAAAATTGCTGTTTAGAGAAATTGGACTTTCAAAGTTCAATTGCCACGTAAAATCAGGAAATTATCAAATGTTCTTGAGATTCGAATATGTGGTTGATAATAATATCAATTTTATGCATTTTTATTATTATCACTCAACAATGAGTATTTATGGAGAAACAATGGGTAGTTGGACATACGTGATTTTGGTTGATAGTGTTAAGGTTAATTGCGGACATAAACACATGTTTCCATAGTGTAAATATCAGCATCATCATTGTGGTTATCATTTTTCGATCATTATGACGACCAAAACCAACAGAATGGTAATCGTCATTGCCATCTTCATCATCATCATCATCATCATTACCATCATCATCATTATCACTATTATTATTATTATTATTATTATTATTATTATTATTATTATTATTATTATTATTATTATTATTATTATTATTATTATTATTATTATTATTATTATTATTATTATCATTATCAGCATCATCGTTGTCATTATCATCTACATAATCACACATCATCAACATGACAGAGGTACAAAATACAAAGAAAGTAACATAACGTCGGCGAATCAGGAAAACAGAAAAATTTATAACTCAAAGATTTTTTTCTCCTCAATAGACAATTGTTGAGGCTCGTTACGTTTTAAAATGGCATATATTGACGATAGTCAGTCTTCTTCATCGCTGTCGTCTGTATCGGTAAGAGATGGTACAGGAAATGAGTCTTTCGCTTCTTTTGTGGCATTTAATTGAGCATACCAGGGGTGAAATTCTCTTGGTATAACTTCACCCCTGGTATGCTCAGGACTCACTTCCTGGTCGCTATCTCTCTCTCGTATTTGCTGATTGGAAATCGTCGTGGTAGTTATATTTGTACTGAATGACTCCTGGTTTTGACTTTTCAAATCTCATGCTTTTTACACTTGCCCACTTGATTTTGGAACCATTATTTACATTAGCCAGTTTCTCTTTGCCTAACTTCTGCAGGTCAAGGAAATCGTTATGGTAGAACTGATGTACATCGTATGGGAGTTTTTTTGCGAGCCTTTCTGAAAATCTTTGTCCAGTCATTCACAGTGTATACTGGGACAAACTTTTTTTCTGCTTATATTGCAGAGTGCATAGAGTCTACCTCTTTGTAATGTGTGGCCTGGCTCTAGGAATGTATGAGAGATGGCTTTGAGTTCAGTATTGCTCGATTCCACAGTATGTAAAAGCAGTGCTGCAATGAAGCTTTTTTTTTTTTTTGGCCTGGGCATGAATCCGAGTATAGAGATACTTCTTTAATATCGAAAGAGAGCTGTTTACACCAAGTGTGAAGCTCTGTTCCAATTTCATTGCTACCTCAGCGACCGGAAATAACAAAACGCTTTGTTTACTGATAGATCGTTAAGTTGTACATGCATAGCTTCCGCGAGTAGTAAGTAGGGAAGCACCGGTTGATGGAACTTGAAGCACACTTTGTAGGTAAATGTAGCAGCGACAAAACTATTGACCCCAATTGTTCAAGACTTGTCTTTCTGTTTCAATTTTTGGGCATCCTTATTTCTTCTCAAATGTAAGTCATGATAAAAGTTTTCCTTTCCAGCTGTGTTCAAGTTGGCATAATGTGCGCATTTAGAACATTGATCTTTTTTGGGGTTGTAAAACGACAGATTGTATTCTTTACAAAATATTCTTCGATATTTCATCTCTCCAACTGGTTTCAGTGGTGGGCCTTGCTTTTTGCAGCGATCGAGTTACAAGGCATACATTTTTGCTATTGAAAGTTTTTGATCAAGGTATTTTATTTTTGAGTCCTTTCTTGTATAATGCGATTCGATAATGGGAAACGATTCAATGTGCCTTCTCACATGATGCAAGTCCTTTTCAGGTGTTTGGTTTGACGGTGTGTGTTTTCCACGCTTGTCTTCTCCCACAAAGCTGTTGTTCTCAGACCTCTCCTTTAAGACTGAATTCACCGGAGCTTCACTGGTATCAAGCGTTCTTAAGAAGAATTGTTTGCAAACTCTTTTTTCTTGCCCTTCTGCATGAAAGTAATTCTCCATTGCTTTCTGTCTTTTCGAATGCGCTCACCTCTTGCACGCTCTCGTGCGATAGTCTTAATTTTTATGCGATGCAAAAGATAGTCTTTCTGTCAATCATAGTTGGCTAAGGACCAGTATTCATTACATATCGCCTTTCACCTTGCATCAGATATTCTTTCATAACACTTATTGCCACATTTGTTAGCACATTTCACTGGTTTGGGATGCCTAGCTGGTCTAATATTACCTTTTGTATCAATATATTCCTCTCCTCGACAACGTTTGGTTTTTCTTTTATTCTTTTTCCAAGCGGAAGGATTACGTTTTCGTTTTCTTGAGACAGGCTAAGGTTCGTTGACAACAGCAGTAGGTGTTGGTTGACTAGGGCCAGGCTGAGGTTCGTTGACCACTGCAGTAGGTTCTGGTTGACTAGGGCCAGGCTGAGGTTCGTTTACCACACCAGTAGGTGCTAGTTGACTAGGGCCAGGCTGAGGTTCGTTGACCACTGCAGTAGGTGCTGGTTGACTAAGGCCAGGCTGAGGTTCATTGACCACTGCAGTAGGTGCTGGTTGACTAGGGCCAGGCTGAGGTTCGTTGATCACTGCAGTATGTACTGGTTGACTAGGGCCAGGCTGAGGTTCGTTGACCACTGCAGTAGGTGCTGGTTGACTAGGGCCGGCTGAGGTTCGTTGACCACTGCAGTATGTGCTGGTTGACTAGGGCCAGACTGAGGTTCGTTGACCACTGCAGTATGTACTGGTTGACTAGGGTCAGGCTGAGATTCGTTGACCACTGCAGTAGGTGCTGGTTGACTAGGGCCAGGCTGAGGTTCGTTGACCACTGCAGTATGTACTGGTTGACTAGGGCCAGGCTGAGGTTCGTTGACCACTGCAGTAGGTGCTGGTTGACTAGGGCCAGGCTGAGGTTCGTTGACCACTGCAGTATGTGCTGGTTGACTAGGGCCAGACTGAGGTTCGTTGACCACTGCAGTATGTACTGGTTGACTAAGGCCAGGTTGAGGTTCGTTGACCACTGCAGTAGGTGCTGGTTGACTAGGGCCAGTCTGAGGTTCGTTGACCACTACAGCAGTGGATTTCTTTTTGCATGGTGTAGAGACGTACTCTAGATCAGCATCGGAATCATGAAAATCTTTAGAGTCATCAGAGGTATCGCCCAACTCTAGTAAAAGTCGCAGGGTAGCTTCTCCACTCATTTGCTGGTTTCTTGAAAAGAAACATGAAGTGTGAGTGACATACGATTTTATTGTATTCAGCCAAAACAGCTTATGTCCAATTGAGTGAGATAGGGGTGCAGTCAAAGGCCTATTAAGAATAATAATTGGTAGAAAAGTAAAATTGTAATAAATGCTGTTTTAAAATAAGAAAAAACAACACAGGTCATCCCCAATCGGTTGTATTTTAGAATCTTAATCACACAGTGTCTAAATCAAAATAACCTTAGTATGCTTGACAATCTCAGCTATAAAAACGCATGTCCTCACTGAAAGTTAAACTAGACCTAGAATCTAGAAATCTAGATGATTTTTAAATCTTTTGGAATAATTAAAAATGTCACACTTAGGAGCTACAGGGATGCTTTGTTTTATGCTTTAAGTACTCACCTAGTTTGTTGGACATCTTTCCAACAGTCTGTTTTCACGGCAAAGACCTGTGAGACGGAGACGCCATATTGGAATGACGAGGAAACCAAAATCAAGGGAGATCAGTCGGAAAGCCAACTTAAATGGTCTCTGCCAGAAACTTATGTCCGTTTTAGATTGCTTTGGCTGAATAAGTTTCAGTATTTCAAAGTTAAGTTAAAATGAAATTGTTCATTCTCGGTTTCCTGTGACCCGAAATAACTTACGCTGTTATGGAAGAGGTAGATCTACATATTACAGTATGTAATGTAGGATTACCCCGAAATCCTATATTTTGGACATACAATGTTCTGGTTGCTAGCCCTCGATATATAAATATATATATATATATATATATATATATATATATATATATATATATATATAAAGCCGTTGGGCGTTATTTGTTTAATATATAGCGGGGGCCATTTAGAGATAGACTGTAGAAAGGAAAAGAAAGATATAGACGTATGAATATATAAAAGTATTTATCAGTGTGTGCATATATATATATATATATATATATATATATCCCTACTTATATAAAAAAATTAGTGCCCATTGTGCGCTCGAATTTTTGCTTATCTCCACAGACTTATTCAGACACTTGAAAATTACAAAATAGTTTTTTTTATGAAATACTATACATCAGATTAGGGACATGACCCCCATTTTTAAAAAAGCAATGTTTTGATGTCATAAAATAAAAAAAAGACCTTTGATATTATTTGTACTTTAATGTACGCCTCACGCAATAGCCATCAACTTCACGAGATATCGGCAATTCTTAAAAGTTTGATCGTTGCCCATCACCACAGACTTACACACTGATCGTTGCCCATCACCACAGACTTACACAGTCACTTAAAAATAACAAAGCACCAGGGACATGACCCCCACTTTTTAAAAAAGCAATGTTTTGTGTCAATAGATCAAAATTAGTCCTTTGACATTACTTTTTCTTCAATTTAGATCTAGATCTACCTCTCCCGCATAGCCTAGGCCAACCAGCGATAAGACCACCTCAGTCTGAGTGATGTAATTAACTGTGGAAGATAGATCGATATTACGTTAGCAGGTAAGAAAAAGAGACGTCGTTTAAGACGATCCAGATACGTAGAAACACTCAATCAAAATCAAATCCCCCCAACAACACCACCACAAACAACACTTGATCAACCATCATTATCTATTGATACTGATCGAAATCTAGATCTAGATCTACGACAAACTGGATCTAAATCTATAAATCAACCAAGATATGATCCAGATAGTGAAAACAGACGTAGACCCAGCTTTAGATCTGCTACACCACCACAAGAAGCAGACAGACCCATCAAAATCTCTACCCCATTGAATTCCTCAATAATCAAAATCCAAACGGCCTACCTCCACTTCAACTAAAACTCAAAGTCAACACACCAGTGATGCTCTTACGAAATTTGAATCCATCTCAAGGACTCCTCAACGGCACACGCCTTCTGATTAAAACACTAGAAAGAAGAGTCATTCAAGCCAAAAAAATGACAGGTACACATTCTGGACACATTGTATCATTCCACGCATTGCGCTAACAACAACAAAAGTCTGTCATCTCCCATTCACATTCACTAGGAGACAGTTTCCAATAAAACCATCCTATGCCATGACTATAAACAAGTCACAGGATCAAACTTTGACAAAAGTTGGAATTTATCTTCCACAGTCAGTTTTCACTCAAGGTCAGTTGTATGTAGCTATATCAAGAGTTAAAAGCAATTATGTTTACTTTTTGCATTGGCACCGCCATCAGTGAACTCTTTGACTACAACAAGCTACACCAATAATGTTGTCTTCAAATCAGCATTAATATTTTAATGGTGAGTACAATAATTTTCTGTTAAATTTATTAATACATGGGTATTGATTTAAACTTTCAATCCTGCGAATTCACGGGTTTTCAACTAATTTATATATATATATATATATATATATATATATATATTGTTATGTAATATTAATATCAATACATCCAAATACCAGCCTACTATATTCATATCCAAAGAAGCGTATGAATTCAGAAAGTTAAATTCAGACAAGATCAATTAATGAGAGTTCAATAAGTTACAAGTTGAATGCATTCAACTTGGTGGTTTATCTGTATCAAGCTTCGAACTTTCACCAGAAACTAAGTGATCAAAAACAAGACAGCAGCAATGCGAGATGACAGGAAATCGACTCATTTCAAAAAAAAAAAAAAAAAAAAAAAAGAGAAAGCGTACAACGATGTGTGCTTTCTCCAGCCAGACCTTTTCTTTGTCAAATTAAAATTTTTATGCAAAACCTAGAAAGATACCCAGGAATTACAGTAGGAGGGCAAAACATAAATAACTTGAGATACCCTGATGACACTGTATTAATTGCAGAAAATAAAGAGGACGCGTAACTATTATTAGACATTGTTGAAGAAGAAAACAGAAAGACAGGGTTGAACTTCAACCTCGAAAAGACGGAAGTAATTGTCGCCAGTCGATATAAATATTGTTCACAAATCAAGATCTTTATCAGCGAGAATAAATTCAAATTAAGGGATCAATTGAAATATTTAAGTAGCCATGGACGCAATAAAACTGAAATTGCATCAAAATTAGCGCAAGCAAAAAACATATTTCAGAGAATGAAATCGGTACTAACCTAGGTAAACGCCATGTGATGAGAAGAGAGAACCTAGAAGTTTTTGTGACAACTAGAATAACTGAAGGACAATGCTGTAGAAGAAAACAAAGAAAAGATGTTGGATTGACTAAAAAAAAGTGGCTATATGTAGGACGATTGAGAGATGCACTAAAATCGACATGGGTGGATGTGGCGTAAAAAGCCATGAGTACAGGTTAATGAGAAACGCAGATGTCCCGACTGACCAAAATCTTCAATTTTTCTCTGCTTTCGTTTTGTGGTTTCTAAGGTAGTCCGACATATTAGTTTTGGTCACAATAAACTTCGTTTCCATGACAACAAGCATAAAAGGGGCTCCTTACCAGCATTTTTTCTGGCTATAAAAATTTACAACATGCGTGGCTAATTTTCTACCGAGATTTAAGTTTACAGTTTTTTCAGGTTTCTCAAAACACAATTATCAAGAAATTATGGCAGTTTTATCTAAACCACGGCTTGAAGTCTTCGCCTTCCGCTATAGAATGAGGCCTTACGAGATTACTCAAATAGTCAACTTTACTTATCAGAATTAAAAAAAAATCAGCACTTAAATAATATGAGACATCCACAAATTTACTCTGTAAATTTAATACAATTCTTCAAAATGAAAAAGATGCACTTGGTGCCAATCTTTTTCATACGGATCTAGAACTAGATCTAGCGTCTAGACCTAGCTAGATATCCCGATCTAAATCTAGTGTGTCTGATTAAAATGTCCGAAGCAGTGACTGTTGATCTTGAAATTTCTTGTGCTAGATCTAGCGATTTATATAGTATATTCTGAATATTATGAAGCAATAGTTATTTAGCGAAGGCAGTCTAATCAATACCTATCCTATCCGATGTTTTAGTGGCACGATATTGTAGATCTACATCACATGATCTAGCATTATAACAGATCATTTACCTAACTTTGAATATATTGAAATTTTAAAGACATTTGTAGTACAGTTTAATTAACTGAAAGGCAGACAAACCCTCACGTTTTATTTTAAAAGCAGGCAATAATTTACTAATTGAATTGTGTTTTTATAACTCCACTCCAAAGCTTCTTTTTATTCATAAGCCATGAAAAAGAAGCACCGTATAAAACTGTTATTGTAAAATATAGGAAAAGAAAATCTCTTCGGCACCTGAAAAAATTTTGAAACAAAAAATTTGAACAAAATAAAACCAGCAAGCATCAACACACACGCACTCAATGATCTGATTTCTTATTTAATCATTTAAACCTTATAGATAGTACCTCTTGAAAAAAATTCTGAAACTTTCAAAAATGTGCACTTATTATGAAAATGAATGATTATCAGTTTTTAGGAAACTTTTCAAGACAATATTCCTCCAGCAGTCCATTGTTTACAACATAGAGTAAATAAAGCTTCCACCTTCTTTGACCAAAACAGTTATGGCGGCACCAGAAAATTACGAAAATACCCGCGATATACCCGAAGTGCCTCTCGGTGCATCTGCGTGTCTCATTATTCTAAGTTCATGATCGTCTACGCTAAGCTATTTTGATTTTCATAAATTTTCCACAATGTCTGTACAAAATACATGTTCATTTTTGTGTTTCTCCTTTCTGAAATACGTAACTCGGGTTACTTTTTTTCAGCTTAAAGACTTACAATATTTATAGTGATGAGGGGAGTGAGTAGAATACGATAGATTTTTTTTCGTTATTTTTTTCTTCTTTTTAAAATTTTTTTGCAACAAGTTGATGCTTGGAACAGAGGACTTCTACAAGGCGCAACAGACTTAGTTTAGATCTTCGAATCATCTTTTTGCAAACATTTGAACGTTGACTGACCCAACCTCTTAATTTCATCCAATTATATTTTTTTTCTGATAAAGAAAAGAGCCGCTCTGGTATTCTCAGATAGACTTTGTTGTAAATTCTTAGTTTTGTCATAAAATTGAAGAAATCCTCAAAATTTGTACTAAGCGAAAAAAAATTGTTGATCTTTTCATACATGCCCCTAGGCCCAGAATATATGCATAATGTTTTGGTTTTTCCTCAAAATGAATCATATTTTGAGGGGGGGGGGAGAGTGTTAAGAAATTAATTGTGAAATGCGAATGCTAGGCTATACTTAAAGTCTCCACGCAATACCCATCACTAGATGATCTAGTATTTATGAATAAGATGGCTTTCGAAAAAATTGAATGAATCGATCTTTTAAACGATTATATCAAACATCTTACACTCTTTGTAGAAAAATGAAAATCTTTATGAGACTTAAAACTCAACAGTCATAGCAAAATAGGCAGGGAACATTCATTGCTGAAGAAGATAAAGCATAAGTTTATAGACTGACGGATCAAGAAATGTTTTAGGGAAGCCACACGCTTCCATAGGAGGGAAAAGTATTAACAGCGATAACAACATCAAAATTAACAGCAACAGCAACAACAACAACAACAACAACAACAACAACAACAACAACAATAATAATAATAATAATAATAATAATAATAAGAAGAAGAAGAAGAAGAAGAAGAAGAAGAAGAAGAAGAAGAAGAAGAAGAAGAAGAAGAAGAAGAAGAAAAAGAAGAAGAAGAAAAACGAACCAAAAAAAATCAAATTAATAAAGAAAAACAAACCAAAGTCATACCAGTAAAAAAAAAAGCATCTATAATAAAAATGAACGAAAAAAGGCATAATTCCCGCATTCCAGCGAACTTTTTAGCGCTTAGTGAAAACAAGAAAGTGACGAAAATCAACAACCTTTACGTCACACTTGGAAACCCACGTCACGTCTGAAGATAAACCCGTCATACCTTACTTGGGACCTCAGCCTAAAACACGTATGTCGTCTTGTGGTCTTGATCTAGATCTAAATGTATACCTCTTATGCACAAATGATCACATGGCTGTATTTGTTTTCTCATCATTTTATAATTATCTTTATTTGTTTATGGTTTGAAACTAAAACTGAAGACTAGATCTAGATCTGAAACATTTTTTTCTAAGCCCCCATTGACTAGATCTAATGGTTGAGCCCTTGTTAAATGGCAAAAACAGCAATCACTGAATTAGATATAACTTGGTATCACCAAAAAGATCACCTTGAGAGCAATCCAGTTAACCAATTAGATCTTGATCTAAAATGTTGATCTTATGTTCGAGGCCTTCATATGAAAGTTAATTTTCTAAAAGTAAAGCTAGTGACACATTGATAAGGCAGCACCGTAACAATCGATGTGCTCAATACGGGAAGTTCTAAATCATTATATCTAAATATTCTGTAACTAGATCTAGATCTCTCTCTCTATAAATAATATATGTGATCATCATCCAGCATTATTCTAAATAGTTTTGTATTCACACAGAATGGCGTCGCTCGTGTCTCTCCCAATGCTGCTGGCGATGATGATGGTAGTCATCCCCATCTTTCCCGAAGCGGTTGGCTTTAAAAGCAAAGATAATCAGTCTCCATGCCCTATTGACGCCTCTTCTTTCACGGTAGGACATTGTAAAACTTAAAAATAAAAATAGTAATGTCGAGTTCGATCAACACTAAGCTATTACCCAGGCCTATTAGCCTACTTTGCAAGGCAGCCGTTGTGAGGACGGGCTGTAACTTTGTCAGAGAGTTCTGTAGCGCGGGCCGCAGGCTATTGCCGAGGATTGCACAATGTGCGGCGACCACGCCCCGTTCGTGTCACGGTGCTTCGCCTTAGGGGGGGGGGGGGCTTGGGTGGTTCGTGCTAGTGTCCTCGGCGAGAAACCGAATTCGGTGACGGCCTACGTCTTTGTCGTAGAGCCCAGGCAACGCTCTTGGTCGAGGGGCAAAGGACGCCTTGTCTGATTGTGAACTCGTAATCGGTGGACATCAACCATGGTCTGGTTAGTCCGCCGAGGAGAAACCTTGGCCAGGAACTCAATGGGGCTTTTTCATGAAGCGCCCGGCTTAGGCAGGAGACCACGCGTGGAGTTGTGGGCCAAGGGTACATCGGCACAACATGCATTCTTTTGAGAGGACCTATGTGCGACCATTGAAAGAAAGTCGCTCCAAGCTGTACTTTTCACTTCCGCCTTGTTAGCCGCTAAAGCTTTGGAAGTTAATTTGAAACCACACTGATGACGCTGTTTTTACACGAGGCTGTTAATTACATTTGGTCTCAGTCCGCCGAGGAGAAACCTTGGCCGGGAACTCAACCGGGCTTTTTCATGAAGCGCCCGCGATAGACAGTAGACCACGCGTGGAATTGTGGGTGACTGGCGACTGTGGGGAAGCCGCCGCACGGTTTTGGTGGCATTAACGTCTGGGCCCTCCTGCGCTGCAATAGGAACAAGTCATGTTGCAGGACAGTCGAGATGTTTAACGAGGGTTTTACGAGCGCCCATGATGCCTTTGGCGTGGAATTTGCGGTATAAAAAAAATGTATCTTGGCTATAAATCCGGCATTAACATTATCAGTCAACGCCCAAATAAGACTGCAAAGTGCAACTAAAGAATTGACGCACATATACTATCCCCACTGACCCATCACGGTCTCCATGGGCAGGAGGCCCACTGTTGAATGGATCAATATTCTGTCTTTACCAGAGCTCTCATCTTGTACATAGCGAGAATGGTATAAAGAGAAGACAAATATTATCGCATTGGGGTGGATTGGTGACCCTAAACCTCCTTGAGGTCCATTCCTTGTCATGGTATGGAGGCTCGCGTGCCTCGGTGACCCTTGTGAGCTGTTCCAGGAAGGGTCCACCCATGCTGGATAGGTCACAATGTAGAGGCCAGACCAAACGTTGACCAGACAGACCGACACACAATTAGGACTGTGACAAAAGGTAGGTGCATCTCCTCTGCATGAAGAATGTCCGTCGGGACTGGAACCCACTGAGCCCAAGACGCGTTTTTTTTTTTTTTGGAGGGGGGGGGGTGATCACACGTTATTTTTAGGGTCTGCCCATCTCAAAAGCACTCATACCAACCTCTGCAGGGAGACGACCACTGACTGACGGACGCTAACAATTTACTCTGACAAAAGCACTTAGCTAGTGAAGGAAACATCATAAAACTTGGGTGGAGAGGACTCATAAGTCTTAGACGATAGCCCTCTACGGGAGGAGGAGGACACCCGAAGAAAAACCTTAGCCGCCGAAATCGGATAACATCAACCTCAGGTTTCGGGATTGAATCGGATTTTCACGAGCTGCAAATCAATGTCTGTGCAACTTAGGTTATGACAATGTGGTGTCGTCCTGTTGATTCGTGGCCAGGATGGGACGGCGCCAGGTCCAAGGCCCTGAGGCGATCCAACTTATGCTATCGACAGCGATTCTGACTCTCTTGTGATGGCTATGGGAGAGCATCGACGTTTGCTGCCTCCAGTAGACGCATCTTAACAGGATGGGACGGCGCAAGGTCCAAGACCTAGAATGGGTCCACCCCATGCTATTCACCACAATTCTGCCTCTCTTGCCATGGCTATGGGAGAGCAGATTAGGGCGTCTGGCCAACTGTTTCGAATATCTCACTGGATTGCAGAAGGAGTGAAACAAAAGAAATTGGAACTTGAATAATTCCTTTAGAAAAGCAATATCGACGTTTGCTGCCACCAGAAGACGTTTCTTAACAGTTCCTGCAGGTTCTCGCCAGAGAGGTAGATAATATGTGGAGACTTCAACAGCCCCGTATGGGGCTATAAAAACTTAGATGCAAAAGGAGGAGATGTAAAGGATCGAATTACAAGCAACAAGTTCATACTTATGAACATCCCTTATGATGCGCGAACATAACTCAAGATCGTGGAATACAACAACCACGAAGGTCACACAACGAGAAGTCTAGTCTCAACATGGAGGCAGTGACCATAGGCCAGTGGTCCTCAATGCCAATAGAGACATCAAACATCATACCCACACAGATTGCCAACCTGGAACTACAAAAAGGCAGATAGGGAGAAACTTCAGGAAGTAGCAGATGCAAAAAGAGGCGATGGAAAGGATTGAATGACAAGCAACAAGTTCATACTTATGAACATGGGGAGCCAATTTGCGAATTCTACGTCAAGTGTACACAGGCAATGTCCGACCTGTGACAGAATATGCTCCTTCACCATGGTCCACAGCATCGAAGGCAGACAAGACCATGTAGACAAAGTGCAAAACATGGGCCTGAGGATCACTCATGGTGAAACAAAAGAGCACACCCATCTGGAAAATGGAGAAAATGGCGAATATTCAGCCTCTTGAAACAAGAAGAAACTTTAAGATACAATGCCAAACAGAAAAGGCAAAAAGATGTTCTGGGGTTTGCAATTTCCAGAGTTTAGCTATCTCCAGATGGTTAGCCACGGTCTGAGCCAACGGTACATAGGCACAACATGCATTCTTTTGAGAGGACCTATGTGCGACCATTGAAAGAAAGTCGCTCCAAGCTGTACTTTTCACTTCCGCCTTGTTAGCCGCTAAAGCTTTGGAAGTTAATTTGAAACCATACTGATGACGCTGTTTTTACACGAGGCTGTTAATTACATTTGGTCTCAGTCCGCCGAGGAGAAACCTTGGCCGGGAACTCAACCGGGCTTTTTCATGAAGCGCCCGCGATAGACAGTAGACCACGCGTGGAATTGTGGGTGACTGGCGACTGTGGGGAAGCCGCCGCACGGTTTTGGTGGCATTAACGTCTGGGCCCTCCTGCGCTGCAATAGGAACAAGTCATGTTGCAGGACAGTCGAGATGTTTAACGAGGGTTTTACGAGCGCCCATGATGCCTTTGGCGTGGAATTTGCGGTATAAAAAATGTATCTTGGCTATAAATCCGGCATTAACATTATCAGTCAACGCCCAAATAAGACTGCAAAGTGCAACTAAAGAATTGACGCACATATACTATCCCCACTGACCCATCACGGTCTCCATGGGCAGGAGGCCCACTGTTGAATGGATCAATATTCTGTCTTTACCAGAGCTCTCATCTTGTACATAGCGAGAATGGTATAAAGAGAAGACAAATATTATCGCATTGGGGTGGATTGGTGACCCTAAACCTCCTTGAGGTCCATTCCTTGTCATGGTATGGAGGCTCGCGTGCCTCGGTGACCCTTGTGAGCTGTTCCAGGAAGGGTCCACCCATGCTGGATAGGTCACAATGTAGAGGCCAGACCAAACGTTGACCAGACAGACCGACACACAATTAGGACTGTGACAAAAGGTAGGTGCATCTCCTCTGCATGAAGAATGTCCGTCGGGACTGGAACCCACTGAGCCCAAGACGCGTTTTTTTTTTTTTTTTGAGGGGGGGGGGGTGATCACACGTTATTTTTAGGGTCTGCCCATCTCAAGAGCACTCATACCAACCTCTGCAGAGAGACGACCACTGACTGACGGACGCTAACAATTTACTCTGACAAAAGCACTTAGCTAGTGAAGGAAACATCATAAAACTTGGGTGGAGAGGACTCATAAGTCTTAGACGATAGCCCTCTACCGGAGGAGGAGGACACCCGAAGAAAAACCTTAGCCGCCGAAATCGGATAACATCAACCTCAGGTTTCGGGATTGAATCGGATTTTCACGAGCTGCAAATCAATGTCTGTGCAACTTAGGTTATGACAATGTGGTGTCGTCCTGTTGATTCGTGGCCAGGATGGGACGGCGCCAGGTCCAAGGCCCTGAGGCGATCCAACTTATGCTATCGACAGCGATTCTGACTCTCTTGTGATGGCTATGGGAGAGCATCGACGTTTGCTGCCTCCAGTAGACGCATCTTAACAGGATGGGACGGCGCAAGGTCCAAGACCTAGAATGGGTCCACCCCATGCTATTCACCACAATTCTGCCTCTCTTGCCATGGCTATGGGAGAGCAGATTAGGGCGTCTGGCCAACTGTTTCGAATATCTCACTGGATTGCAGAAGGAGTGAAACAAAAGAAATTGGAACTTGAATAATTCCTTTAGAAAAGCAATATCGACGTTTGCTGCCACCAGAAGACGTTTCTTAACAGTTCCTGCAGGTTCTCGCCAGAGAGGTAGATAATATGTGGAGACTTTCAACAGCCCCGTATGGGGCTATAAAAACTTAGATGCAAAAGGAGGAGATGTAAAGGATCGAATTACAAGCAACAAGTTCATACTTATGAACATCCCTTATGATGCGCGAACATAACTCAAGATCGTGGAATACAACAACCACGAAGGTCACACAACGAGAAGTCTAGTCTCAACATGGAGGCAGTGACCATAGGCCAGTGGTCCTCAATGCCAATAGAGACATCAAACATCATACCCACACAGATTGCCAACCTGGAACTACAAAAAGGCAGATAGGGAGAAACTTCAGGAAGTAGCAGATGCAAAAAGAGGCGATGGAAAGGATTGAATGACAAGCAACAAGTTCATACTTATGAACATGGGGAGCCAATTTGCGAATTCTACGTCAAGTGTACACAGGCAATGTCCGACCTGTGACAGAATATGCTCCTTCACCATGGTCCACAGCATCGAAGGCAGACAAGACCATGTAGACAAAGTGCAAAACATGGGCCTGAGGATCACTCATGGTGAAACAAAAGAGCACACCCATCTGGAAAATGGAGAAAATGGCGAATATTCAGCCTCTTGAAACAAGAAGAAACTTTAAGATACAATGCCAAACAGAAAAGGCAAAAAGATGTTCTGGGGTTTGCAATTTCCAGAGTTTAGCTATCTCCAGATGGTTAGCCACGGTCTGAGCCAACGGTACATAGGCACAAAATGTATTCTTTTGAGAGGACCTAAGTGCGACCACAGAAAGGAAGTCGCTCGAAGCTGAACTTTCCACTTCCGCTTTGTCAGCCGCTAAAGCTTTGGGAAGCTAGTTTGACCCAACACTGATGATGCTGCTTTTACACGAGGCTGTGAATTACATTTGACTCTGAAACCTGCTAGCGCGACAGTGTCTGAAATTGGATTCGGCATCTGAAGAAAAATGCTGTCTAGTGGATAATTTGTTTCCTATATTAATTCGTTCAAGGCGTAGATTGGAGTCAAGAAAGAGCGGGAATCTTTTTGTGAATACATGTACCACCAATTATTTACACAAGTTAAGTCCTAACCTGATAGGTTTTAAATGGATAGAGCTAAATGAGATTATTTCAATAAAGAAAACAGGCTTATATATAATTCATGCAATAGCAAAGAAACACGGAAACAAGCGAAAAAAATAAACAAACAAATAACTTCAAATAGCCATAATAGAAATGATAGCATTTTCTTGGTGCCTGAATTTATTAAAGTATTTACCAATAAATCATAAATCGGGGATTATAATTAGATGCACACAAATATACCAGGTTTGTACTGAGGTTTTAATGTAAAATGAAATTCTTGATCGGATACAAAATGACAAGAATTTTAAATCTTTTTTCTCTAGAAGTGATGAATAATGTACATTTATTTCATCTCTGTACCATTGTACGCTTCAGGCACACAATTTTAAAATGAAAAAAAAAAAACGAAAATTGGTTTTCGCTTTGTTTTTTGTTTTTTTTTTGTTTGTTGACATTTTTTTGCACAAGTAACAATCAAAATGAAAAAAAAAAACTTGCAAAGTATATTTATCCCAAATTCACACAGCTGACTACTAGATTTGTTTAAATATAATCATAAAAAGTTGCGTTTATCTCAAATAGGACTTCTAATGTCCGTTGACATCAGCGCATCAACGTCCATGCTGAATCGCTTGAGTTAAGCTGTTGGCTTGAAAACGAGCACTGATTTGATACCGCAACGTGAAAACAAAACACCACACACCTTGGGCAACTTTGGAAAGAGTGTAATTTATATACTTCAAAAAAAAAAAAATAGGCTTCGATGCATACTCAACGACGTCTTTATCTATGTGGAGGGCAACGGTTTTGATTTGAGGATTGTTTTGATTTCATTGCTCCATGCGGTGCGTTAACGCGGACGGTAAGAGACAGACTTTCTTCACGTGGTCGCCCTCACACCGTCCCGCGATGTCTAAAAGTTCCCTGCTGGGTGATCTTGTGTTCATTCCACAGATCTTAGAAAACGTGTGTATTCGAAGGGTGGCAACACCTAAACTTCCGATCGTTGGCCACTTCCATAAAGTGGTACCTGGGCAAAGAGCTCTATTCCCCACGACGGTATCTTCAGCCCGTTCAGCCTGTCCTACTTGGTGTTACAGCTGTTCGGGACAGTCGCAGCATGCGCTTAGCGCAACTTCATTCGTCCCTCGTGGATCCACGGAGACGGTCTCCTTCTCGGGAGGTCTCTTCAAAGTCCGTTCTTTTGATAATGAGTACAGGACATAGGACACTTAGGGGCTATACAAGTATCATAATACGATACTACAGTCCTAGTTGAGTTGGGCCACAGGCGAGGAGATTAAAAGAAAACAAAAAAAAATAAAACAAACAAAAAAAAAAGATAAAAGGTTCGTCGGTTTACATTAGATCTAGATCTTCTTCCTGTGACTTGAAACCGGATAGCTTTGTTTTATCTCGAATATATTTTTTTATTATTACCCTTATTATTATTATTATTATTATTATTATTATTATTATTATTATTATTATTATTATTATTATTATTATTATTATTTTTATTATTTTTATTATAATTCTTATTTTTATTATTATTATTATTATTATTATTATTATTATTATTATTATTATTATTATTATTATTATTATTATTATTGTTATTGTTGTTGTTGTTGTTGTTGTTGTTGTTGTTGTTATCATTATTATTTATGGGGTTTTTTCCATTTATATAAATTTTAAAAAATTATTACCATAACTAGATCCTATTGTTATCTTTCAGATAATGTATATATTGAATATATAACGAAACTTCTGCTGCTGTTTCTCTTTCTCTCCCTCTCCCTCTCTCTCTCTCTCTCTCTCTCTCTCTCTCTCTCTCTCTCTCTCTCTCTCTCTCTCTCTCTCTCTCTCTCTCTCTTTCTATTTCTCTCCCTCTCTCTCTTTCTCTCTCCCTCTCTCTCTCTCTCTCTCTCTCTCTCTCTCTCTCTCTCTCTCTCTCTTCCTTTCTCAATCTTTCTCTCTCTCTGCTTTCATATAAAATTAATTCATTTTTTATCTTGACCTGCAATATCCTATTCCTTTTCTCTAGGTGAAAGGACCTGATGGCGCACCCAACGATCTCAAATCTATGAAATTCAAAGGTATTTTTCGATGCACATATTAGGCTATTTTGTCGCACTTTAGCCAATGAACAAAGCCAACACATGTCACAAGAAAAACAATCTTACCCTTTTCGGAATAGTGTCATTAAATTAATGTCGGATTTTGTATTAGACAGTTTCTGCATCTGTGCATGAATAAAACTACAATCAAACCTACAAAGCTAACAACTTTGCTCATCTGTCTATCACCAGTGGGCATGAAGTGGTCACCGGATCTGAAGATGAAGGTGAAGGTCATGAAGAAGGATACCCTTTTCAGTGAAGAAGTATACTCCCCAAATGATGAGGAATGCGGTTACCTCTTGGAAAGAACATTTGAAGTCTTCAATCGAGGTAACCCATGAGGTTGTTGTTAGTGCTTACATCAATGTATATGATGACATCATGATAGTTTTGGGGTTGCCGCATGTGCAGTGATCATTTTTTCCAAGCTCACAATTTTCTTTTCACCTCGCCATGGCTGCTGAATGTGCTTAGTCGACCAATCTTCTATCACATTGTTTCAATATCCGAATGGCCTTTGGGATCTTGTAAAATTTATTTCTGTATTGGTGCCGCCCTGAGTGACTTGGAAATCTTGCGTTAGAATTCCAGTATGGATATAAACATCGCGCTGAAACTGAGTATCTCAGAGCGCATTTTGAATCGTATAGTTTAGATCCACGTGAACCCCAGAAACAAGGCGCCGGTGAATTCCTAATATTTAATAAGTTTCCCATTCAATCAATAGAAAAAAATCAAGTTGACTAACAGCATTAATCGTAGAATGCCAGCTTTCAAAGCTTCAAAGACCATTTTTGTTGCGGACTTGAGAAAATGTGGTGACTGTCTGCGCTTAAAGCTTCTTGCTTGAACTTAGTGCCCATCCTGTCGGGGTTAGTATAGAATGCATGCAGGGCGGGTAGGATATTCTAATGCAATTACTAGAGAAAATATGCGTGGCGAGTAGAATATTCTAACGCGGATGGTATAGAGTGCTTGGTGGGCGAGTAGGAATCCTATCGGGGTTGGTATAGAACACATGCAGGGTGGGTAGAAGATTCTATCGGGCTTGGTGTAGAGTGCTTGCAGGGCGGGTAGGAATCCTATCGGGGTTGGTATAGAATGCATGCAGGATTGGTAGGAGATCCTATCGGGGTTGGTATAGAATGCATGCAGGGCTGATAGGAGACTCTATCGGGGTTGGTATAGAATGCATGTAGCGTTGGTAGGACATCCTATCGGTGTTTATATAGAGTGCATGCAGGTCGGGTAGAAGATCCAATTGGAGGTGCAATAGAATTCATACAAGACGGTTGGGAAATCCTAACACGGTTGGTATAGAGTGCATGCAGGGCGGGTAAGAGATGCTATCGAGGTTGCTTCAGAATGCATGCAGGGCGGGTAGGGAACCTATCGTGGTTGCTATAGAATACATGCAAGGCGGGTAGGAAAACCTATCGTGGTTGCTATAGAATGCATTCAAGGCGGGTACGAGAACCTACCGTGGTTTCTATAGAATGCATGCAAGGCGGGTAGGAGAACCTTTCGTGGTTACTATAGAATGCATTCAAGGCGGGTAGGAAATTCTATCGTGGTTGCTATAGAATGCATTCAAGGCGGGTGAGAGATCCTATCGTGGTTGTTATAGAATGCATGCAAGGTGGGTAGGAGAACCTATCGTGGTTATTATAGAATGCATGCAAGGTGGGTAGGAGAACCTATCGTCCTTTCTATAGAATGCATGCAAGGCGGGTAGAAGATCCTATCGGTGTTGGTATAGAAAGCATGCAAGGCGGGTAGAAGATCCTATCGGTGTTGGTATAGAAAGCATGCAAGGCGGGTAGAAGATCCTATCGGTGTTGGTATAGAAAGCATGCAAGGCGGGTAGAAGATCCTATCGGTGTTGGTATAGAAAGCATGCAAGGCGGGTAGAAGATCCTATCGGTGTTGGTATAGAATGCTCGCAAGGCGGATAGCAGATCTTATCGGTGTTGGTATAGAAAGCATGCAAGGCGGGTTGGAGAAACTATTGTGGTTGGTATAGAAAGCATGCAAGGCGGGTAGGAGAACCTATCGTGGTTGCTATAGAATGCATGCAAGGCGGGTAGGAGATCCTATCGTGGTTTCTATAGAATGCATTCAAGGCGGGTAGGCGATCCTATCGTGGTTGCTATAGAATGCATTCAAGGCGGGTAAGAGATCATATCGTGGTTGCTATACAATGCATTTAAGGCGAGTCAGAGATGATATCGTGGTTACTATAGAATGCATCGAAGGTGGGTAGGAGATCCTATCGTGGTTGCTATAGAAAGCATTCAAGGCGGGTAGGAGATCCTATCGTGGTTACTATAGAATGCATTCAAGGCGGGTAAGAGATCATATCGTGGTTGCTATAGAATGTATGCAAGACGGGCAGGAAATCCTATCGGTGTTGGTATAGAAAGCCTGGAAGGCGGGTAAAAGATCCTATCGGTGTTGATATAGAATGCATGCAAGGCGGGTAGGAGATCTTATCGGTGTTGGTATAGAATGCATGCAGGATTGGCAGGAGATCTTATCGATGTTGTTATAAAATGCATGCAAGGCGGGCAGGAGATCTTGTCGGTGTTGGTATAGAATACATGCACGGCGGGTACTAGATCTTATCGGTGTTGGTATAGAATGCATGCACGGCGGGTAGGAGATCCTTTTGGTGTTGGTATAGAATGCATGCACGGCGGGTAGGAGATCTTATCGGTGTTGGTATAGAATGCATGCAAGGCGGGCAGGAGATCTTATCGGTGTTGGTATAGAATGCATGCAAGGCGGGCAGGAGATCTTATCGGTGTTGGTATAGAATGCATGCAAGGCGGGCAGGAGATCTTATCGGTGTTGGTATAAAATGCGTGCAAGTCGGGCAGGAGATCTTATCGGTGTTGGTATAGAATGCATGCAAGGCGGGTAGGAGATCCTATCGGTGTTGGTATAGAATGCATGCAAGTCGGGTAGGAGATCCTATCGGTGTTGGTATAGAATGCATGCAAGGCGGGCAGGAGATCTTATCGGTGTTGGTATAAAATGCGTGCAAGTCGGGCAGGAGATCTTATCGGTGTTGGTATAGAATGCATGCAAGTCGGGCAGGAGATCTTATCGGTGTTGGTATAGAATGCATGCAAGGCGGGTAGGAGATCTTATCGGTGTTGGTATAGAATGCATGCAAGGCGGGTAGGAGATCCTATCGGTGTTGGTATAGAATCATGCAGGATTGGCAGGAGATCCAATCGGTGTTGGTATAGAATGCATGCACGGCGGGTAGGAGATCCTATCGGTGTTGGTATAGAATGCATGCAAGTCGGGCAGGAGATCTTATCGGTGTTGGTATAGAATGCATGCAAGGCGGGTAGGAGATCCTATCGGTGTTGGTATAGAATCATGCAGGATTGGCAGGAGATCCAATCGGTGTTGGTATAGAATGCATGCAAGTCGGGTAGGAGATCTTATCGGTGTTGGTATAGAATGCATGCACGGCGGGTAGGAGATCTTATCGGTGTTGGTATAGAATGCATGCAAGTCGGGCAGGAGATCTTATCGGTGTTGGTATAGAATGATGCAGGATTGGCAGGAGATCCAATCGGTGTTGGTATAGAATGCTTGCTAATGCATACAGGACGGGTAGAAGATCCTATAATACGAGACAGTTGAGAACTCACTTTCTTGTTGTGTCATCAACGTTTTCCCCCAAATATGACTGTGTAGAGACTTTTGCATAGGCGACAACAATTTTATGAGTTTGTTTGTGAGCGTGGAGTTGAAGTTGAGGAGAAAACGGAGAGGAGTAAGAGAGAGATATGTAATAATTTATGATAGCGACTGTTTTGTTTTAATTGATCCGGCTTATTGTAGAAGTTATTCCTTAGAATGGATGAGGGTAAACTTACTACATGGAGTGGACATGAGATGAGCAGCATAGACTGAACTCGCCAATCTCGTTGTCACTAACGGTAGAGCATACAACTCTATACAGTCATGTTAAGAGGCTCCCCAATTTCATGGGGTAAACGAGAGAGAAAGCTTTTTGTTAAAAGACCCAGGGTCGCTTCAATAGCGGTAATCCGTTGATCAGTTAATAGATAAAGAGTTCTGAAAGCCAGAACCTCCAATCATTTGTAATCGGTTAGGAAAGCATAGGGTTTTTCGAACAAAAAATAGTCGAAAGTAACAGCGAAAAAGAATAAGAATAAACAAACACCCTCACACACACACACCCCCCCAAAAAAAAAAAAAAAAAAAAAAAGAAAAAAAGAAAGAAAGAAAAAAAACATGTCCAATTAATGTTCTGGTACCACATCCCACGACCCATTACAAGAGCCTCACCTGACGGCCTACGTATCGATCGGCACGGAGAATGATGTGGCCAAAGATCATTGCTTAAACTTGATGTGCAAGAAGTTTCCCCTTCACGTTGACTCTCAACCAAGTCCAAGTCCTATCAAGCTCACGCATTCACCCGGGGAGATCAAGTACGAAAAATGGGAGTCGTTATAGACAGACATTCTTACAGAAAAACAGGTCGACAAGGATAAATAGAACAAGAAACAGACGGATAAGAGTATATGCAACGGTTGGATAGAAAAATTATACTTTAAATGAAGCTCCAAATAATACCGATAGATAGGGAGATAGAAGAGCAAGATTTAGAAATGGATAAATTGATAACAGCGTTCTTCTCAACATCAGCCAGTAAAGTGTTGTCTGACCAAATGCAAAATTTGAAAAGAAAAAAAAAAAGAAAAAAAGAAGGAATTAAAAAGGAACAAAATATAATATAAATCACATTCCCTATAAACGTATTTTGTAACGGAATTATCCGAAATATAAAAAGTGCTCACTCTTCCATGAGTGGTGACAGTAATCGATTCTATATATCTCCGCCGGTCTCTAGAGTTGGTGAACCAGGCACTGTGGAGTGCTCTACCAAGGACGAGAACCTGGCAACCGAAATGTCTATCCGGATCGTGGATTACAGGACGGCCAAACCCCTTATGGTGGTGAAGGGAAATGTGAGTAGTATATTCATTTGCTTCAACGCCCATTAGCCTTCATTAGAGTCTAAGACAGGGGCTATTTTGCTCCACTATGCTGTTGGTTGTTATGTCAATAGGTAGATACAACCTTCGGTAGTTTCCACACCACAAAGCTAGATCAATTCAGTAGTGTCTGCCCGAAACTTTTGGGTCTATACTTTCAGTCGGATATTACTTTACTATTAACAGGATATTCTAATAATTGGGACAAATGAAAATCTTTGTAGTTTTCAGTAGGTCACCCCGATAATGGAGTCTCATTCAGAATCTTGCGTATCAATCTAATAATGTGCTGTTCCAGATTCATTCGAAAAGTTTTGTGAAATAAAAACCAAACTGAAGCTGCAACGATTTCTCAAAAATCTTTAACAAGTTTTTTTTCTGCAACATATAGATTGAATTAATCCTTTTTACCTTCACGGTTTAATTACTGCATGTGAGAAACTGGGTCTATTCAAGAAGGAAATTACTTTTTAACCGTGAATCTAAAAATGGAGCTATTAGAAAAAACAGGGTTAACTGCAGGAAGCATTGCGGTAAAAATGCACCTGTATCTACATAAAATTTTGTTCATTTTTGATTATGATGATGATGATGATGATGATGATGATGATGATGATGGCGATGATGATGGTGATGATTACAATGGAAATATTGATGCTGATGCTGATGCTGATGATGATGATGATGATGATGATAATCATCTTGATGACCATGATCATGATAATGAAAATGATGATGATGATGATGACGATAACCTCGCAATGGATTTTATCATGTATGCAACTTTTTCCCCTTCTGGTTTTCAGAAACTGGTTATGGAAGCTTCAATGGGCGGTAGTTACGAATGCATGGGACGGTCTGGCTCCAATGGAGAGATCAAGGTGGTGGTGTCAGACCAGGCACTCGATGTGGTGCCTCTACCTGACCCTGACCTTGACCTTGTCGCCTCTTACAAGGTCAAGAGAGATGCCATGATGGATACGACCACTATGATGGTGAAAACAAATGCTTTTCTAATTTCTATATTATTTATGAACTTTTGACAAAGCAAGAATAAAAATTTAATTTAAAAAATACCAGTCAATTGCTTTACATAATTTCTTGAAGAAGTGATTGTTTTGTTTTTTTATAAATCAAAGCGATATGCATTATGAATCACTGAAAAATACTTATTGTATGGTGTTCTTTTCTTCTCCTTTGTTTTTTTTTAAATTCCATTTGACTGGGACAGGATAAGTCGAATATAGGAGCATACAAAAGAAATTATCGTAAGTATTGCACAACTACAATTAAAGAGATTTGTTTTTATTCAATGCCCACATGAAGCTATAAAAAAGATTTAAAAAAAAAAAGAAGACGGAGAAATTTTAAAATATTTCCTTCTTTCCTTTCTTTTTATTTGAATGTGTGCTTCAGCGTTTCTATACCCTTTTTTTCCATTGAGATTCTGTCTGTGTCTCTTAACATAAAAATGATATTGGAAAACAACAGTTGAACTATTTCTTGTCCTCATATCCTTCCTTTGATGATAGTGAGATCAGTTTCCAAAATACTATACATTGATCCTGAAAAAACATGTCTTAGTGTACACAGAGACAGAAGCCATGCGGTCACCATGAGTATTGAACTGGGCTTGTAAAACTCATTCAATCTATCAATCAGTTTATCTCTCTCTCTCTCTCTCTCTCTCTCTCTCTCTCTCTCTCTCTCTCTCTCTCTCTCTCTCTCTCTTTCTGTCTCTGTATCTCTCTGTCTCTCCCTGTCTCTCTGTCTCTGTTTCTCTCTCTCTCTCTCTCTCTCTCTCTCTCTCTCTCTCTCTCTCTCTCTCTCTCTCTCTCTCTCTCTCTCTCTCTCTCTCTCTCTCTCTCTGTCTTTCTCATGTCTGTCTTTTTGTCTGTTTTTCTGTCTGTCTGTGTATCTGTCTCTCTCGCTCTCTCGTCCTCCACCCACCCCGATCTCTCTCTCTCTCTCTCTCTCTCTCTCTCTCTCTCTCTCTCTCTCTCTCTCTCTCTCGCTTTCTCTCTTTCTCTCTGTCTCTCTCTCTATATATATATATAATATATATATATATATATATATATATATCCCTATCTCTCTTGGTCTGAATGCCTCTCTCTCTCTCTCTCTCTCTCTCTCTCTCTCTCTCTCTCTCTCTCTCTCTCTCTCTCTCTCTCTCTCTCTCTCTCTTGTGCGTCTGTCTTATCGTTCTTATCTTTCTGTGTAATTTCTTTCATCTATCATAAATTTTCTTTTGATTTTTTCTTTGTGTGTTTGTTTGAAAGAGGCCTATCTCCGTGTACATTCATATTCTTTATTTAGTTTTAATAGAATATCATACTTCATTTGTTCTTCGTTACTTTGAATAGAATAATTCATATATTCCCCCTTTTCTTTATTCAGTTTGAATGAAATAACTGCTATCTTTATCTTTGCCTTTTATCCAGTTTGAATACAATAACCATTACTTTTTTTGTTCTCTTCCCTTTGAATACAATAATATTATCATAACCCTCTTCATCTCTTTTATCTAGTTTACATATAACGATTATGATACTTTCCTTTTGTTTTATTTAGGGCAAAGATATAACGGCGTCCATAGCGTACACACTGGCTGGCCCGCTGCTCTCCTTGTGTGTGCGCTGCTCCACACTGCAAGACTCTCTCTCACAGAGTGAGCCACAGATGGATTGTCTCTCCTGATCTACACCTCGATATTTTGGATCGATTGAAATTTTACTACTTCACCTAAGTTCGTTTCTAGGACAGGGCATTTTACACTGATTTTTTGTTTGCATTTAACTTTGCTTTTTTTTCGTGCTTCACCTTCTGTATGGAAAAGGTGCACTTATTTTGAATCAATAAATCTGAAATAAATTTAATTTTTCATACTTAGTTTATGCGATTTTTAAAAGGCATTTATTCTCACATGTCAAAAAGTGGCTGAAAGGTACATTTGCGTATCTTCATACTATGATTAACACAATTTTTTTAAAGATCAAATTAGGATTTCTAATGGCTTCCTCTCTAGTATCGATAAGGACCCTTACTAAAACTGCTGTATATGCCGTGGTGGATATGCAAAAAGGCTTAGAATTGACCTTGTTGTGAATGGGGACATTAAGGAAAATTTTCTTTTTAAATATTAAAAATTTAAGTAACAGCCAATTATAGGTTTCATAAAAATAGCATATTAAAACCATATTATATTAACCATTTTATATTATATGAGTTTTAGATATTATGTTCGGATGGTTAACGTTCAAAACTATACAAGTTTAATTTAAAAGAATATATTTAGCTGTTTTGGGATAAAAGTGTCGATAGTATTACGTCATTTAATTTCAAATAAATTTATTCAATAATTGCATCTACTTGACTGGGTTGTTTCTTTGTCAGTTATCTTTTCTTTTTTTTTGCTTCGTTCTTTTTAATTGCTATTTTCCACATAAAGAGAAGCTGGCATTTTGAAGTCACACTAAAAATAATAATAATAATAATAATAATAATAATAATAATAATAATAATAATAATAATAATAATAATAATAATAATAATAATAATAACAATAAAAATAATCATGAAAAAAAAATGGAAAACATGAAAGTCGAGAATAATTATAGGGAATGGGATTGTATAACTACTGCGAGAACCAAAATATTGCTGAGATTCTCTTGCACACTAACAGTTTGACGTGTGTAGAGTCGATACCACAAACTGATTTTTCATATCCAGCAAATTTGAATGAAACCAACTGCACTATTAAGATCTTGTAGCGACATAAAATTTCCAACAAATTTTATCAAAATCGGTTAGGTAATAAACATTTAACAAGCTTTTCAAATTTTGTGCATAACGCCACATAATCAGTGTATCGGGCTATTTTTAAGAACATATCAAAATCATTTGTTAAATCTTATGAAAGAAAAAAAAGGCATATTTACAAAGTCCAGTACAATGATTAAACACATACAAAATTTCAGGGGTGTAGATAATAAAGAATTAGAATTATAGGTCACCAAAAATGGCCAAAAACAATTGTGGCACAATAAAATTACAACCAAATAGACTACATGAGTCACTCTTGGACCATCGTAAAAAAGACACAAACCTCCATATTGTTTCAATACTCATTTTGCTAATACAAAATACTGTATTTAGTTCACTCAATTTTTTTCAGCAACCTAGAAATTTATTTTTAAAAGTTACAGAAACCCAAAATTGACTTAGCGACCAGTTTTGGGCGTTGGAAGAAAAATAGCATCACATTCCAGACGTTTTACCATAAAAAAACATTTTGTATACTAGAGTAAGGAAACTTTCAGATTTTAAGGTTTTTGGGATGCTGACTCTAATTTTGCTATCTATTTGATAATTTGATCATTGTTTCTAATTCGATATAAAAACCACATTTTAAATCACCGACTAAAGTAAAAAGAATTATAATCACAGATTAACTATGATGGAACATTATATTTTCAAATGCGTACATTATATATATAAGCTGAACAAAAAAAAATTAATTGGATTTGGCTACCAAAGATAGAGACTAAAAAATTACATTTGGCTACTTAGCCAAATTCATGACTTTCTAGATCTTAATGTAGGCATCCGCCACTTTGAATTTAGTTCATCAATACACATTGAAATGCGGTTTTATGCACAACTTTTGATTATTAACAGATAGAATCGGGTTGCATTATTTAAATTATGCATAATAAATCCATATTTATCAATATAAAACACATTTGTCCTCGCTGGGAACAGCCACTTGAGCCGTGGCAGGCCATTGCAAATGCTTAGAGATCGATCCTTGGGTTGACTTTTTTAAACTTAAATCTCTCGATCAAGAAAAGTGCCAGTTGCGTGATTTTTTTTATATAACACTAACAGAGGGAATTGGTTGTTTAATTTTTTTATTTCAAAACTTGTTTTTTTTAAATCAGGAAGCTCTATTAATTTGTTTTCAAAGTTTTCATCTTGACGCCCAAAATTGCTGCCTCTATTTCTTCCTTTGTGTGGTATAAAACTAAACTAGAGCTTCTTCAAATCATGAAACCTTTGAAATCATGCGAAAATAATATTCCTTGGCCTAGATATCGTGAAAGCTGTATAATCTGTGTGACGCTGCCAGCAAGCGAATTTTCAAAGAGGGAGTTTTTTTAATGCAGGTTTTTTATTAATACCTGAAGTTTATGAATAACAAAACAAATCACATGTTTCAAAAGAAGAAAAAAAAAACGATCTTTCCAGTTTCAAATTTTGTTTGTGTAGATTTAATATAAGACAGTTTTTAAAAAGTTTTAAAGTAAGATAATTTTGACGTCAATAGCGATGCGTTAGCTTTTCTACCACCGGGAGGCGGATGTCCCGAGACCTTCAGAAGAGACATCTCTTCCAGGTTACAACTTAAACTGGAACCCTCAAAACGACCTAAAACTAGTAAAAGAGTTTAACAGATACGAATTACAGCAGGTAGAAACTCATTGTGCAGGTGGATAACAGGTAGTCTTCAGAGAAGAAACCCTCCTTGTAGCAAGTGTTTCGGCCTTGAATCTCCGACACTCTAAGTGGCCGGGCCACACCCAGGTCATGACTCCCAGGTGTCTCCCTGTTAACTTTTTTTTTTTTTTGCACAGCGCCAGAATTCGAACCCATACCCTCATCTCTTGGTGGATTGCTGATCCCGGCGCTATACCACTTCGCCAACTGGTCCTACGATGGTTAGAGCATTTTTAATCTTTATAAAGTAACCTCTCATTTCTCCTGCTCCAGATCCACCGGGAACTGTTTTCGGCTATTTTCGCCAGTAACTTTAGAGCGTTTTTTTTTTTTTTGTTGCCACATATTAAAAGTTTAGTCAGAAGGTCGTAGACTGATGACCCTACGAATCCTCTGGCACCAACCTTAACGGGCATCACCACAGCTTTGTAGCCGGCATTTTCTAGCTCTTTGGTCAGGTTCATGTATTTCTCTCTTTTGTAGATTGTGGGCATCTTCCATTCTGTTTTCGTATGGTACTGTTAGCTCCACCATGATCAATTGTGTGGAAGCTGAATGGATCACGATATTCAGCCTTAATCTCGTTTCTTTGATTATACTGGGGTGACTGTCCCATTCTGGAAGGTCTGCTGAAACATCCCAGTCATCACAGCCGTCTAGAAGGCATTTTATCTGGTTTGTCCTCACCGGCCTTCCGCGCCATGACTTAGCGCCTCCCTCTATTGTGAATATCAACGCGTTGATATTAGGGAGGGTAGTCTCTCTTATGATTGCGGCAAGTTCCTGAAGGACTCTGTTATGCCTCCATGTGTATCGCCCCTGTGAGAGGGCGATTTTGCAAGAGCTCAAGACATGCTCTTTGGTCTGCCTGCCATGGCATAGCGGACAAGTGGGGTCCTCTTTCTTTCCCCACCGTACCAGATTTGCGTTTGAGGGCAAGAGATCGTACACTGATCTGATGAGAAAGCTGATCCGAAGTGGCGCCATGTGGCAGACCTCATTCCATGTGAGGGATTTCTGCAGGGATTTATCCCAATTAGTTCATTGTCCCTGTTGAGGTTGCTGGACTGCTTTCTGAACCCTTCTGGAACCTTCACTGAACCGTATCTCATTAATGACCATGTCTCTTTTCTCACCACTTTGCTGTAGATGATCCTAGCCCTTTGCGGCCAGTTTGAGTTTGCCCAATCACTTCTTTAATCTTAAGGCACTCCTAAGCTTCGTCTACGGCTTCGACAACTTTCCATTTCCTACCCGTCTTTATGATCGGTTGCGCTGTCTTCACAATTGGGTCCTCGGAGTCTTCTAACATCGAGAGTAGCCTGGCTTTGCCACATTTATACTCTTCCAAGATGGATTTTAGTGGGAGTCTCAACTTTGCTTTACGACTGTATATTGCCATATCTGTGAGACCCGGACGTACCCCTAACCACCTCCTGGTGAACTTATTGATCTTAGCTTCTATTGCCTCAACTGTAGTTGAGCAGATTTCATAGACCAGGAGTGGCCAGAGGAGCTTCGGAATTAGCATAAACTGTAGGCACTACACTTTCAACTTACTCTGAAGGCCATATCTGTTGATGGCTAGCAGGCCTTCTGTAGCAAGTTCTACTGTTTCTAGACCTCTTTTGGTATCTTTCATGGATGAATCGTACCATCTCCCAAGGCTCTTAACTGGTTCTTGACTGACCGTTGGTATCTGCTGACTGGCCACTGTGAATATCGTCGTCGCATCTATCTTGCCTTTCCTAACTGAAAGACTGCGAGACTTCTTTGGTTTGAATTTCATCGTGAACCATGCCATTAAGACGTCAAGGCGCTCTAGCATTCGGCGTATTTCGTCTTCCTTTGAGCAGATTATCGTAGTATCATTCATGAATGCTTTCAAAGGAGGCATGTAGCAACCACCACCTAGATTAGTCCGGCCTGCGTTATCTTCTGCTGCTTTCAAGATGACTTCCATAGCCATGACGAACAGAATTGGTGATATGGTACAGCCCATGGCGATTTCAATTTCCAAGTTGATTCAGTCTGTGGTGTAACTATTAGTGGAGAATCTCATCCGCAAACCGCTGAAATAGTCATCTAGCATCACTTGTATATCCTCCGGAACATGATACATACTCAGGGCCAGCTGAATCACTTGGTGTGGTACCGATCCGTAAGCATTTGCCAGGTCCAACCAAATGACATCGAGGTTAAGTTTCTCCGATTTTTCCCTTTGAATAGCTTCCCAGATCATTGTTGCATGCTCTAAGCATCCAGAAACTCCGGGGATGCCTCCTTTCTGGACCGAGGTTTTTATGTACCCATTTTCAGTGAAATATTTTGTTAAGCAGGATGCCATGACTGGGAAGAATATCTTTCCTTCTACATTCAACAGCGAGATTGGTCGAAACTGATTTATTTCAGTCGAGTTTCGCTCCTTGGGTATATAAACTCCATCAGCAGACATCCACTGCTCACTGATCTTGAGGTTGCTCCATGTTCCTCGGAGAATTTTGTGTAACCGCTTTAGAACGTTTGGACATCTTTTATACAGTAGATAAGGCACGCCATTGGGGCCTGGAGCTGACTTGGCTCTTGCTTTTTGCACTTTTTGCATTGATTTCTTTCAAGCTTGGTAGTTTGCTATTGAATTCTTCTCCGGGAGTAGCTGGCCACACCAAACCAGCAGGTTCACTTAGACGTATTTCTCTATTTGGGTCATAATGTGTTTTCCTGAGGTGGACCTTCAGCTGTGCTTTCTGTACTGAAAGAGAACCTGATCTTGGTTGCTGGAAGGATTGTCTTGCAAACTTAAATGGGTCTTTGTAGGAGTTCTCCTGGTTCTTTTTCTTTTGACTTCTCTCTTCCTTGCGGATTCTACTCTGCTCAGTGGTGAGTGCCTCGCCTTCGAACCTCGCCAAAGTTCCTGCAGCCCATTTTTCTCTTCTTCAGTCGCTGATTTCATTTGTTTCATTAAGTTTTTCTTCTGCTTTCGCAGGGTTTCCATCTCACGTTGCCTTCTACTTTTCTTAGGTTCTCTTTTGGCTTGATGTTGTTTAGCCCCGAAGGTGTTAATACATGTCTGGTAAATGATGTCACCGAAAGTGGTAAGTTTGTGCTCCAAAGTGCTCTTCCCGATGAGCTTGTCCCGTTGTAGGATTATTTTGCTATCCAGAGCTTCCCATTGTTCTTTTGCGCTTGCTAGTGGGAAATTGATCTTCTGGCGTTTAGTGTTGATGAGCTGTCGGAATTCTTCGTTAGACTCCTCAGCTTGGATTTCCTCAGCACTGTGGTTTTGAACCTGGTTTTGGTTTTTCAACGTCTTACCTGCCTGAGCAGTGCGCTACTGCTGATTCGTCGAAGCATTCAAGCAGCCCATTTTAGTCCTGTGGATCTTCATCCCTCTTTCAGTGGTGAATCTTCTGCCACATACACATTGGTAGTCCATTTCCAAATTGCTCCGTTGTTTTGATCTCGTAGTCCTTTGAGAGTTTTCAGTCGTGATCGATTTGTCACTTATTGATCCATCATTCTCTCCCCCTTTCGGTGGATCATAGGAGCACATCAATAAGATTAACTTAAATTGGAAGTGGAGGCATGAAGAAAAGAAACCTTACCCCATTCGATAAAATTACAATAATATAAAACCATTCTTATTTACACAATTATCGTCCATATGTTGACAGCATTGTCCAAAACTTCCCAGAAAATACAGACACGTTCACAAGCAATGCTCCGAAACTTCCTATGGAATGGTAAAAAGAGCAAAATGAACTTAAGAAGAGAGAAATTTCATTTACATTTAAAGCATTAAATAATGGAGGTCTGTCTGTGTTAAATTTAGAACATTTTTATCAATCATTAAGTTAAAAATAACGTGGATGAGGAAAATTAAAAACAGCAAAGCTTTATGGATTACACTTTTAAATAATGCATGGTGCATATAAACTAATTATAGTGACCATTGCAATCAACTTTAACAGTTAGTTGAAAGATGTATTTGATAACTTTTTGACTTTTAGCTCAAGATTTCAATCCCAAACGCTAGATGAAAGTGTAGTTCATACATAATGAGAATATAAAGATCTATAACAATTAAACATATATATATATATATATATATATATATATATAGAGAGAGAGAGAGAGAGAGAGAGAGAGAGAGAGAGAGAGAGAGAGAGAGAGAGAGAGAGAGAGAGAGAGAGAGTTTGTAACAAATACATAAAGTCATACATGGTAGAAAATATTGAGAGAGAGCTAGAGAGAAAGAGAGTGTGAGAGAAAGAGAGAGAGAGAGAGAGAGAGAGAGAGAGAGAGAGAGAGAGAGAGAGAGAGAGATTGTCCACCTACATAAAGTCAAACATGGTATACACCATCCTTTGAGATAAGCCGTGCTTGACTTAATGAAAATATTCGGAGAGAGAGAGAGAGGCGCGGAGAGAGAAAGAGAGAGAGAGAGGAAGCAAGAGAAAGAGAGAAAGAGAGAGAGAAATGGAGAGAAAGAAGGAGAGAGAGAGAAAGAGAGAGAGAGAGAGAAAGAGAGAGAGAGAGAGAGAGAGAGAGAGTGGCAGAGAGTGATAGAGAGAGAGGGAGAGAGAGAGAGAGAGAGAGAGAGAGAGAGAGAGAGATTGTTCCATCTACTTAAAGTCAAACAAGGTATACACCATCCTTTGAGATAAGCCGTGTTTGACGTGTAGAAAATATTGAGAGAGAAGGGGGTAGGGGAGAGAAAAAGAGTAAAAGAAAAAGAGAGAGAGAGAGTGAGAGAGATTGTACCATCTCCATTAAGTCAAACATGGTATACACCATCCATGAGATGAGTCGCTTGACTTTAAGAAAATATTGAAAGAACAGTTTAATTTTCTCAATGTTTAGCTTGGTTTACATTTTTTGTCAGGTAAACTGTAAGAGATCTTTATAATAATGTCAATGTTTAGCTTGGTTCACATATTTTTTAGGTAAACATTAAAAGAACTGTTTCATATTCTCAATGTCTAGCTTGGTTTACATATTTCTTAGATAAACATTAAAAGAACTCTTTAATATTCGCAATGTTTTGGTTGGTTTACATATTTTGTTAAGTAAACATTTAAAGAACTGTTTAATATTCTCAATTTTTAGCTTGGTTTACATATTTTGCTATGGAAACATTAAAAAAACTGTTTAATATTCCCAAAGCTTAGCAGGGTATACATATTCTACGAGATAAACTTGTCTAAGACTATTGTATAATTTACTAATGTTTAGCTGGTTATACACATTTTATGAGATAAACTTTGTTATAGATACAGATAATTTGTTGTAGAGGGAAGTTAAGAGAAGAACGAAGCAGAGAGAAGAAAGAGAGAGAGAGAGAGAGAGAGAGAGAGAGAGAGAGAGAGAGAGAGAGAGAGAGGCAGAGAGAGGGAGCCAGAGAGAGAGACGCAGAGAGAGAGGGAGAGGGTGAGTGAGGCAGAGAGAGAGGGAGAGGGAGTGAGAGGCATAGAGAGAAAGAGAGGGAGAGGGAGAGAGAGGCGGAGAGAGAGAGGGTGACAGAGAGATAGACAGAGATATATTTGATATCAATTAATTGCATTACTGTTTATCTCCAGCCTGAGATAAGCCGTAACTGACATGTAAATTTGTACACGTTTGATCTTTTTTTTACCTCACGACTTAATAATTTTTGGTAAGTGTTCAGGGTTGGCAGCCATATATATATATATATATATATATATATATATATATATATATATATATATATATATATATATATATATAACTTCTTTTTTAAAACCTTATAAAATTTTTAATGGAATGTTTTGATAAATGTGACCTGCACTGAAGCCAGCTTGCTCTATCAACAAATTGTAATCTGAAATTAGTTTTCGATAACTTTTTATAAACCCATAAAAGGAGCTGGAAATAAAAAGCTTGTTGCAGGATTGTCTTTAGGATATCTCCTATCGCCTCTCGTGGGGATTATGTTTAGTTTTTTTTCTAATATGATCAACTTTTTCTTTGTAGTCAAGATTCCTTTGAATATTGATTTGATCTGTTTTACGGTTCGCCTCCTCCTAAACACATATCTCTTGTAAGCTGATCCTTCTTAGATGTATATTTTTTAACACCACATTAGGGAATTTCTTGAACATTCTATTTATAGGAAAGTTTTAGCAGTCTGTTCAGTTCGGAATGGGCTATCTTTGCCATGTCGGACGAAACATCCTGTTTCTCAGTAGATTTTATTTTCATCAAATTTTAACACCTCCGAGTCCTTAACTTTTTTCATTTTCTACACCAACATTTTTTTTTCCGCTCCAGCTTTAATTATTTCACAGAATGTCTTAGTCCGGTTCAAACCTTCTGGCGGGACGGAAAGCTATTTTTAGACTGATCCGTAAGGGATCCCTGAGTATTCTCAATTTCTGTCTTTCAAGATTTTTTTTTGTTTAAAAACCACCACAATCTATGAATATTTTTTTTTCTCTCACATATGTTTCTCTTTCTCTTCTCTTTCTCTCTGGTATATACAATTGTCTTATTGCGCAAAGCAAAATCCATCAATCTTTTCATTAGAAGTCGGGCTTTTCTCATACTCATTTTTTTTCTTTTTCGGTGTTATTTACAGACTGTTTTGATGTGACCAATAATTTACCCTCCGCCCATTCAAACGATGTCTCTTTACTTTGATTTAATTTTTTTATGCGTAATGCCCTGTCTATGGTGATATTCATGTACATACAATTCTCTTTTCTACGCATAATGCCCTGTCTATGGTAATACTCATGTAAATGCAGTTCTCTTTTCTATGGGAAATGCCCTGTCTATGGTAATTCTCATGTAAATGCAATTCTCTTTACTTTGCATAATGCCCTGTCTATGGTAATATTCATGTAAATACAATTCTCTTTTTTATGCATAATACCCTGTCTATGGTATATACATGTACACGGAAATTTTGTTTTCTATGCATAATGCTCTGTCTATGGTATTACTCATGTAAATGCAATTCTCTTTTCTTTCTGCAATGCCATGTCTATGGTGAGATACATGTACACACAAGTCTCTTTCCTATGCATAATGCTCTGTCTATAGTAATATTAAAGTAGATGCAATTTTTTTTTCTATGCATCATGCTCTGTGTATGGTTATATTCATGTACATACAACTCTTTTTTCTATGCATAATGCTCTATCTATGGTGATATACATGTACATACATTTCTCTTTTCTTTGTGTAATGCCATGTCTATGGTGAGATACATGTACATACCAATCTCTTTTCTCTGCACAATGCCTTGTCTATGGTCATATTCATATCTTACTCTTTTCTATGCAAAATGTCCTGCCCATGGTAATATTCATGTACATACAATTCTCTTTTCTATGCATAATGCCCTGTGTCTGGTAATATTCATATACATACAATTCTCTTTTCTATGCCTAATGCCTTGTCTGTGGTGATTTACATCTACATACAATTCTCTTTTCTAATTATGCATAATGTCCTGTCTAAATTGACATACATGTTGGTACAGTTCTCTTATCTATGTGTAATGCCCTGTCCATAGTGATATACATGTACATACCATTCTATTTTCTATGTGTAATGCCATGTCTATGGTGATATACATGTATATAGAGTTCTCTTTTCTATGCGTAATGGTGAGATAGACAGGGTATTATGCGTAAAAATATGCATATAATTCTCCATCATATGCATAATGCATAATAATATCCAGCATCCTCTATAAGTAATAGACAGTTATGGATAAATTTTGCATCTTTTCAGAAGACAGAAAAGTAAAAATTTTAAACTCATTTACTGACAGTGTGTAGGGAAAATTGTGCCCTTTTGACCGTTACTTAGAAATTGGAACCTGCTGTCTTGATAATGTGTAGAATGTGATCAAATCTCTCTTTGTTTATTGTGTTTTTGGTAAGATTTGATCTACCTGTATTCTAGGAGCAGTAATGCCTGTCCACATTAAATCTTGCTTGGATTATTGTGTTGTTGGCAAGATTTGATCTACCTGTATTCTAGGAGCAGTAATGCCTGGCCACATTAAATCTTGCTAGGTTTATTGTGTTGTTGGCAAGATTTGGCCTACCTGTATTCTAAGAGCAGTAATGCCTGGCCACATTAAATCTTCTTTGGTTTATTGTGTTGTTGGTAAGATTTGATCTACCTGTATTCTAGGAGCAGTAATGCCTGGCCACATTAAATGTTGCTTTGTTTATTGTGTTGTTGGTAAGATTTGATCTACCTGTGTTCTAGGAGCAGTAATGCCTGGCCACATTAAATCTTGCTTGGTTTATTGTGTTGTTGGTAAGATTTGATCTACCTGTATTCTAGGAGCAGTAATGCCTGGCCACATTAAATCTTGCTTGGTTTATTGTGTTGTTGGTAAGATTTGATCTACCTGTATTCTAAGAGCAGTAATGCCTGGCCACATTAAATCTTGCTTGGTTTATTGTGTTGTTGGCAAGATTTGATCTACCTGTGTTCTAGGAGCAGTAATGCCTGGCCACATGTAATCTTGCTTGGTTTATTGTGTTGTTGGCAAGATTTGATCTACCTGTATTCTAGGAGCAGTAATGCCTGGCCACATTAAATCTTGCTTGGTTTATTGTGCTGTTGGCAAGATTTGATCTACCTGTATTCTAGGAGCAGTAATGCCTGGCCACATCAAATTTTGCTTGGTTTATTGTGTTGTTGGCAAGATTTGATCTACCTGTATTCTAGGAGCAGTAATGCCTGGCCACATTAAATCTTGCTTGGTTTATTGTGTTGTTGGCAAGATTTGATCTACCTGTATTCTAGGAGCAGTAATGCCTGGCCACATTAAATCTTGCTTGGTTTATTGTGTTGTTGGTAAGATTTGATCTACCTGTACTCTAGGAGCAGTAATGCCTGGCAACATTAAATCTTGCTTGGTTTATTGTGTTGTTGGTAAGATTTGATCTACCTGTACTCTAGGAGCAGTAATGCCTGGCAACATTAAATCTTGCTTGGTTTATTGTGTTGTTGGTAAGATTTGATCTACCTGCATTCTAGGAGCAGTAATGCCTGGCCACATTAAATCTTGCTTTGTTTATTGTGTTGTTGGCAAGAATTTATCTACCTGTATTCTAGGAGCAGTAATGCCTGGCCACATTAAATCTTGCTTGGTTTATTGTGTTGTTGGTAAGACTTGATCTACCTGTACTCTAAGAGCAGTAATGCCTGGCCACATTAAATCTTGCTTGGTTTATTGTGCTGTTGGCAAGATTTGATCTACCTGTATTCTAGGAGCAGTAATGCCTGGCCACATCAAATTTTGCTTGGTTTATTGTGTTGTTGGTAAATATTGATCTACCTGTATTCTAGGAGCAGTAATGCCTGGCCACAATAAATCTTGCTTGGTTTATTGCGTTGTTGGCAAGATTTGATCTACCTGTATTCTAGAAGCAGTAATGCCTGGCCACATTAAATCTTTTTTGGTTTATTGTGCTGTTGGTAAGATTTGATCTACCTGTATTCTAGGAGCAGTAATGCCTGGCCACATTAAATCTTGCTTGGTTTATTGTGTTGTTTGCAAGATTTAATCTACCTGTATTCTAGGAGCAGTAATGCCTGGCCACATTAAATCTTGCTTGGTTTATTGTGTTGTTGGCAAGATTTCATCTACCTGTATTCTAGGAGCAGTAATCCCTTGCCACATTAAGTCTTGCTTGGTTTATTGTGTTGTTGGCAACTACAATTATTGAGATTTGTTTTTATTCAATGCCCACATGAAGCTATAAAAAGATTTTAAAAAAAAAAAGGAAGACGGGGAAATTTTAAAATATTTCCTTCTTTCTTTTCTTTTTATTTAAATGTGTGCTTTAGCGTTTCTATACCCTTTTTTTCCATTGAGATTCTGTCTGTGTCTCTTAATTAACATAAAAATGAAATTGGAAAACAACAGTTGAACTATTTCTTGTCCTGATATCCTTCCTTTGATGATAGTGAGATCAGTTTCCAAAATACTATACATTGATGCTGAAGAAACATGTCTTAGTGTACACAGAGACAGAAGCCCTGCGGTCACCATGAGTATTCAACTGGGCTTGTAAAACTCATTCAATGTATCAATCAGTTTATCTCTCTTTCTCTCTCTCTCTCTCTCTCTCTCTCTCTCTCTCTCTCTCTCTCTCTCTCTCTCTTTCTGTCTCTGTATCTCTCTGTCTCTCCCTGTCTCTCTGTCTCAGTTGTTGTCTCTCTCTGTCTTTCTCATGTCTGTCTTTTTGTCTGTTTTTCTGTCTGTCTGTGTATCTGTCTCTCTCGCTCTCTTGTCCTCCACCCACCCCGATCTCTCTCTCTCTCTCTCTCTCTCTCTCTCTCTCTCTCTCTCTCTCTCTCTCTCTCTCTCTCTCTCTCTCTCTCTCTGTCTCTCTCTCTCTATATATATATAATATAAAATATATATATATATATATATATATATATATCCCTATCTCTCTTGGTCTGAAGGCCTCTCTCTCTCTCTCTCTCTCTCTCTCTCTCTCTCTCTCTCTCTCTCTCTCTCTCTCTCTCTCTCTCTCTCTCTCTCTTGTGCGTCTTTCTCATCGTTCTTATCTTTCTGTGTAATTTCTTTCATCTATCATAAATTTTATTTTTATTTTTTCTTTGTGTATTTGTTTGAAAGAGGCCTATCTCCATAATTTATAGTCAAGATGTACATTCATATTCTTTATTTAGTTTTAATACAATATCATCCTTCTTTTTTTCTTCGTTACTTTGAATACAATAATTCATATATTCCCCCTTTTCTTTATTCAGTTTGAATGAAATAACTGCTATCTTTATCTTTGCCTTTTATCCATTTTGAATACAATAATATTATCATAACCCTCTCCATCTCTTTTATCTAGTTTACATATAACAATTATGATACTTTCCTTTTGTTTTATTCAGGGAGATCAAATGACGGCGGCCCTAGCGTACACGCTGGCTGGTCCGCTGCTCTCCTTGTGTGTGCGCTGCTCCACACTGCAAGACTCTCTCTCACAGAGTGAGCCACGGATGGATTGTCTCTCCTGATCTACACCTCAATATTTTGGATCGATTGAAATTTTTCTACTTCACCTTAGTTCGTCCCTAGGACAGGGCGCTTTACACTGAGTGTAAATGGCAAATTTTTTTTTTATTTTATTTAACTTAGCCTTTTTTTATGCTCCACCTTTTGTTTGGAAACGGTGCACTTAATTTGAATCAATGAATCTGAAATACATTTATTTTTTTTTATACTTAGTTTATGCGATTTTTAAAGGCATTCATTCTCTCATGCTATATAGTGGGTCAAAAGTACATCTTCATATCTTCATACTATTATTGACACAATTTTTTTAAAGATCAAATTTAGGATTTCTGATGGTTTCACCTCAAATATCGGCAGGGCCCCCACATTATAACTACGGTATCTGAGTTGGCGACCACAACTTAACAGCTGCGCCCTGTTCGACAAGGGCTCAATTTTGTTATGCAAAAAAAAGCTTAGATTTTCATTGGGGTTATATAGACAAAGTACTTTAAAAAAATATTAGTAACAGCTCATTATAGGTTTCATAAATATAGCTTATTAAAACAATATATAAGTTTCAGATATTATGCATAGATTGATCGGAATGGCTTCGTTTTAAGCTGGTTAACGTTAAAAAATAAGTAAGTTGTAATTTAACAGAATATATTTACCTGTTTTGTGATGAAAGTGTCGATAGTATTGCGTTATTTCCTTTCAAATAAATTTATTCAACTGCATCACTTGACTGGGTTGTTTCTTTCTCAGTTATCTTTTTTTTTCCTGCTTTTTTTTTAAATTGCTGTTTTCCGCATAAAGAGAAGCTGACATTTCGAAGTGACAATAATAACAAAACAATAATAATAATAATAATAATAATAATAATAATAATAATAATAATAATAATAATAATAATAATAATAATAATAATAATAATAATAATAATAATAATAATAATAATAATGATATGAAAGACGATAATATTTATGTGAAATTGGTTAGTATAACCACTGCGAGATTCTCTAGCACACTAGCAGTTTGAACTGTGTACAGGTTCGGATGTCCGAGACCTTCAGAAGAGACATCTCTTCCAGATTACAACTTAGACTGGCACCCTCAAATCGTCAAAATCCTAGGAGCAGGAGTATTCTTCACAACAGACCTAAAAGATAAATAGATAAGAATTTAGAAGAGAACATTAATAAAAATAAAGTGGAAGTGGAAGCATGAAAGAAAAGAAATCTTACCCCATTCGGTAAGATTACGGTCATAAAAACTATACTTATTTCAAAAATTGTCCATATATTGACGGCATTGCCCAATCCTTCTGAGGAAATACATACACGTTTACAAGAAATGCTCCAAAACTTCCTATGGAATGGTAAAAATTCAGAAACTACACTTAGACCATTAAATAAAGGAGGTCTGTCCACGTTAAATTTAAAACATATTAACGAATTATTAAAAATGACTTGGATAAGGAAAATTAAAGACAGTTAAGCTTTATCGATAAAACTTCTTAATAAGACCTGCCAAAATGTAGATTCCATTTACAAAGTTGACCTATCTATAGTGGCCATGACAAACAACTGTAACCGTTTCTTGAAAGATGTATTTGATAGCTTTTTAACTTTTAGCTCAAGAGTGAATGAATTTGAGAATTGTAGCTTTATACATAATGAGAATATTGTATAATGTTACGGCCATTTCATAGTTTAAAAGAGGAATTTATGAGTTATGAGGAATTCAAAAACAAAAACAATCATGTCAGAAGAGATTTCGTTACTTACAGAGGAATTATACAAGCTGTGCAGAAATATAGACACAAACTGACAACTGACATTAAAACCAAGAGAAAGGATAGACTTAAAAATGCAACCTCATCTTCGAATTATAATTTCATCCAGAAAAGGAGCATCAAACTTTTATAAAATTCTTATACCCGCTGAATTTGCAATAAGAATAAGAGTTATTGAAACTTGGAGAAAAAATTAACACCAATATAAACGGTGGGAGCAATATACTAACATTTTCATGTCTCTCGCAAGATCGCCGGGGTGGTGAGTATTATGAAACTAAACCTACTAAATGATACACACGCCTACATCTAATAAAAGTAGAATCATTAGATATAGTCAAATGAAATATAAATTTTCAAATTACGTCTTAGAAAAAAAAAGAAAACGATATTCAAACCATAACTCCACTTCGTACAAGTACAGGTAAGATATAAAAGATTAAAAAATTCAAGATCAATACCAATCGCCATTAAAAAGAATTTTTTTTTTATAGAAAATGGAATAGATAATTGTGATTCATGATTTTTATAAATGTGGGCATAATTATCTGTAAATCTTAATCACATCAGCACCACCACAACCACTATCATTATCATCATCATCATCATCATCATCACTATCATCAACAAAACATGAGTATCATCATTCTCATCACCATCATCATAGTCTAAAACAACAATATTACTATAAGTATCATGACTTTCCTAATGCTTGTTTATATATGTATATAAAAAATTTACATACATACCTATCAATCAGTTGCCGTGCTCTTTAGCGTTTGCGATCGTGACTTTCCACGCCTCTATATCTCTTTTTGCTTCCAGTTCTTCTGTCACTCTTCCTACCTTGAGCCACTTTGTTAATCCATCACACATCTTTTCAAGCTATATTCCACTGCTGCGTTTTCCGTCGATCAGTCCATCTTGTACTGTTCACGCAGTACATATACTAATATATATATAGTTATACATAAAGTTAGAGCTAGCGTCAATTTCCATCCCCCTAAAATATTATCTAAATGTCCTCTTCATTTTAGAAGCAATAGTCAAGCAAAATGTGTCAAGTTCTCTTAAGTTTGTGCTATATCCAAAATTATGTGCATAAGGTGAATGAAAGTTTAAAAGCCATATTCTCAAATCTACGTCATGTGGACGTATACACACACACATATATATATATATATATATATATATATATATATATATATATATGAAATGAACGGAGCATTAGAACGGAAGCCCTTCATCTGCAAGATAGGAACACCCCAAGGAGATAGTCTCAGCCCAGTCCTGTTTGTAATCTATCTGGAACATGCACTGAAACATGACTGATGAACATCCCTCCACCCACAGATATAGAAAAAATACTGCCGGTACCAAGAGAAGTAGCATAATGCTGATGACGCAGACTTTATATCACTTGAATTCGTCCAAACCCAGGTAGTGCTAAAAGTTCTTGAACATCACAAACACTTCGTAAACTTTGAAAAAAACAGATTTCACCACGAGACGAAAAGAACCGGAGAGAAACGAAGAAAGTCGTATCACAAATTAGTCAAAAAGAGGGCGTAGAAAGAAGGAAACAACTATCCACGGCTGCACTGATAAAGTTTAAAAACTTATGATAGGAGGTGAAAAAAAACAAAGAGAAAAGGAAGAAAAACTCTACAAGGCCCTGGTAACACCGATTTTTATAGCACTTTGCCTTAAGGACAGATCCTCCGATTTGCTGTTAACTACTGCAGAGAACTAGACAATAACTTGGGTCTAGATTGGGTGGTGCAAGCATATTATCATTCTAAACATTCTGCATGCAGATCATGCGCTGCATAAAATTTGATTTACAAATTACATGTTGGTATGTGAGAATATCCACTAGAGTTCAAGTTCTTTTCTCGAGTTTTACACGGAGTTTTGTAAAAGGTCAAAATAGCATTTTTATTTAGATAAGTCAACTGAGATAAGAGGAGCAGTAATAGAAATAGTAGCAGTAAAAGCAGCAGCTGTAGAAGTAATAATAGTAGTAGGAGCTGAGCAGGGATGTTGGTGGTGGTAGTGGTGGTGGCAGTAGTAGTAGTAATAGTAGTAGTATTAGTAGCAGCAGCAGCAGCAGCAGCAGTAGTAGTAGTAGTAGTAGTAGTAGTAGTAGTAGTAGTAGTAGTAGTAGTAGTAGTAGTAGTAGTAGTAGTAGTAGTAGTAGTAGTAGTAGTAGTAGTAGTAGTAGTAGTAGTAGTAGTAGTAGTAGTAGTAGTAGTAGTAGTAGTAGTGGTGGTGGTGGTGGTGGTAGTAGTGCAGGTGTTGTTGGTGGTATTATTATTATTTTTATCGCATTTTGCTGATTTGCTGTTAACTCCTGCAGAGAACTAGATAATGAATAGGGTCTAGATTAGGTGGTGCACGCATATCATTCTGAACATTCTGCAGCAGATCATGCGCTGCATAAAAATTATGCTGAAATACAGTAACAATCTTCATGCTGAACATACAGTACTGGTATATACTACGTTCTGAACATCTCTTCTCAATCACATGATTTCTCAAAGGTTCCTTCTTAGAGTGCAAGAGAAAAGAATGTTGTTCATTAGCCCCATGTCATTAGTCTATGGTTACGAAGAAAACGGCAAAGACTTTTCCAAACAAAAGATTGTAAGTCACCATGTTTGTCTTTTTTCTTAATTTTCTTGGCGTATGAGTCAACTCTTGAGTGTCTGGAAACACGAGAAAATAATATTATTTAATTTTTTTTTACACCCTGAACATTTTGATTTAAGATCCTTAAATGCCTTCTCCGTAGGGTTAGATGAAATTGAAAACATAAGGTTCTAAACTCGTCTTTCGACCATAAGGAGTCAAAGCCCAGAGGACTGTCCCTCTAGATATCAAGTTAATGAAAATGTCCCTTTTGTGAAATAGTTCCCCTATATTTTTTTCCTTAAAGAATTGATTCGCATGTTGGTGTTGTTTGATTATGGTCATTGCACTGACAAATATCAATCCATTTTTTCCCACATTGTTGAAAAAGGCGCAAAGTGTAAAACGCTCCACAGAACATTGTGTTTCGTGTTACTGATGTTTAAAAGATACCGTGCAAAAATCGAGAAAGAGGTATAATAAAGTTGAAAAATATATGGCAAATGCGTTGTTTGATGTTGAACAAACTAAAAAAAAACTTGCTTGTGTTCCAATAGCTTCATTGATGAACTTTCTTTCAACACTACATTATTTACTTCCAAATATGATGTAATGCCATTGATTTATTGATTGATTGCCAACGGATTAAATTATTTATAGATTGTCTGTAGCTACTGAAAAAAGCCTTAACCATACAAGTTAATGTCAATCCTTTGTCTTTACAAACACAATGAAACCAAATAAATCGAACAAAACGTAGTACAGAGAGAGAGAGAGAGAGAGAGAGAGAGAGAGAGAGAGAGAGAGAGAGAGAGAGAGAGAGAGAGAGAGAGAGAGAGAGAGAGAGAGAGAGAGAGAGAGAGAGAGAGAGAGAGAGAGAGAGAGAGAGAGAGAGAGAGAAAACAAGAGCGATTTTGAATGTTGTGGAAAATTAGTTAAATGGACATAAAATTACTTTTCATGTCCAACTGTTTTGAAAAAAAAAAAACAGTCATAGGATTTGACATTTGAAGATGTAAATTATGAGACAAAATGGCTATATATACATATATATATCCAGCTGAGTAAATTATTTTCTAGAGAACGGGCACGGCAGACGAAATTCCAAACGAAAATTCTTCAATAGTGACTCAAAATGATATCTTTGCTGCTACTATTCCTCTCTCTATATGTGCGATCATTCCTTCATTGCTCCACACGGGTCCCATGCCTATTTTATTATTTGGGATTAGATTCGATAATGTCTTCCTAAAAATTTCCTCCACCGCTGTGCCTTTCTTTTCTCTGTTTTCTTTATTTTCAATCTTTTTGTTTTTCTTCTGTTTACATCCTCTCTTCAAGACCTCTCTCTGTCTTTTTCTGTTTCATGATTGCTCCTCTATCTTCAACTTTTAATTTTTTTATCTTTATTATTTTTTTCCAACGTTGCTCTCACCCTTTTTCTCCTTTCCAGCTTATCTCTCTATCTCCTTCTCTCTTCGTTTCATACTTACTTCCTCTCTTTTTATTTTTCCTTGTATCGTTCTCACCATCTCTGTCCATGTCTCTCATTATTATATCACTCGTCATTTCTTTTCTCACGAGTCTCATTTCCTCTCCATTCTCTCTCTCTCTCTCTCTCTCTCTCTCTCTCTCTCTCTCTCTCTCTCTCTCTCTCTCTCTCTCTCTTTCTCTCTCTCTCTTTCTCTCTCTCTCTTTCTCTCTCTCTCTCTTTCTCTCTCTCTCTTTCTCTTTCTCTCTCTATCTATCTATTTATCTATCTATCTATCTATCTATTTCTAACTAATCCTGACACTCACCAAAAATCAATAAGTTATGAGGTAACAGTAAACAGGGGAAAAATCGAACGTTAAAAAACAACAAAACATTCATTTCAGGGCTTATCTCAAGCATTGGTAATACAGTTCCACATTTTTAGTAATGTCAACTATGCCTCTATCCCAGTCAGTCAGTCACTCTCCTTCTCTCTCTGTCTCTGTCTGTCTGTCTGTCCGCTTGTCTGTCTGTCATTCTCAGTATCTCTCTCTGACTCTGTCTCTGTCTCTGTCTCTGTCTGTCTGTCTCTCTCTCTCTCTCTCTCTCTCTCTCTCTCTCTCTCTCTCTCTCTCTCTCTCTCTCTCTCTCTCTCTTTCTCCCTCCGTGTCGAACCAAATAGAAAGCAAACACACCACACTTGGAGGATAACTTGGTAATAATAGAGGAACCAAAAGAATGCGTGTGTGTCTTTAAATAGTATAATACAAGGTCTAAAAGGAAATAGGCACACAACCTTATAATTACGGGACATAAAATATTTAAACAAAACTATTATCAATTTAACATATTATAAGCGTTTCATTTTTTAAGTTTCGTCAGTAATAATGCAAAATCGTGTTTTCTGTTCGACATTCAACCCAAAGAGAACTAATACACATTTTATGATTTCCTTTCTCAACACAAATTTCACACCAATGTAAATTCTTGCAGACGTAAAACTCTCTCTCTCTCTCTCTCTCTCTCTCTCTCTCTCTCTCTCTCTCTCTCTCTCTCTCTCTCTCTCTCTCTCTCTCTCTCTCTCTCTCTCTCTCTCTCTCTCTCTCTCTCTCTCTCTTATTCTCGAACTTCATGGAACTAGCGATTTGGAACTCTCTTTTTACTTCAGGCATTCACATAAGCTGGTCCCACGAAGTTAAGCATTTGATGTTTTATTCTTATATTACTACAACGACTACTGCTGCTGCTGCTGCTGCTGCTGCTGCTACTACTACTACTACTACTACTACTACTACTACTACTACTACTACTACTACTACTACTACTACTACTACTACTACTACTACTACTACTACTACTACTACTACTACTACTACTATCTAGCTTTTATAGTCTTCTAGGAAATTAGGGGCATTTATGGATTTGTGTGATTGCAAAAGTTGCTTGGTCGTTGATGTTGATGCCATGTGGTTCAAGTGTCTGTAACGTGTGAATCCAGAATTTTTCTTCGTTTTGCTGTGGGTAACTATTCCACTGGTGTGATTTTTTTTATTTGCTAATGGTGTGCCCATGGAGGTTAAAATGTATGGTAACGGCGCCGCCTCTATCATAGTTAATGTTGAATCTCTGTGTGTTAAACCGTTTGCGCAGTGTTTGCGATGTTAATCTTACATACTGTTTGCTGCATAGGTTACATAAAATGAGAAAGATGACGTAGTGTAAATGGCATGAGAGGTTATGTAGAATGTTGTATGTTTTGCGGACGTGATAATGATCAGGGCAAACTTAGCCCTCCTTTTTATTATTTTTTTTTTTTTTGAAATCACTCATGCGATGCTTGCACTTACATTATAATTTAAATTTTCATTCAAATACTCATTTGGCCTGACCCTATCCCTACAATTAGGTGAAAATTAGGTGTTCATCCTGTCCTTACAAGCTGGGTCATATTGACCCGATATTATTTTTAAGAGAAACGGGTGATCTCATGTCTGATAATCCTATATGGCCTACTAAAATACACAAAGGGATATTAATTTTATATAGCACACTATACTAACACATTAACAATGAATTATATCTTTGGTCGTTATCAAACTGAATTGAAAGAAAACGAAAAAAATTGAAATGAACAAGTGAAATAAAAATGTGTCAGTGAAAGAAAACAGTGACAATAACTGGAGGAGTTCAACATTTAGAGTAGTAAAATTGTTCTTATTTTACTAAGGCCCATCAGAACACGGAAAACAAAAGCTGAATGTGTTGTCTTTGCAAATGGGCACATGGCAGTAATTTTATTTTTATAGTTTGTATTTCAAATTTATATATTTATTATGTGAATATCCTTGTGTTTTTTTTGCTTTTTTTTGTTGTTGTGTGTGTCTGACCTAGCTCATGTGTTTTGTTTTGTTTCATTTTTTATGGAGCTGCACCCTACCTATTTTTTTTTTTTTTGTTTTTTTTTTGTTTTTTTTTTGTTTTTTTGGTGCTTCACAAAAAATTTGTCAGTGAAAAAGTTATCATAAATCAGTTTTCTCTCTGTGCCTAGAAGTAGACATGGAGCACACAATTCAAGAGCTATTTTGCGACCAAGATTGACCTGTGTTGTGAGACCAAATTTTCTTAAATAGGGCTTGTCAAGCAGAGGATACATCTTCTCTGCATCCGCGCACCAAAATATCTTCGGTCCGTACTTACCTGGTTTTGATGGGAGGTACTGCAGAAATGAGCAACCCCCCCTCACCATGGTACAAACTGCCCATCGATTATCAGAGATGTCCCTGAGAGCATCCAAACATTTTTCCCACAAGTCACGAATGGGGGCATATGCATCGCATTGTCTTCTGTCTGATCTTATCAAATCTGAGTCTATTGCTGAGGTTCATGAATCTGTTACATGTACGTGAATGCACTGCGAACCATTCTGTCACCAGATTTTTTGTCCCAAATCAGTTCTGGTGGAAACATGCTTTGGTTCTTGGCTCCAAAGTGAAGATAAATACCAATAAGAACTTGAATCTCAACAGCATCAATTGGTTTCCAATTGATTCCTTCCATTCTCTCACCTTCCAGGTTACGAAGAAAGCTCTGCGATAACACATAAATATGTGCATGACTGCTGCTGCGTGAGGATGTCATAAAAAAATTAATGCATGCAGGAGAGAGGAAATGCTTCTGTTTTTATATGGGTCATATTGACCCACCTTGTAGGTCTAGGTACATGTATAGTAAAAATCATTGTCACACAACTTTTAAAAAAATTGCGTGCAAATGTAGGTTGTTAGTTCTAAATAGCATATATATCTAAAAGTCCAATGTTGTGGCATAAATTTTTTTCCCCAACATTAGCATTTACAGACACCTTCCGGTCAATAAACCAATCTTATAGGGATAGGGCTAAACACAAATTAAGGATTGGGGTTAAACCCCGATCAGGTTGACAAAACTGAAAGCATTAAAAATTTGACCTGCACGTGTCGCACATATCGCGCACGTATCCACAAATTTGTGCACGTATCCATTTTTATGCATCTGAGCCTATGATTTAAAAAAAAAAACAGACCAAAACCGATAGTTTTTTTGTGGGCGATTTTAAATATTTAGATCCACCATAATAACCACTTAACTATCAAGTCTTTTATAAATAATATTGATTCTAAACTTATCAACTTAATAGTCATAGTTACCCACATCGAGCTTGGCCCACTAATCAAAATATTTATAAACAAGCAGTGTCAGTGATGTGACGAGCATGACTGCGACCCTTGGAACTTCGGAGACTCAAATAACAAGATATAGATGTAGATCAAGACAGAGGTCTAGATCTAGTATCTAATTCGATTCAGTAGATTTTAAACTAGAGATGTAGATATATTAAAATTCTATACGAACTTCAGGCAAGTTATTTTATTGGGGAATTTACCGGATTCTAATAGATCTAGATCTAGATTCTAGATCGTAGATTTGTTATTTATAGGCTATTAAATCTAGATCTAGTACACTGTTTGTTATCGATTTCTCTGGTTAAAAAGTTCTTGAGTTTATCTAGATCTAGATTAGATGATAATTAACCTAAAAGTAATCATAAAGTAGAATTAGATCTAAAATTTAGATCCTAGATCTAGATCTTACCCCATTGCAAAGTTGCAAAAATGTTGAAACTTAGATTGATGAAATTCTACTAATCTAGATCTAGATCAAGATCTAGGTCTAGATCTAGATCTAGATATTAGTTTAACTTTAACTATCCAAAAGTGACACAGATGTTATTGTAATATTAAGCTTGGAAAAAAAAAAAAAGCTCGATCATGTATCTAGATCTAGATTAATCTCTAGAGCTAAAATCTAGGCCTAGATTTAAAATTAGGAAAACTAGAATACCAAGATCTATACTGTAGGTCCTAGATTAGATATCTACATATATTCACAAAATTTTTCTTTGAAATCTTGTCTTTCTTTTCTGATAATCTTAAATATTAATAATAGGCCTTTTATATCAGGGACACCTCTTCAAGGAAAGGCTTTGACTGCAGCGAACCTTCTCCATTTTGCCTTAAGCTCCAGTCGATTACATTTGTTTCAACGTCGGGCAACATGGCTACATCTCTGTTTCTCAGCAAAATACTGACCAGAAAACATCTGTATAGATTCACTCCATTTTCCTGTAATCTCTGGTCGTCAAATTGCAGCAGCCACTTCTTCAGCAGTCCTAGCTTTGTCCTGACTCAAACTAAACAAGAATGCAAAAAGGTCACTGCTCTAACCTTGTCCCTGCATTCTCACGCTCAGCCTAAAAGTATTTCTTCCTCTGCCAAGAGGATAATACCGTATGTTATGCCAAGACACCAAAGGACATCTTATACCATTGCTTCACATTTACGAGGGCGAAAAGTTACATACCAGAGAATGTCATGTACACCTTTTGCTGGGCCCAGTTTTGCTTTTGCGACTGGTGAACATTTTATTTCTAGGAATTTCTCTTCTGGTAGACAATTTTTGCAGAGGAGAGATGTACAAGAAAACATGCCTCAGGTAAGCAAAGTTTGAATGATGTTATTTAAAACAAAATGTAGATTAAAATTTTCTACTCATTTAAGTAAAAGGAGCATCAAGATCAAATAATTTGTGAACCAACCTAGAAAAACCCAGTTTCAATTTCCTTTTTGCTTTTTGACAGTATTATTTCATACACATTTTGAAAATTCTCGAGTCGCAAGCGCAAATTATCAGTCAAATCTACATTGTAGAAGAACATTTACTGTATTGTATTCTTATTTTCCTAATTGTTCCTTGACTTCTGCTGTTCTTCATCCTTATGATATTAGGTTAGGATGCTATATTGCTTTTTTTTTTTAACTTTAATGTTTTTCCACATTGACTAAATGAGTCACATTTATTAAGAGCATGGGCCATGAATTTATCACAGCGTGGATCAGATTTTCGTTTTATATTGTTTGTCCCATTTTAAGTGTGAATCTCATTTGAAATGGGATTCATGTAACTATCCATTTAACTGATGTGTGATTTTAAAATCTTTATGTGTCTAAAGATTTTTTTAGAAAATTCATTGGAAAAAAAATATACATATTTGATTTAAGTTAAAAGCAGTTGTCAATCAAGGTTTCAGAATGAAAGTGAGGTGGCTGTAATATTTATACACCCCTCCCCCCCCAAAGAAAAAAAAAAACATTTTGATAGTTTAACAAGTTTGATGTGTTTTGATCATTTGATAGTTAATACAGTTTGACCACACCTCATGTCCTGTGACTGGCAAAGTCATAATTTATGTCTATTTTACGTTAAAATTTTACAAGCATCATTTTTTGTTTGATATGTAGTGATTGCGATTATTTTTTAAAAGAAAAATCACTCTCTTTGCAATACTCAATGCTTCCTCAGGTGAATTCCCCAGCTGCAGATGTGTTTCATAAACAGTTGCAGGAGCCCGAGGGCAGTTTTAGAGGACTGGAGACAGATTTTCCATGCTTGGCCAGAGTGTAAAGTCTCAAGTGTTATCTTTCTAACGTTAAGGAGAAAAAAATAATTCCAAGTCCTTGAAATGTAGAGGAAAAAATAATTAAAATTGGCATGATAATGTTGAAAAAAAAAATGTTTTTTAAAATGAGTAATTGAAATGGAGATCAATAATCAAATGCAACTCTGACGCCACATGAGCATCAAAATATACACCTTTTACTTTTGTTTATAATCTTAGGAATTAAATAAATATTAGTTTAATGTGGATTATAATCATACAGATTAATTTGCATTTATATTTACAGTCGAATTCACTTAAAGTCAACATTTCGTTACCCAAAAAAAAGTGTTGACTTAAAGCAAGGCTCACTTTATCCATTTCCAGGAAACAAGTCTAAAAATAGGTTACATCTGTTTCGTGACTATTGATAGTGGTCTACCTTTGCAGTGTCTTCATTTCATTACTTATACTATAGCTAAATTATGGTAAATAAAAAATTTATTCCAGTTATTTAGGCAAAGAGAAAACCACACTTAGTCTGAAAAGAGGTTTTTTTTTTAAAAAGAAATTGATGTACTACACAAAATATGCTTACATACCTACAGTTCTTGCTATATATTTTCACCATTACCCTCTTTTAGTATGAGTTTGAGTAAAAAAAATTGTTTAGTATTATTGGAGGCTCTGAAAAGGATATTATTATTGGGGAGTGGCGATGGGGAGAAGACAGTGAACTGTTACCACAAATAATGCGAGCCAATGATAAGTTAGGTGTAGATCTAGACACACACAGCCTCCAACCTGCCAACACCCTACACACCCTTCTTTGTTACGATACTATCACAACAGAGAAAAACCACACTAACTTAGCTTGGTCTTGTTATGCATGCTATTAATACACAGTCGCTTACTGAGTGCATTGGGTTTACAAAGAAAGAGCTATATCCTGCCCACGCTTCCCCAACCCGCTTGTATGGGTTTTACCTTTTCCCATCCACCACGAGGTGTTGACTTGAAGCGAAAATGTACCCAAGCTGTTAACATTATCAGAAAATCAGTTACTTAATCAAAGAAGGAAAAAAATGGGACCACAGTGAGGTGTTGACTTCAAGCGAGAGTTGACTTCAAGCAGATTCCACTGTAATTTTTCTTTTTTTTACAAGAAAAACCCGACATAATTAAAAAAAACTGTCTCTGATCTTTTTCATCTTTTATTTTTTTTTTTCATTTTACTAGCTTGAAACTATTTCCTCTCTCTCACTTAGATGATGTTTGTAAACTTTTACTTTAATTAGTTATAGGCGTCCATAGCAATATTAGAAATTTTTATAGTTTTTCAATTATTTTATAATAAAGTTATTATAAATATTTGCCAATTTTAGGCTGAAATTTGTCTTTATGTTTTTTTTACTTAAGTATAATTTCAAATGTTTTTCTTTTTTTTTTATTTCAATAACCTTTTTTGTAAATTTTGTAGCTTCTTTTTTTTTAAATCGAAACGATTTTAAATGAACAAACATTCTTTATTAAGCTACTCAGCTGCATAGACAGAAAAGTGGAAAAGTGTGTATAATGCATAGGTCTGAAGATTTCTTGCTCCTTTTCTTCTTACAGAAAAGATACTGGCCCAGAGCCGGCCTATCAGAATGTTACCACAGGATACAAGGTCTTTCGCTCACAAAAACCGTTCCATCTCAAGCTGAACAAAGGAGTTTTGCCCCAACTTGATGTGGCATATGAGACATGGGGCGAACTCAACAAGGATGGCAGTAACGCTATCATTGTGCTGGCAGGAATGTCCGCCAGCTCACATGCTCGTAGCTCTGTGGTGAGAACACAAGAGAAAGATTAGGATAGGAAGAAATGTTGAAACTTTCGTTTATACCTTGATTTTTTTCTCTCTTACTTTTTACACTGTAAACTACCTTTGCACTTCTCATTATTATAAGACCACATATACAAAAGTGAGCCCTGGAAATTTCTTAAGGGCTTGTTCTCCTTTTATATGAGACTCATAGAAATAAGAAAAATTGGTCACACAGCTGGTTGAGAGTTTTTCATGTTCGTCCTTCTATATAAATGCTGAGCTGTCTAGGACAAGACTAGCAATAAGTCAATGAATAAAAAAAAAAAGAAATAAAATGGTTTCAGAAAATAGACTCAGGAGTGAAGACCTATTCCTCTGACAGGCTTTAACTTACTCAACACTGGGCTATTTTTAGATTTACAAGCTTTAAAGGCCAGCATTTCGGGGCAGTTTTAAAAAAATTACCATGACATTTCTATGTAATCAATTTACATGAAATTTAGCCATGCAAATTTCAGAAAATAAACATTTAACATGAAACGAATTTGAGTACTATATATTAAATCCTTTTTTTGTAAATGATTTTTTGAATATAGACAATTTTTATATAACTGACCAAAATAAAAAATAAATCCATTATGTAATTTGCCCACATATAGATCTATATCTAGTGTGGCTTTGCCTCGCAGAAGTGACTTCAGAGAAAAAAATTTGTTAAAAAAAAGTATCAGCTCTTTTCCATTCCCATTTCCACAAATTTGAAACTAAGATGCTGTGCTAGCTTAGAGGGTATTTACTTAAGTGTTAGACACAATAGCGAGCGAGAAAAAATATTTAAAGGCTATCCTGTGTGCTGCATGGGATTGGCTCCTTGAGAAAATCGCAGATCCCGTGCTCTGCACGGGAAAATCATTCAGTGAGTCAAACATACCATAGCAATCCCAAGTCATATTTCAAAGCATTACAGTACCACATTGTCTTAGAGGCCCTGATCTGATTACAAGCATTCTAGGAATATCTCACACTGTCCAATTGCTTTCTAAAGGCAGTTACAACATGAGCTGGGGTTGGAATGAAACTTGCAGCTTCCTGATCATAAGTCTGATTTAGAAATCTTTTATTATTCTTTTTTCAAGTCAAGTTTTCGACATTTGAGAATTGCAAATATAGAACACTATTTCGCAAAGCCAATTGTAGTTGCTGTTGATCATTCATTCTTTGAAACGACACTTTGCGGTGTTTAGGATATAATTTTACACATATGATATAAATTTTCAAATGGAGATGTCAATTTCAAATAAGGCGTAGAGAAAAAATAGAAAAAGAGTGATCTTGGGGTAGAAGGGATTTCAAGGGATCTTAACAACATCAAGCGAGAATAGGTGTTGCCACAATGGAGAGAGTTATGATCCTGTAAAATGACTTGTCATGTTCAAGACTAGATATTTGTCTCCTCTGATAGAAAATGTGGGTGTACCCGCAATGGAAATAGAGATCAAAAGTATTCATATTTTGCAAGAAGAAAAAAAAATGCCCTTCTCATGTAGCTTGGAGTCTGCTGAGAAAATGAAGAGACTGGAAAATAAATGATTTCTTGAAAAACTGACTATAAGAAAATAAATGAAGCCAAAAAATTTGGATTTGCCATTTATGTTTATGGAAGAAAAAAAATGTTGATTAACAGTTTGTGGATGTCAATGAATTCCTGTGTAGTGATCTTGTGATCCATCTCTCAGGAAAACATGCGTCCAGGCTGGTGGGAGAGGTTTGTTGGACCTGGTTGTGCCGTGGACACCAGCAAGTTTTTCGTTATCTGCCCAAACAATTTTGGAGGGTGTTATGGAAGCAGGTAGGTTCTTGGCTATACTAGAATGAAATTTAAAGCTCTTAATACTTAGAATAATCATGCTTTTAAAGATACTAAAGTTAGTTTACATTTTGAAGGATTAGGTGTGAAATAATACACATTTAAGATAATTGGTAACGTAATGAATTTTAGTTATGTCAGTTGCACGTGTACATAAACAATTGAAAAAAAAAATTTTTATATTTTCGAAAAAGAGCATGTCTTTTATAAATATTTTCTCAAATTCAAGTAAACAAGAATTTTGTGAGAAAGGCTAAATATAAAAGAAAGAGCGGGCTGAATAGGCTTAGTGGAAAACACAAAGGAGAGTCAAATACAGATAGAAAAAAAAATTTGTGAATAAGTTCAATTCCAAATCGATTAAGCATCAGGGCCATTATTCAAGCAAACATCAATCAATAAAACAGATTGGGGAATAAAGAGGAAGGCAGATCCATACATTTTTGGTTATCCTCACAAATTCAACATGTTATTATATAAATATTATATTATTACTATGGATAACAATAAATTTGCTTGGCTTTAATGTACAAATCCAAACACTTGTCACTGACCCTAAGTTCCTCCTGTTTTTTCTTCCTTCCACAGTGGCCCTTCTACTATCAATGAACTCACAGGAAAGGTAAGACACTCATTTAGAAATAGCATTTTGAATATAGATGTTTTTTTTTTTTTATCAACGCCAGCAACTGTAAAGGTTAATATAAACCACTGAATACTCTGTCGATCAACTGCCTTTTATCTTTTCTCTTTATCTTCATTTATTCTTGGAAAAATTCTTGTGTGTGCCACTTCACCTTGGATTTTCTTTCTTATCAATGGTTTCCTTTTATTCAGCTGTACATCTGTCTGTCCCCTTGAAATTTAGCATTTGATCATTTTGATCCATTCCACTAATGCTTTGTTTTGTTTCTTATTTTTGGTTAAATAAGTTTTTGAGCAGTTCTGTTTGTAAAGAACCTATATTTTTCATTAGAAAAAGTTAAGGTGCCATTAATAAAAGCTGTTGTTGCTGGCTTGAGGAGCTTAATAAAGTAGGATTGGGGTTTTCATTGGTTGTTTATGAGAAATCATAAGATCATAAGAATGTTAGAAAAGGAAAAGGCACTCACCTTATTTTGCAATCTTTTCTTGCTTTTTTTTTGTCATGTGTTTCTGTCTTCGCCCAGACTATCCCACATGTCACTGGATCTTAATAGTGATTAGGCTGGTATGCTATACAAAATTGGGACATTTTGACCTTATAATACGCGCTGTATTTATGTAATTTGCAGTTATTAAAAGAAAATAATTGAAAAATAGAAATTTCAGTATAAACAGTTTGATACATTAACAAAAACCCTTATGCAACTGGACTTACAATAAGGTACTTAGGCGGAATGGTAAATGCCTGGCTTTCAGTTGAAAATTTTGGTTTGAATATATTGACTGTACCCAATGCAGAAATAATTACTCTGAATCGTCAATAAATACATTCTCACCCCATACTGAGCTGCAATATGAAAAGAAGACTGAAGCAAGGAAAAGTCTCATCTGCAAGCCAGGGTGATGTGCTTGTTAAATGGCCACTGCCCTGTAATGCTTCCTTTGGAGATTGGAAGAGTGTAGTGGAACCTTCTTAAAGCAATTTTAGCATTTCTTGAGATTTAGAGCTTTTCATAACGGGTGCAATTAAGAATAAAAATGTTTCTTTTTGTATTTTATCCCTAACCTTGCAGCCATTTGGGACAACCTTTCCTATTATCACTGTGGAAGATATGACCAATGCCATGTTTCTCCTTCTGGATTATCTCGGAATAGATAAGGTGAGGATTGCAAATTGTAGTCAAATAGAATAAGCAAAACTTTGGAACCATGAACAGATATAATTAACTGAATGAGGAATACCATTTGAGGGTAATCAAAGGAAATGGGGAAAAAATCAAGACCAAAAGATTTTTTTTTTATATTTGTTAGTTTTTTTTTTGATACAAAAGAACTTGCCAACTCATTTTATGAGAAGTCTTGATAACGGAGAATGGAATATATTTTAATAAAGGCAACACGTTTACCTGGTCTATATTCTTTTTATAAATAATATGTAATAAATAATATATTATAATAAATTTTTTTATGTCTTTATGTACTAGCATTTATAACAAATTTTTGAAAAAAGTCTGAAAAAACTGTTTTGACCTTTGTTTTCAGCAGTCCCTGTATCAAAACCAACTTATAATTTTAGTCCATTTGTGTGTCCATGTGGACTTGAATGCTTTTCTCACTCCTGCCAGTTGTATGCGGCCGTTGGTTCATCTCTAGGAGGAATGTTGTCTCTCCAGTCTGCAGCCTCGTATCCTGACAGAGTTGGCAGGTGGGATTTTCTCTAATTTTCCCTGCATTCTCTCAAATTTTTCCTTTATTCTCTTTTAATTTCCCTGCATTTTCACTAATTTTTCCAGCATTTTCTTTAAATTTTGTCTAATTTTCCCTGCATTTTCTATAATTTTCTCTGTGTTTTGTCTCATTTGACAGGTCTGCATTCTCTTTAACTTTTCATGCATTTCCTCTAATTTCCCTGTGTTTTCTCTAAGATTCCCTAGATATATTTCAAGAGGAACAGAGCAGGTGCAATTATTTTAATCTAAAATGATTGATGCGCTAAGTACAAAATTTTATAAGCTTCAAACAATACCCATTTTTATACCTTGTGATGAAAGAGTTATTTTTTTAAATTCTTAATGCTTATACATTGAACTTGTGCTCTTCCTGTCTCAATATTCTGTTTAAATATATAAGTGTAAACAAATCTGGATGTATATATACATGCTTGATTTATATTGCAAGAAAGCAACATACGAAGTAGAGAAAATATTTAAAAAAAAACCCATTAGATTACAATACTAATGGTTGTCAGCTTGATGCCAGCTTTATAAATATATCATTAGCTTATGTAAACAGTAAAGCTATTAAGAAGCCTATAATTTGTAGTACTGCTTAAGAAATTTGGGGGAAAAGTGCATTTATCTGACATTCGGTCATCAGACAATTGCTGTGATTCCAGCAAGTGGGTAAATATAGACCTAGCTTTCCTCTTTTTTTTATTTTTTTTTTTTTTTTTGGGGGGGGGGGGAATTATTTTTCTTTATATTTCTAAGTCAAAGTAAGTTTAACTTGTTTTCTCAACATTCTGTGGAGTAAAATAAATCTTAGATCTATGTATTTAATTTATCACACACACTTGGGCAGGATCATTTCTATCAGTGCCTGTGCTCAGTCGCACCCGTCATCAATAGCGATGAGGTATCTCCAGCGCAAGTGCATCATGGTCGATCCAAACTGGAACAAGGGACATTACTATGGCCAGGCCTACCCAAAGGTCGGAATGAAACTGGCCAGGTATTTATATATTATATGTATGTATATATGTGCAATGTCTAAATCAGGTATTTTTATACATACATATTCTAGATCTAGGATTAATCCTATCTTTGGCAAGTCTACTTGAGCATGCAATGAAGTAGTTTTGTATGATTTTGTATTTCAAATGACAATAAATTTTTTAGATGCAATTGGGCATGTGAAAAATGAACAGTTGTTTTTAGATTTGTCTGGGATTGCATCTAGAGTTATACCAACTTCGCAAATTAAGAATATTTCAAATTTTTGCCACTCTCTCTCCTTCTTTTTTTCCTCTCTGTTTGTCTCTCTCTCTGTGTCTGTCTCACTCTCTCTCTTTCTGTCTGTCTGTCTGTCTGTCTCTCTCTCTCTCTCTCTCTCTCTCTCTCTCTCTCTCTCTCTCTCTCTCTCTCTCTCTCTTTCTTTCTCTCTTTCTCTCTCTCTCTCTCTCTTTGTCTGTGTGTGTGTGTTTCTCTCTACCTGTCTCTCTCTGTCTGTGTGTGTGTGTCTCTCTCTCACTCTTTCTCTCTTCTGCCATTTTTTTGTGGAAGGCAGGAATCACTCACTCTAGCTTTCCATTCCTCTCTTTCTTCCCTTCTCTGGCTGACCTAGGGAGATTGCGACCATCACTTACCGCAGCGGCCCTGAGTGGGGCAAGCGTTTCGGCCGTGGTCGCATCAGCGAGGATGAGTCTGTCTCTCTGTGTCCAACGTTTTTGATAGAGTCCTATCTAGAACACCAGGGAGAGTCATTCAGCACAATCTATGACCCAAACTCTCTCCTTTACATATCTAAGGTAAGTGTTAAACTGCTTTTATGTTTGAACAAAGATGTAGGATTCTACACGTTGCGGGGAGGGCAAGACTCCTCACATAAGACTTTTAAAGGAGACTTAATATAATGTCAATGATTTAGAACTAATACTTTGGCGAGAGAAATTAGGGATTATATCTTTTCTCTAGGGAGATTTGAAACCACATGGAGATTATGTTCTAGTAGGTTATCTACTGAAATAGCGAAATAACGAAATTTCTAAGTCATACCGGAGACCATTGCGAAGAGATATCCAAAGACTAATGTAGCATATAGAATACAGAAATAGCTTGTAATGCTTTGAATATCATTGTGGCTGCTGGCCAATCTACTTGATATTTGTCTTCTTGGAAGGCCATGGACATGTATGACATTGGTGAGGGCTTCGCTTCCCTCGAGGATGGTGTGTCTCGGGTCAAGTGTCCTGTGATGGTGGTCGGAGTCCAGACTGATGTGTTGTTCCCTATCTGGCAACAAAGAGAGATGGCCAGAGCTTTGCAAGACAGTGGTAAAGTCAAGCTATCAATATTTCACAAGTTGTACCTTATTTCCAAAGTATTTAGCCATGTGTTAACACTGTCTTGCATTGTAGAAATAATTTCAAAAGCTTACAAGCATCATTTCTTTTCCCTTTCTATAATTGACAATATCTAATAAATTGCCTTTTTGTCATCTTAGATCAGAAAAAGCCTTAATAGCAGCAAAAATTAAAATTTTTAATTCTCAGTGGCCCATCTCAAGATGAGTTAAAAAAGCAAGAAAAGAGGAATCAGTTTGACTTTAGAATAAAATCTTGAGATGATAGTTTCTAGATTAGTTTAGTGAACTGCAAGCTTAATTATTGTTTCAATTTGTGTTGGAAGCCATAGAAAGCACAGGACTATTTAAACTACATATTAAAATATTTTGTCATGAAAGTAAATAAACCTTCCTTTCAAGTTGTCTTGATACTGCTACCTATAAAATATTTCAGATTTCAGGGCTATCTCAAAATACAACCTTGCAACCTAATTGCTTTGGATAAAAATGACTGCAGTGTGCATTTTTTTTTCATTTGATAACGAAGACCAACAACAAGGATGTATAAACAATAAGTAAAAAGAAGAGAGCCTCTAGATTTTATTTTTTTGTCTTGATAAAATTGTACATGATGCTCTTTGGTTGATGGTTTTAAAACCTTATTTTTTACAATTTTGCATTGTCAGTTGGGGATCTGGATAATGTCACCAAATATTCGATAGATCCTCCTGTTTTAAACAGGCTATAATTATCTAAAAATTACGCATTGAAGCTTTCAATCACATTATTTTAGCAATGTTTTCTATTTTTGTGTGCTTTTTTTGCTGGCTTTTGTCAATCAGGTAACCAGCATGTGACATTTTATGAGCTGAACTCCCTGTACGGACATGACACATTCCTCCTGGATCTTAATGGTGTTGGGGCTGCTGTCAAGGTGTGTAATTTACTCTACATGCAGTCATTGAGAGTTAGATTTGAAATATTTATCATCAATTGATTTATTTTCACACTCGTTTCATCGGGCTAAAGCTGGAAATACGTTTTTTTTAAATCCTTCGCCTTTTAATATGTATGAAATACTTTGATGTTAATATCTTATCTTTTCCCTATAAATATGAAACACTGCACTAAGAATTTTATCCGAAAAGATGTTAAGTTTTTCCTGACAGAACCTGCTGGCAACCCTGATTTAATTTACAATTGTGTACAGCTTTTGTTATTTCTTTTTGGATTTTTACCCAAGCGTCATTACGTAACATATTTTTTAGTGCCTCAACAATTCTTTAAGTAATATGCATCATCTCTCTTAATCCATGTGGTGGCATTTATAGTACGATCATTTTAAACCAAAACTTTTGGGCCCTTTGAATTCATTTCGGTTTAAATGCATTGTGGTTTAAAGCAAGTTTGGTTTAGGACATTTTTCAGGGGAAGTAATAAAGTCAAGACACTTTACCTTTAACATAGGTTGTTCACATTTTCTCTTTTTCAATGAATAAAAGGGCTCTCGTTGGGACTTTTGCATTTAAATTTAATACAACAGCGTTTTTGTTTTGTTTTTTGTTCAGTTTTGTTTTTTGGGTTTTTTTTTGCGTCTTTTTCTCTCTCACTCATACTTTCAATCACATTTAATACAAGATTTATGTTTTAATTGGTAGGCAGTCATCTTTCATTCAGTCTGTTATCTCATCTTTATATCATAATCAAAATAAAAACAAAGATTTAAATGAAAGGAGAGAGGAGAGGAAGGGATAAATATCATCAAACTTTCTTGAAAAAATTGGTTATTGAAGTTTGGCGGGATTTTGAAACATAGATTTTTGTTTCACAGTCATGTAAGTTTGAGATCACATCAGTTTGATGATCTGCACCTGACTGGCCCTCAATAAAATGCCTGAGAGTCTTTATCGTATCTCTTGCCTCTGTCACGGTGGGTGGCGGCGGTGGAATCTCTTTATCATTTTCCTCCTCTTCCACTAAGTTTTTCTCTGATACGGAATGGACAATATCTTCTGTTATAGTTTAAATTTCCATGTGTGAGCAGAGTTCTTTCTTTTCAACATCTTTGACTGAACTAGATAAAGCTAAGTTGAAAAACATAGCAAGTTGTAGGCTTAAAGTGAATTAGAAATTAGAATGTAGAACTGATCAGTGGGACTGCGTCGATGTGCAATGCTCACGATGCAGAAACTGAAACTGTGGCGGTGTGTATCATGTTGCCTGTCCCCCGTTTTGAAGAACAGACAAGACAAGTGTTATTGCCTTACAAAGGAAGCAATATCAGTGCATCAGACAAAGAAAGCAGCCTCTACCGTCTCATAAAGCATTAGACCTGCCTTCACACACACAAACCTGGACAAGCACAAGAGAGACGCTTTTGTGCCAACCCCCCTTCCCCCCAGGAAAGAGTAGAAAGGCAAAGAGGAAACTCTCACAATTTATCAATTTTTTTTTCAGTTCGTTGAATTTTTCTGTTAGGCGGCTATTGATTTAAAGTGATACTACTGTATTTTTTCATCTTTTGCAATAAAGCTTTCTAATCTTTTCCACTGATTCCTTCTTTTGTGTTTCAACCCAGGGATTTCTGGAGACAGAACAGAGAAATGTTGGGATCCTTTCTAAACACAAGTTGAAGAAGGAAGTGAAAAGAAACAAGCCTGTTGGATGTACAGTAAACTGAGGCCTCTCATTTTTTTGCTTTCATGTGCATGGGGTTTGAAATTTTGATTTGCATTGGTATCAGTTGGCCAAGTAACTTAAGATACTGGAATTTCCTACAGATATGCAGTCGGTTTTAGAATAAGACTGTTTAAATAATCTACATTATTATTTATGGGGGTCTTCATCTATATGAAGCAATATTTTTTTTTTAGTTTAATTTTAATCTGTAAAATGTCATATTTTACAAATAATGTTCACAAGGTATTGAAGCAGTTGGTTGGGGATTGCCTTATCAACAGGAATGAAAGAAGAACAATTTTTGGGTCTCCAAGCACCTATACCCTGGTGGTTTTTTTAGTATGAATTTTGTGTGTATGCAATATATAACAATATGAAATGCATTAGGATCAGCCTTATATCTGAGACAAGTATTGCTGCTGTTGATTTGATTGGTATGGCACCATTTTGTTTTAAGCTTTTACCACTGGGTGTTTCCTACGTTTGCCCGCAGCTTTAATTTTAAGTATATACTGCATACTTATTTAAACAATGTAATGGCAATTTGAATGAATCATTCAAAACTGAACACACACAATTATCTTATACACAATGCATGAAGAAAACTATTGGTTGGATACTCAAAAATATGGGTTTTTTTATGGCTGACACGGTAGGTCCCTGCTTCTGCTCTTTGTAATTTGAGCTGCACACGCTTAATATCTGCTATAGGAACTTATTGTTTTGCGTGTGTCGCCATAGTCTCTTGTCTAGTTTCAGAGATTTACAAACTTCTCAGTGTAAAAATGCATAAAAAATCATGTCTGTTAAAGCTGACGCAATGCTGTGTCGACCAAATTAAATCCATCCTAATAAGAGCATGACTGCTCAAAACTTTATGCGGCTGAAAGGTTTTTTATTTTTCTCCTATAAAAAATTATAATAAACCTGTTATGCAATATACTTTTCGATTTGGAACTAAAAGCCCAGAAGCTTCAAATGTCACTGGCAATATTTTACTTTCTTCTTGTCTATTTGAGAACAGTTCATTTCTCCTCGTCTCAAGAGGGAATTGAGCTGTATGCGCCCACAATGAAGCTTTTTCGTTATAAAGATAAATCTTGGTTTGTTTGGTAGTTTTTTTTGTGTGTGCATTTTGTAAGCTTTATTTGGGCTATTTGCTAATAGATTTTCAAAATGCCCTCGGTGATATAACAAAGACACTTTGTCCCCAACTATCATATATCAAGCTACAAATCCTTATGCTTAACTGACAAGAACTGATGACCTAAAGAGAACACACTAAAACTTATTTATTCTTAATTATCGGAATGTACTTATTCATTTATTTTAGGACTTCTTTTGATCTATTTTTAAACCCTATGAACCATACTTTCAAGGCATATAATTTGCCTATTATCTATATGTTTTTCAAAACCTTTACGTTTTTATGTTTCATACGTTTTTTTGTTTTTTTTTTTGTGTCAAACTTATATCTAGCCGGACACTTTTTTTGTCTGCAACAAGTGCCATGTTTATTCTTTCTCTTGGAGTAAGAACTTGTTTAATTTACCGGTACTTTCGATAACAAATGTGAAAGCTTTATATTTGTGACACTTTTTTTTTTTTTTTTGAATATACCCATGAAAGGGATATTAAATGATTTTCCATGCACTTCATTTCACTAGTCTTTTAGAATAGCCTTTTGTATTCTGCTTGTGAGAGAGGTCTATTGCAATGTTCAGGTTGTATTCCCTCCATTTTATTATAAGCCTTGACATAAACTTCATAACAATCATCACTGGATTGTGTTGGTTGGAAGCACAGATGAAAGACCCTTCAGTATTCACCATACAAAGTTTTCTTTTTTACTGATAATGAAATCTATGTTTTTGAATGTTCTTTGTGATAGCTGTGCAATTGAGGACTGTGAATGTAATAGAAAGGTCATTTTCATTTTTTTTGTTTTATTGCTAAAAAATGGGTCTTACTCATTGCATAATAACAATTAAATCATAAATTTTCTAACTGATTAAGGAATTATGTACATTGATGGAGTCTGTTGTTGTTGTCAATCAGTGAATATGCCATACATTGTGAGGCAGTGATAAATATGACAATATTTGTTTTTTTATTATTATTATTCCAGTCTATTTATTCAAATTCAAGTTGACCTTTTACTTTCCTCATTCTTGATGGAAAAAATACAGGGTGCTGGAGATATCTGTCAAGTTTCCTTCTTTGAACAAGACTGGTGATTTTACTCTTTTCAAGTACTGTGTAAGACTCATTTTGGATCTCTGGGCTGTGGTCAAGGGAAACTACTAATTTTTTTTTGTTTTAAAATACATAATTGTTCTAATATATTGACTTGACTTATGGCCGTTCCGCATCGTAGTCGTCAGACTGCAACGCCTCGGCTGCCTTTTGTATTCTTGTGCATAGTATCCTCCACTGATCCCTCTGTTCTGCGATCTTTTTCAGGTTTTCAATGTCTTTGAAGGTTTTAAGACCATAAGTATTACTTTCTAATCGGGACAAGTCGTTGTTCAAGACCACTGGCAAGGTAGTGATTGGTCTTCCCCTGTATTAGTCCCCTTGTGGGACAAAGAATCCTTCCATGGCTTTATTGGCTGGGATTTCTCTGTCGCGTCGCAGTATATGTCCGAACAAACGCCATCTGTTTTCCAAAACATACAGTGAAAGCGGGCGTTCATTGCATTGCTTGTAGAGAGCCTTGTTATATGTTATCTTTACTGGGTATCTTATCCCAACAATCCGCTTCAGCTGTTGTCTGTGAAACGCATCCACTTTCTTTTCTAATATATTACATATAATAAATTTTATTTTTCATCATCTCATCTTCACCATTTTCTTTTACCCGAAGTCTGGTTCCCTAATATGCAGTGATTTGATCATGCGTCATGGTTGACTGGAAATGGCAATTTCTTTTCCCTATACAAATCAGACAGATTGTTTTCAGTTATTTTTTCTTCTCTTGCAGACTTGTTTGTTTCTTAAGATGGTGATATTTTTAAATGAATGGAAAAGACTATCATGAAGCCTTCAAATATTTATAACTTGTTTATCCAGATATGCAATTTTGAATGACTTAAAGTAAAAATTATGCATCAGAGGATATTTATGCGAGTGCCTTTTATCATTGTGTACATTGATCACTTTTTCATTGTTGCGGAAAAAAAAAAAAGAAAAAAAACACAAGATTGGTGCTAAAGAAAAAGAGTTCCAGAATAAAAAAGCAGATTGAAAATAATGACTTGTAATGCCTTTTTTTCTTTTTAGAGGTACTCTAAATTGTTCAAAGTCAGGATATTTTACCCCTTGCTAGTTCTAACATTAAACCTTACCCTCACCTTAACCCTAAACTAACCCTTATTTCTAACGAATATCTTGACTTAGCAAAAGGTGAAACAAGGGTAAAGTTAGAAGTTTGTGTTAGGTTAAGAAATAGGATGAGGACATTAGCTTGGGTTAGGATTAGGGTTAAAGTCTGGGGGGAGGATTGCAGTTACTGAGTTAGGCAAATTATTAGGATAGGAATTGGGATCACAGTCAGAATAAGGGTCAGGGTTTTGCTGAGGTTGAGGATCGGAATTATGTTTTAACTAGTTATAGGGTTACGATTAGGTGGGTTTAGCTTTAGTGTCGGGGACAAGATCACTGTTGGGGTTAAATTTAAGATAAGTGTTTGTGTTAAGGTCAGAATCGTTGTTAAAAACAGTGAGTGATCAGTGTTTAATTGAGGGTGGGGAGGGGGGGGGGGTGAGTTGGTCCTGATTACATTTAAGGTTAGGAATAAAGGATAAGATCCTTAGATTTATATTTAGCTGGGGTGGGGTTAGCAGATTGAGGTAAGCTAAAGGTTTAGGTTCAAGTGAGGAATTAGGAATAAGTTTGGTTGGGTTAGGGTTGAAGATACTTAATTTGTTATATTATGTTTGGTCCTTCTCTTGTACTTGTAGGGAGGTAAGTGAGGTAAATCTCTTTGTTGATTTAACTGAATTTGTTCACTTTGACTTTTGCTTTGTGTATATCAAAATTACATGTACTTCAATTGTGGAATTTTTTTTACGTTTAGTTTATGTAAAATAGAAAGAAAAAAGAAAAGGAAAAGGGAGTGCCCTTATTATACTTTGATATTTAGTTTTTCGAGGCAAGGCATTCAAAAAGTTATTTTCTCAACAGGAGGAAACGGGCAACCTAGGGCTAAATATGCTTGGCTATGCTATGCCTGCAAAAGAAAATATGCTTCACAAGTCCTCTGTCTGCCTGTTTTGGAGGGGCTATGTTAAACAAAAGAAAATATGCTTCACAAGTCCTCTGTCTGCCTGTTTTGGAGGGACTATGTTAAACAAAAGAAAATATGCTTCACAAGTCCTCTGTCTGCCTGTTTTGGAGGGACTATGTTAAACAAAAGAAAATATGCTTCACAAGTCCTCTGTCTGCCTGTTTTGGAGGGACTATGTTAAACAAAAGAAAATATGCTTCACAAGTCCTCTGTCTGCCTGTTTTGGAGGGACTATGTTAAACAAAAGAAAATATGCTTCACAAGTCCTCTGTCTGCCTGTTTTGGAGGGACTATGTTAAACAAAAGAAAATATGCTTCACAAGTCCTCTGTCTGCCTGTTTTGGAGGGACTATGTTA